>CM037857.1:27865412-28190160 GCA_021292105.1 Anadara kagoshimensis
TCTCATGTTTTCAATTTGAAGATTGCAGCCAGCTAAATGTCATTCTAATTCCTGTTACGGCACACAACAAATCTCTAAAAATTGGTCATCTGAGAGTTGACTAAGTCAGTTTATTAATTTGTACTGTTGTGTGTAGGCACAAATTGACTATGAATGAGAGGAAAGGAAAAATGGTGGGTGGTTATGGGAATAAAACATCAGTATCAACGAGTTACCGTAGTAACACTTAAGAAATATAATACATAGGCTGATTGACAGGTCGCTGATAAACAGTTTAATTCTTACAAGATGCTTAAAATGAAAATTCAAGATAATTTTTTTTAACGTTCTTTATTCTGTTGCAGAGGAGTTTAATGCTATGTGCGAGAGCCGGATTAATGAATCATATTTTCTCTTTAAATGTCACCAAGATGTTTATTGGTATTTAAAACTAGAATTTATAATTAAATTACCTATTAATTTATTGAGAAATTTTAATTGAAAGTCATTTGAATGTCAAAAGAAAATGAAACTAGTCGGATATAATTTTAAAATATTAGCACAGGATAATAAGAAAATGTTAAAAGTCAAGTGCTGACTTTTGTAACAATTTTGAAACGCCTTTTCTTTTAGGAGAAAAAAATCCAGATTTTATTGCCATTTTTTTCTTCAAAAATGTATCTACTACAAAGTGTCAAAAAAAATCTTTAAAAAATCCAGATTTTTATTGTCATTGAACAAAATAAAAATATAGTAACTACATTTTGATTTTACTTCAACAAAGATATTTATTCACATCTGTGTGTGTTTGTTTTTGTTTTGTTTTTTTTTTTTTGCCACTATCTGAAATCATATCCCAAATTGATTCACTGTATATCCTGATTGCCACATGGTTTCTACGGTAATTAGACTGACCAGTGGTTTCTTTACTATATATCCAACCATGTTAATAAAGATAAATGACCTTTTTTCCTTAATTCAATGTGCATTAGCTAGGATAAAGCAGGTTTTTTTTTCTTGAAGACCCCACTGGACATGGTTCCTTTATTAATGCAGGCACATGTTGGACGAAATTGAACACTTTTCGCAGGAAGTGGGGAGTGCTGTTAAAATTAAATCAGTATTTAAATGTCACAAACAAATTATACTTTATTCTTGATCTAAAACACATGTTAAACTTATAATCCAAACTTTCTTTATAATAACTTTTAAAACTGGCCACCAGATGTTTTTTTTGTGTGATGAGTTTGGAGTTTGTTTTTATGAATTTTTTTCCAGATTCTATGCCAGATATTAAATGATCTAATCCAGGCTCCCATCCTTAAACTCTGGTTGATGTTGTGTTTTTGAGAGGAACTTCCTCAGAAAGTAGTTATGAACTTCATACAATATGGCATGGAAAGGGGGGGGGGGAGCTCAATGTCCCGGATATTTGGGTGGTCCTAAAGCTGCCAGCTTAGGGATCCTAGCCCCGATTTGTATTCATTTAGGACAGATCCTAGTTTGATAAAAATTGCCTGTTCACATGCCAAAGGTCGTTCACTTTCCTTCAGGCACTTCAGTTTCCTTCACTGTCTAAGATCTGACTGCCTCAATATAAGTGAAAGATTCTTGACTGGTGTGTTAAAAAAACTTTGTTATTCTCTATACTCCTTGATGGCAAATGTCCTACCCAATGATGGAGGTAACAAGTTTGAGTTAGTTAATTGCTTATAACACTAAATGACAACTAGTTTTTGTCAGAGCATAGAATTTATTAATTCAGACAATAGTATATTCTTGTGTTGAAACATCTAGAATTACACCAGTTGACTGAGAGATGTCAGTGAAGGGAAGGGGTGACATTGTAAGCACAGCCCGGTTGGATTTTTGACATTCCTGTGTCTATTATTTTCATGTTTATTTGTTGTCATTTTGATTGGTGAGATGTGTAATAGAGCCTGACACTAAATAAATAATTCTTTAAAATTGAGATGTGTTTTGATATACAATATATTTACATGAAACCTAGAATTATCTCCCCTTATGATCTTATCAGTCACTAGCTAAACCAGTACCTTTTGAAAATTAGCAATCTAGTAAACCAGGTCCAATGAATCTGTGAACTCTATGACAATTTTTTAAAAAATGACCCTTTTTTTTTGTTAAAAAAAAAAATATTAAAAATAAAAATCAAAGTGTATTTGGGTAAATAAAATCTGTTGAGTGTGGAGTTGAATGAGGTTAAAAATCTGTTGAGGGTGGAGTTGAAAATATTTTAATCCTTCCTCAGGTTACAGCAAACATCATATCTACAGAAAATGACCCATGGGTACCTATTATTTGTCAGGGGTACCTGACGACAGAATGGACCCAAAACATGAATAAAAATGTTGCCTCTTTTTCCAAGATTTATTTTTGTACATCTTTATTTGTATACTGTTCTTGCTTGTATTATCAGGATTGAATTTTAAATAAAAATTTTTATTTTTAGGGAAACCAACTTGGAGAGGAGAAAAATCGAATAACCATCATAGGATTAAACCAACCAGAGAAAGTGTGGAGTTCAAATGTCAATCTTGTGGTATACCAACGCCGGAAATTACATGGTACAAAAAAGACCAGCAGATTACCGTGGACGAGAGCGATCATGGCCGGGTAAGACATATAATATTTTCTTTTATTGTTTTGATGAAAAAATGTCTTGGCATGTGATGTGTACTTATCAAATGTTTTCCGTTTTTTGCTTCCTTGAAAAAAATGGTTTCAATAACTAAATGTTTTCCTTTTTCTGTTTCCACGTAAAAATGCATTTCCAAGTGATGTGCCCAAACCAATTTTAATTTTTTCTGCCCCATCTATTGAGCTTTTTATTAAAAAAAACTAAGTTTGGACATTTTTTTGTTTCTTATATGTACTCATTATAAGCAGGGGCTAAAAAATTCCTCAGGTCCAAGGTCCGGGACCAATTGTTTTATATTGGGAGTTGATATTTAAACTGTAAAAATTGGAAGGACTTTTCTTTTTTTTTTACTAGGATAATACATATTTTTCTATATGATAACAGAATTGCACATGGTATTGCGTTTTATAGGCTATTTATAAATAAATTTTGTTGTTGGTGTCTTTAATTAATAAGATGTTTTTGAAGTTGATTTAACCCTTTGGTGAAGTAACTAGAGATTTTGACCACACAGATACTGCAAAGATTTTCAACTGTACATGTGAAAAACACATTGACAGCAATAGCAGGATATATATATTTAGTACAGACTTGTCGAAAATTTAACACTAAGCTAACAAATTGGTGGTGAATCTGACGTGCCCCTCATTAGCTGTATCTTGACAGTTTTCCGGCAGCTGCTTTCTGTCTCTGTACAGCTTTTCAGCCGCTCGCTATCCATTTTTCTATCACATGGCAGCCAAAATTTGGCACTTATTCGTTACCTTAGTGTTAACTTTCAACAGGTCTGTACTGTTTATATATTAAAGGCTGCCCTTTCTCTCTTTAAGATGTGGATTTATAACATTTAGGCCAGAAATATTTCATATAAACTTTTTAATATAACCATATGTCTGTGATTACTGCCTAAAACCTCTCATCAAAACCAAGCATCTTGTTGTAAATCTCTTCCACTTAACCAATACACTGACTGGTGTTATGATCTGGTTCTTGGCATTGGTAACAACCCGCCTTTTACATCCGGTTTCCTTTTGTCTTTTTTCTTACTTTTTTGTGTTTTGAGAATCTATAAAAAATACTTTGAGCATGGAGTTCGCCAGCATACCACCTGATCAATACCCTTTAACGTTTGATTGGAACGTTTAGTCGTTTACATCAGAATTCCCAGTAGTATCATCATTTTGTGTGTGTGTGTGTGTGTGTTTTTTTTTTTTTTTTTTTTTTGAACATTTTATAGCAGAAGTCTTTTGTGACAAATAAAGACTGAAATTCAGGGGAAAAAATGAAAATGATTTGGAAATTGGATGTACTTTTGAGTGAATTTGAGTAATGGTATTGCACTTATATCAAGGTGGTTAATTCTTGGATTTGCTGAGTAAACCAGAGTACATTGAGATAACCACGAACCTGTCGGCAAGTAAACTTGACAAGCTTTCTCACACTAGGATCTCCCCAAATGGGATTTAATCCGTGATGAGAGGCCCTGTGATCTGCATGTGCTTTGGACCACTTGCCCACAGAGAATGCAAAATTACCTGGCCCCGGTTTCACAATCATTCCTTAGCTAAGGTTTTCCTTAACTTAAATTTGCAAAATTGCAAATCTTTATAATTTTGTTAATTTTCAAGATATTCAGGAATTTAAGGTAACATCTTTAATATCATTTCTAGATTAAAACATCTGCATTAGTTTTGACAAAAAATATTCATCGGTAGTTCCAAAAAGAGATTACCAAAATTTGCGGAATTTAAGTTAAGGAAAATCTTAGATCGGGAATGATTGTGAAACCGAGGCCTGTACTTAGAATATGTATATATATATCTAGTACATAAATTATACAGGAAATATAAAAAAAAGCAAAACCACTATATATAAATTTATCGTAACAGAAAGCTGTCATCATTTAAATAACAGATGTAAAAAAAACCTTCAATATTATAATTTATATATAGAAATTGACAAGGTAAAACCTAACCAAAAACATCTTACTACAACATGTTACACAATGTAGTTATTAAAATAAAAAAAAAATCAATCTATTTCGGAAAAAAAGAAAGGAAAAAAACAACAAAAACAACTTAAAATAGATACTTGTGGATAATTAATAAAACAAAATATCTCTTTTTATTTTTACGTGATGTAAGTTTATTGATGAATTGGAAATTTATGTAAATTAATTCTGTCAATCAATAATCAACATATATTATATATATACATGTATTAAATTGAAAACTATTAGTAGCCAAATTTCCAAAACTTGTGAAAATACTGGTATAGTTCTTTTTGAAAGAATTTTTTTCACAAATGTGTTAGGATATTTTTTCAGAAATTACATTGTAATAGTCTGTTGCGGTGATTGTGTTTACCAGTAATGGAAATATACACAGTGAAAACGTAAATGCAAATAAACAGATAACTTGTAAAAGCAACTATTTGTTAGAACATTGTTTGATAAATTATTCAGCATCAATAAAATACATCTAATCTGAACTAAATCATTAAAGGGTATTGGGTTTATATTCATACCTGCAAGGTTTCAGTTACATCAAATGAAAATGGAGATTTACATTATGTCGCTCAAACTTAAATTTTTATTTATCGGAACATTTTTTGTAATGATGCATAGATTTACACTTGACCATTTTATCTGATATTTGTTGCTCAATAAATCTATTTTGTATAAAAAAAATCCTATTTTGTACAAAACATTATGTAAGGATCTCTCTCTCTCTCTCTCTCTCTCTCTCTCTCTCTCTCTCTTACCCTACCTACAGGCTCGTTTGTAAATGTTTTATATCTGTTTAAAACATGATTACATCAACTATCTTAGAATTGTAAGTCACTCAGGACCATTTTATCTTTGCTCACAACTTGATAATAGTAAAGATTTATAGTGAAGTTTTTGCTCCTTCATGTGTTGTAGTAATAATACTTGATATCTTTACCTTTCACTTCAATGCATTTCGTTGTTCATCAGCAGAAATGTAAAAGACATTGGTCTCTTGGATGATACCTTAAGATCTCGATCACTCTCCTCTCCCCCTCTCTCTCTCATTCCAAATATGCACGCTTTTTTTACCATCAATTATTTATTTTGAACTTTTAAATTATTGTTTTGTAGTATCAAATAAAAGCAAATGGACAGACACTCCGAATGGATGATTTAAGTAAAAGGGATAATGGTGATTATAGATGTGTGGTCAAAAACAAGTATGGGAACATTTCCTGGACATATACCCTCGAAATCATAGGTAAGATACTGCAATTGACTTGCTAGGTCATTTTTGGGGCTGATGTTCTGCCGCATTCACTATTCAAATGTTTTTTTGTTTTTTTTTCACAATCACTTTGCCAATTTTCATAATTTAAAAAATTTCAGCTTTAAAATCAGTTTATTAACATAAGTGTGTGTGTGTGTGTTGTGTGTGTGTGTGTGTGAGAGAGAGAGAGAGAGAGAGAGAGAGAGAGAGAGAGAGAGAGAGAGAGAGAGAGAGAAGGGGGAATTAAAATTTAAAAAAAGAAGAAGAATGCAAGAATACAAACTTTGAAATATTTTTAAGTTAAGATTGATGAATGTATGATAGTCTTGCAGTAGCCGTATTTTAAAGTACTTGAGTTGTATTTAAGACTTACTATCAAACTTGTATCTAATAAGCCTTGTAGAATTGGATGATAAGTTGAGATTCCTGCATGCATTTTGACTTATAAAGCTGGTTTTTATCAGAAATTATATGGTGTTGCATTACTGCCCCGCTGGTACCATAGAGACTTCTGAGATTTTAAGGAGTTGCAGTCTTGTCGTGGTAAATTCATGAAGTTTGAATGCGGATGAAAAATCTTCTGACTATCAGAAATGCTTATCTGTAAGACGGGGAGATATCACACATTTATAAGTAATTGGTCGTATAAGACTTATCTTTATATGCCAATTATTTTAATAATCCATCATGATGGTAACTATATCCTACCTGTATACCTGTCAATCATCTGTAATTCTTACATCAATTAATGAAAATATTGCATTTCAATTCATTTGCTGGTTACAATAATTTAACTTTTCATCAGCAATCTTTTCAGCCATTAATGGTTTATCGGTAGATGTTTGTTTCAGCCATTGTTGTGTCAGATGATTGTTTCAGCCATTGGTGTGTCAGATGTTTGTTTCAGCCATTGGTGTGTCAGATGTTTGTTTCAGCCATTGGTGTGTCAGATGTTTGTTTCAGCCATTGGTGTGTCAGATGTTTGTTTCAGCCATTGATGTTTCGAATGCTTTAGTCATTGACGTGTCAGATGTTTGTTGTAGACATTGATGTGTCAAGAGTTTAAAATGCCTCTTAGTTTTATCATGATATGGTTTATACACAAAATATTGGTACAAATTTCAGTTGCAGTAATGTTTAATTTTGTTTTCTTTTTTACCCATAGACCGAAAGGTAGGCGAACCTATCATAGACGGGCCTAAGAATACATCAGTGACTTTGGGGAAAAATGTCACCCTTCACTGTCGGATTGTCTACAGCGAGTTGCAGCCTCATATCCAGTGGCTGAAACATTACACAGTAAATGATTCCTACCTGTCTGCGACGGGAGAACCTTACGTTAATCTTTTACAGGTAAGTCTCGTAATAGTATCAGAATTTACCCTTTTCTTCCCTAAAATGGTAAATGGAAAGACCAATATATCTATATTGGGTCTTACCATTGGTCTTTAAGGGGTAACATGGTTATATACATCTGTTACCTTTCGTCTTGTTTGTTTTCGGTGACAGAGATTAAAAAATATTATGATGGCGAAAAAAAACCCAAGATGGCCACGATTAATAGCACAAATAATAGCCCTTTTTGTTCTTCTTTGTAGCATATAAGGTACTGTTTGTTGATATAATGGGCAATTATTGAAATGTTTTTTTAAACTATTTCCCATTAACTTCATTTTCACTAATTTTACAAATCATGAGCCCATAGTCAATAATAGTCTTTATTTAGCCCCTTCTTCAAAAGAGCACCTGCAGAAAACAATTTGTACTGAAATTTGAATATTTTTATTTTTAACCTTTTTTTTTTTTTTTAATTAAATTTTCTTGATTTTTTTGAAAAAAATAATTTTCTAAACTGTTTTTGATTGACATTTTTACAGAGTAACAAGGTAATTGTATAGCCTAGGATGTTATAGCTCAATATTGTATGATGACAATGAATGAATGACTTTGTTGTGACTTATTAACATAATAACACCAATGATGACTTTACTTGTAAATGTTGTATAACTTTTTTTTATCTATTAGTAAGATAAAAGGCATTTGTTAGTGTATATATATTTGTTTGTGACTTGATCATTTTATATGAGTTTGTCAGTTTAGATTTAAAGTCTGACCTTACTTAGCCTTTACTGTACTCGGACTAAAGCCCATAATCATGGATCTTTTACTGTCATCAGGCTAATGCCTCTTGGTTTTCTTGGTCTTGGTGGTCAAGTGTTCTAAAGTTAGGTTTCATGGATCTTTTACTGTCATCAGGCTAATGCCTCTTGGTTTTCTTGGTCTTGGTGGTCAAGTGTTCTAAAGTTAGGATTCATGGATCTTTAACTGTCATCAGGCTAGTTCCTATCTCGGTTTCTGGGGCCTCAGTGGCCAAGTGGTCTACAGGTCAGATTCATGGATAACAGAGCCTCTCATGAACTAGGTTTGAATTCCACTTGGAGCAGATTCTAGTTTTGAGAAAATTTGTCAGTTCGCTTACTAAAGGTGACACTCCGGTTTCTTCCACCATCCTTGAACTGGCTGCTTTTCTGTAAGTGAAAGAAAATTGACTGTGGCATAAACCTCTATTACTTCATTTAATACTCTGTTTGTGTAAATGTGACTGAAAACTTGTACAATTGTATTGTTATTTAGTCATTTGTGATAGTGCCAAGACGGTTGTTTTGTGGCTTAAATATAGAGTCTAGCTTAATTTGTCTAAGACCTACAATTTTGTTTAATAACTGCCGAGAGTTATGTACCAAGTAAATGTCTGAATGGCGAGTGATTTTTTCTTCTACATCAGGCAACAGGACAAGTTGCTCTTGAAATTGTTGTCTGAAGCCTGAAAATTTCTAGTCTTAAGGTTTTGGTCCATAAAATTTGCAAATCTAGATGACCTAGAAATCTGCATGGTCTGACTTAAGTTAATAACGTGTGACTATAAAAATTATTTATTATATATTGTACACAGTGGCATGCAACTAAATGTGTAAAATGAATATATTTAAATTAAAAGTTGACAAATCCTTCACTTAAAAATAAAATTCACTCATGAAGAATGCATGTTCTTATTAAGATTTGAATGCAAGATCATGTCTATGTAGTCAAAATTCCTCCATCAGAATGGCAGTTTTAATTTTTTTGCTTTAACACATTGTGGCATGATAAATTTTTAGTTGTTTGAATTCTGATTTTAATTTAGCTGCGTGATTTAAGATGCTTTTTTTTGTTGTAAATTATAATTATTGCACAACATTACAGAAATGAGAATGCAGATTTCAATTTGTAATAATTATAAGATATTATAAAGTTATCTCCCTTTATTTTAAAAAAAAAGTTGTGTCAATCATACAAATCATACAAAAGGCATGTCAGTTCACACAAAAGGTTGATTTTGATTTTTAATGATTTTTTATCCAAACTTATATCTTAACTAATGAAATTTATAAATAGAAAAAAGGGTCAATAAAGCTATGTTTGCAAAATAACCAATATGAGACACTTAAGTTTGAGAAATTCTTTCAAAAAGTAACCTATTTTAGCAAATTTGTGAAAATTGGCAACAAAGAATTTTAAATTGATGGAAATCAAGTCATAGGCATCAATAAGTTTTCAATTAAAAAACATCTTTTTAACTTAACTTCTTTGTGTTAAATAACATAGTACAAACTTTTTGTCAGGAAAAAATGTGTTAAAATATTTTATTTTGAAAATGGAAGAAATGGTAATTCAACCCCTTGTTGGATTTACAAACTTGCTTATTGTGACAGTGTATTCCATTTTGATTTCTCAATTTGACTGGGTTATGTTTTGGGCATTAGGACAAATCTATAGATTTAATTTTTAAGTTAGAATGTATTAAGAGATGATAATTCACCGTAGTTTATGTATTAAGATTTACCTCCCTTTACTTACAGCAATCGACAATCAATATGTCTAACCCAGAGCTTCTACATCTGTACAATGTTACATATGATAACGCGGGATGGTATACCTGTCTGGTATCCAACGCTCTCGGAAGGACGTATGAAAGTGCTTGGTTGGAAATAAGAGGTAAGTATAATGGGTTTATTACATGTATCATACCTACCGATATATAAGTCAACAGCCTCTGTGGCACAATGTCGGAGCATCCGTCTCAAGAGTGAGAGGAGTTGGGTTTGAACCCAGACAAAGCCATGCATGAAAATTTAAGACACTGCATACATAATAAATGGATATATTGAAATTTTAAAAAATACTGATAACTTTGGTCTGATGCATGGAAACTGAATCCGATACCAAGGTGAGTAGTAGGTAATGGAGGCTTTAGATATGAAATAATATTATTGCCAGAAAGGAGCACAAAAAAGTCTGAAGTTGGAAATTTTAAAATAAGTGACACAATATGAGCCGTTTTCTTTTGTCGTAGTTGGCGGTTTTATCATGTGGTTCTTGTATTATGTGTGTTCTTGATTACTTTGTCGGTTGCCAAGTACATGTTTTTCATTTCTATTTTCTTTTATTGTAGAACCGAAGATTGACGTGAGAGAACCACAGGAGAGTGTTCAAAGTCAAACCAAACGTCCAAAAGAAACCATTATCATAATAATTACTTCTTCTCTCTGTGGTGTGTTGGTAATCGTCATTGTGTTACTGGCAGTGGTGTGTGTCCGTCGTTACCAGAACAGAAAACTGAATTATCGCAGCGTCAAGAGAGTTATTGTTATGAAACCAGTAAGCATTACTAATATTAGTCATGTTTTACAGCTGATTGGTTGTTTTGTCATTGTGTAAGAGGTAGGTCTGTAGAGGACTGGTGTAACAAACAAGATACTGATATACCGGTAAAATCAGTTCAGTCGATTTCCGATCATTTACGCAGATACAAGTAACAAATATAATATCCAGTACAGAAAATGTCTGATTTCATGATCAGTTTCTGACAGAATCAACGTTTCTTAACTAATATTTTAGTTGCCGTTTGTTAGTGAAAATTATTAATCAGTTAATTTTCCTGGTGTCTCAATTTTGTCAGTGTTTAAACAGACATTCTGACCCACCAATTTACCTGTCAATAAAAAAAGTGTATATAAGCGTTTAAACAATAACCGTAAACTACAAATTTGCCACCATTTGCATTGGCATTTTTTTAGAACCATGAAATATTGGATACTAGTCTACAAAAGTTAATGATTACACAGTACATGGACATGTAGATTGGGTAGCTTGCATACTTGGCAATACTCTTTTAGTTGCCTCAAGTAACGGTTATCTTGTTTTTCTTTTCAGAATGAAATCTATTATCCAAACAAAGGGGGGTCATTAGATGGTCAGCCATTGGTTATTCCACAAGTTAGAATTGAACCATTCAATCGACGACGACTTTCTTCAGATCTGACCATGGTATCTGAGTACGACCTGCCTTTGGATAAAAACTGGGAGTTCTCAAGAGACAAGTAAGTTTTGATCCAGCTCACTGGATTAGGATTATTCGGAATTAGAAAAATTAGCAAAATTGAATTAATGTAAAAAATGCAGAAAAGTATTAATGTTAAAAAGTAGTGTTATACAGTAAACCTTGCTATGGCAACCACCTTAATAAAGACCACCTGTCTACTAAGGTCAGTGTTACAAGGTCTCTTTACTTCAAATTGCAACTTCTTTATATATAGACCACCTATATAAAGTCCATATTTCTTAGGTCTTGTGAGTGGAACAGATTTTACATTCAAATAATAAAACTGTAAGTATGTAAACTAAGTGTAATAAATTAAAAGTTTGGGAAAGAAATATTTGGAATTTTGAAATGGGGCTTACTCAATATATTTACACACTTAAACAGATTGATGTCTTTAAAACTTTTTACTTTTCAAATATTAGGTCATTATTGTTTCACTTTGTTAAAATTAGGTCATTATTGTTTCACTTTGTTAAAAATGTTGTCATGGTAACTGACTTGTTTTTGTACTTTTCCAGGTTGACTATTGGAAAGCCTTTAGGCGAGGGAGCATTTGGTTTAGTAATGAAAGCTGATGCACGTGGAATAAACCCCAAAGTCAGTAACACCACTGTGGCTGTCAAAATGTTAAAAGGCAAGTTTTATGAAATATTGGTCATGGTATTTTATTCAAAGGGAAATAACTCTTAAAACAAGCATTGAAGAACTAATTTATGTACATCCATTGTTACTCAAACACAACTGCTCATTTGGTAGAGTGTGGGAGCTGGTGTTTGAACCCTCTACAGGTCTGGTCAAAAGTTGAAAATAGGTAGTGACTTTTTTGGCCAAGAAAATCACAGGTCCTTCAGAACATACCTTAAAAACCAATGCCCCTTGTAACAGTACTAGTATATGTAAGAACTCCTATTGAGCACAATGTAAAGATTAAAATTTTTGACACTTCACCTGAAGCTGGCAACATCCAGATACAACTGTAGGATGTAAAACCCCATTCAATCAATTCATCATTACTCGGGATAATACTACTGTCTCTTTCCAAGCAAAACTAAGCCCTGGTAATTTCCATGTTAAGTTAAAATGGGTAGTTTTTAAAAATATTTTGTGCAAAAACTGAATAAGAAACATTACGTTTCTTTTCTTATTTTGACTATTATAGAGCGATGATTTTGAAACTGTATTGTAAAGTAGATAATTGACTAAATTTTTTATTTGAAATAAAAAGTTTATATGTTTTCTGTTACAGAAGATGCAACTGACCGTGAACTTACCGATCTGATACAAGAAATGGAGGTCATGAAAGTGATTGGAAGCCACAAAAACATCATTAACTTACTCGGTTGTTGCACTCAAAATGGTAAGTTATTGGGATGAATAAAGGGTGCCACATGGACAAAGGGAGCTAACTCTTATGTAGCATGTCATAGAGTTGAGGGCATTTCTTGCCTTAGTTTGTCTTAGTGATTGTCAATGGTTGGTGGTTGTCTTTTGGTACTTTGGTTTCCACTGACTGCCTTGATAGAAGTGAAAGAATCTTGTTGACTTAAAAAATTCTTTAATAAATAAAATCCATTCTACTCTTTTCCTGTAAAAAAAATTGATTTCAAGATAAGGTATTAGCTTGCAAGAGCCTTTATCATTCAATAACGGTTGGCAGAACAGTTTAGTTTCTAGTGCAGTAATTTTATTATTTCTTGTTTTAGGTCCCTTGTATGTTCTTGTTGAATTTGCGCCTAACGGAAACTTACGTGACTTCCTCCGTAGCAGACGTCCCCCATTAACAGGATACGAAAAACCAATGTTAGATTACGAAAGTGTGGATACCACACCATTAACAGAAAAAGATTTAATCTCATTTGCATACCAAGTTGCGAGAGGAATGGAATATCTGGCTTCAAGACAGGTACAAAATATAATATAAGAAAAATTATTTATTTATTTATTTATTTATTTATTTATTTATTTATTTTACATATTTATTTATTTATTTTGCAACCAATAGTGAAAATTTTACATATTTATTTATTTATTTATTGTGAAACCAATGGAGAAAATTTTTCATATTTATTTATTTATTTATTTATTTATATTTTCCAGTGCATCCACAGAGATCTTGCGGCTAGAAATGTTTTGGTAGCAGAAGATTATGTATTAAAAATAGCAGATTTTGGTTTAACAAGAAATATTACAAACATAGACTATTACAGAAAGACTGGGGATGTAAGTAAATCTATAGATATACAGTGAAACCCTCAAAATTTACTATGGCTATATTTCCATTCCTGGTAGCCAAAACCACCATTGGCTATGTTTTATTCCAGGTAGGCAAAATCACCATTGGCTATTCTGAGAAATTGTTTCAAAAACTAATCTTTTTGACTAAATTAGTGGGAAAAAAATACTTTAAAAATGATCATATTTCCACAAATTTTTGAAATTTGGTTTCTAGTCATTTTAAAAGTACAGAAACCTGGATAAAGCATCAGCATTTACAAACGATAAATGTTTGGTAATGTTTTTGAAAAATGTAAAAATCTTTTTGTCAGAATTTATTTAAGTATTTTTTTTATGAACAATGCTCTTTTGTTAATTTTCTGCCGTCTATATAAATATAAACTGTATAGTAAAATTCAACATAACAATGAAATTTAAGTTTGAAAATCAGAATCATCGGAAAAGTGCTTTTCGTCTTCTCACTCTATTTTCATTCAGCCTGTCAACTATGTGTATTATATATATTTTAGGGTCGATTACCAGTTAAATGGATGGCGCCAGAAGCGTTATTTGACAGAAAGTATACGTCAAAGAGTGATGTGTAAGTAGTACCTTCAATTTTAAGCCGTCGCCATTTACCCACATAAGCAGGACCTACTGCTAAAAAGTTTGTAGGTTTACTCTGGATATACAGACAGTCAAACCTGTCTAAAAGGCCATCTCTGTATAAGGGCCACCTGCTTTGAAATACCAGTAAAATTTATCTAAATTGCTCTTTAATCGTGTAATTTAAACCTGTATATAAGGACTACCTACCCACAAAGGCCAATTTTACTGGTTCCCTTGAGTGACCTTTATAGACAGGTTTGACTAACAGTTTTCTAGTCCACCCTAGAGACGGGTAGCTTCAATATTGAAAAAAGGATCTTACCTGGGACATTTGCATGTCTCCATTCCTCGTAGCGTAAAACGACATTGGGTACTAATTTTTGTGAGAAAGTAACCTATTTTCACAAAATTTGAAAATTTGACTACAAATAATTCTAAATTTATGAAAACCTAGGCATTACTAGTATCCACTATTATTTCATGGAACGTCTGTGTATTAGTAGTAAAAAAAAGGTACTGAAAATTGTTTAATAAATCAGAAAACATTAATAATTCTGTAATTAAAAAACATAATCATTTCCAATTAATTATGTATGGGATATTAACTGGAAAGAAATGGTAAACCTTCGATAAAACTTAATGAAATATAGTTATAAGAAGAAAAACATTTTTTGTTGATTTAAAAAAAAAAAATTATTGCATTAATTATCAGTTATAATTTGAAAAATCTCTTTGAGAATATGAATGCATTTGTGTATATTTATGTATGTCACAGTAAAATACTAGAATTCAGTAAAATCCAGGATTTTACTAGTAAAAAGCAGAATTCTAGTTTTAATTGGATTTAATTCAGTAAAAACAAGAATTCTGAATTTTACTCTCCAGTAAAATTCAAAATTCTAGTTTTTACTAGTAAAAGGCGGAATTCTACTTTTTACGGACTTAAAAAACTTGAATTCTGCTTTTTACTAGTAAAATTCTGAATTTTACTGAATTCCAGTTTTTACTTTGACATACATATATAGCTTATTTTTGATGATATTAATTGAACTTAAATTTTATATTTCCAGTTGGTCATATGGAATTTTATTATGGGAAATCTTTACCTTGGGTGGAAATCCATATCCGTCAGTCCCAGTAGAACGGCTGTTTGAATTGCTCAGGGAAGGTCATCGGATGGAAAGACCGCCTTATGCATCTTCAGATATACATGACATGATGAAACGCTGCTGGAATGAGAATCCAATAAGGCGACCTTCATTTTTACATCTGGTTAAAGAACTTGATAAACTTTTGACCTTGAAGGCAAATACAGGGGAGGTAAGTCAGATTTCTTTATTAAGAAAGTTTAAGATCCTGTTAACTTATAATATTGTATAACTAATAATTTATGTGGGTGTATAAATTTCACTTAAGTAGTCTTGTCCTAATTGGGAAAATTGGAAATTGATCTTAAGCCTCAATGGACAGATTTTTTTCACTTACTTAAGTGGTCTTGTCTTAAGCCTCCATGGATTGATTTGTTCACTTAAGTGGTCTCGTCCTAATTGGGAAAATTTACATTGATCTTAAGCCTCCATGGACCACAGGTTTGATTTGTTTTTCCTATGTTGTTGGTACATCTAGGACTATAATATACAGAAATTATTGTTACTAAACAGTTATTTGTTCTTGGATCGTCAACTGCGAAATATGAAATCGGTGAAAATATTTGATAAGTCAGAAATTTTGTATGTTGGAAATAATACAATATATTATTACATGCTATTTGCCTGTTCAGACTGGTCTTGGATCAATCAATCTGTAATTCTATTACAATAAACATACCCTTTTTACATAAAATTATACAGTACTTTCAAAACTGCCAAAGGAAGTGGTCTTCGACAATTGAACAAAAGAATTTTCCAGTTGCATTTGTTGAGTATTTACATTTTTTATTTTGTAGGAATATTTGGATTTAGAGCCAGTGGAAACGCCGTTAAGTACGTCAGATAGCCAGTATTCTTCAATGTCTCGGAGTTGTAGTGGAAGCGAGAGTGACGAGGCCGTCGGAAGTAGTAGTAGTAGTAGTGGCAGCTCCAGTAGCTGACTATAAATAGATACTTGTGTTGATCAGTATTGTGTTTTGTCTCAGGCATTTGTTAAACTTTCACATGGTCACATCACATGATCGCATCACATGATCAGTCATTTGGTCGGATCACATGATCAGATTTGATTCATCATCTATTTGTTATCACATATATTTTAATGTTTGTTGTGAACTCGGTTGTTTTAATTGTCTTCCATATTGTCAGACAGAAAAATTAACCTATGCAAATGTGCCAAGATGCCCTCAAACTTTTACAAAACAGGATGAAAAGCCAGTAGCTTAAGGGAGAGTTGTGACGGCTTGTGGAATGAAATTACTCCATCGTATGCAAGGAAACAGAAGTTAATCTTGTTCATGGTGAAGTGAAAATGATCTTGTAAACAATGGGTGAAATGGAGTTATCCCATATATGGTGAAATGAAATTATCCCTTACCTAGTGAAATGGTGAAATGAAATTATGCATTGCGTAGTGAAATGGTGAAATAAAGTTATGCATTACATAGTGAAATAATTATGGCCACTAAAGTGTTAAAATCCCAAAGGAGTTTGTTATAAAGGCGATTGATATTGGGTCAAGCTGCAAACAAACTTTTGTAGGAGCCAAGGAGAAAAAGTTGAATATAAGAAAATATAAATTGACCACTGAGGGTCATTGCAGGAAGTTTGGAAAAAAATTGGAGTTTTACTAGGAATTGGCAGTTTTGAATGGAACATTGATAACCATTTTTAACGAATTGTTTAGTTGAATGTGTTTATTTTTTTCAATTTAAACAATAGGGCTATTATTATAATAAACATCATAATATAGATATATATATATAAATATAAACTGTTCCTCGGTACTGTGTAAACTGTTCCTCGGTACTGTGTACAGATAGGATAACCAGTATTGTGTTCATCAGTGGCATTATATACGTGTTCTTCATCATCCTTTCATTTTATCATTCAGTTTATTTGAATTTAATTATCCTGAGAAATATTTAATGTGCCGCAATGACATAAATCAAAAAGAGGCTCATCTATGGAGTTATTCTATTGGTTGGATAAAAAGGGCTGTTAGTGGAGTTCCTCCATTGATTGGATAAAAAACTTGTTAGTGGAGTTGCTCCATTAGTTGAGTCGTGGCTCATTCGCGGAACTGCTCCGACGGTATAGTTTTATCCAATTTCAACAGCACAAGAAGATTTTTGATGTCATTCTTCTGAAAATTTTAACTGGTGTAATTAATCGTTGAATCGTTAATATTGGTGCATATTTATTTTTATGTGTGCTTATGTGGATTATAAATAAAGTGCTGCAATGTAGCTATTCATGCAGGACAGGAACTGACTTGTTAATGAGAAAGCATACGTGTTAGAATTCCGAGGCCTTGCAAATTGAAAAAATGTTGACATGTTATAATTAAATGTGAGGAATTTCTGTAAATTATATGTTTTATGTGACAGTAGAAATGAAATCCAGCTGCCGAATTCAGTATAAAATTGTTATTGAGATGTATATATACAAGTTTACTTATCACTGCCATAGAGAAGTTGTTCAGATGTTAGATGACCGTTGTAGGTCCGACTAATCAAACAGGTTTTCTTTTTCTTTTTCTTTTTTTTTCTTTGTTTATTTGTTGACTTCTTAAAGGATTTAATATTCTATGTTCATTTTACTTGTATGTCCCCTGTATGTTTATTTTTGTTTTGGTGTGTAAACAGACTCGAGAAGTATAGATCCTCAGAAAATACATTCTTAAGTTACACATGTGTTTAAACCAGCCATCAGAACATATGAGGTGAACACTAAATCCTCTAAAAATTATGCCACATGTGTGTATAACAGCCTTCAGAACTTGTAAAAATTATGTCACGTGTGTAACAGCCTTCAGAACTTGTAAAAATTATGTCACATGTGTGTATAACAGCCTTCAGAACTTGTAAAAATTATGTCGCATGTGTGTATAACAGCCTTCAGAACTTGTAATATCTTTCTCGGCTATTACTAGGGGTTAAAAGATACAGAATTTTCCTGTTTAAAATATCCAAAAGTTTGGTTAATATTGCAGTTGGTTAAAATTTTATGGAAAAAAAATTTGGTTTTATATTTATTAATGTTTTATCTGCAGAGTACACAAATGCAGACATAGTGCCATTGACTTTTAAAACATTTATTAAAAGCTACACAAGTTTTTTTTAAGTATCATCCATGTATTTTTGGGGCAAAAATACATTTTAAATTTTTTTAAAGGGTAAATCTTTCATTTAATGATTTTATTATATATGTATGGATAAGAATATTTTACTTTTCATTCAGTCATATATTTATAATTCACTGTGGCTACATATAAAGTTTGATATACAATAGAAAAAAATAAATTAAAATTTATATATAATTTTATTAGTTGAAGAACTGGCAGCATTTTTAATTTTTATTCTAAGTGTAAGTTAATTGAAATTTTACTTGAAATTTAAGAAAATTCTGTCTCTTTCATAAAACATGAGACCCCATGAGATTATAACAAACATCTTTATATCATCTTTGATTTTAGGTTCTACAAAGATTTACATTTGAAAGTTTTGTCTCATTTTTGTGATGTTTTGCTCATTTGAGATGTAGCACAACATAGCAATATTTATATCATCGCCATGGTGACCATGATTTATCATAAGTGTCCAGATGTAGCACAACATGGCAATATTTGTATCATCGCCATGGTGACCATGATTTATTGTAGCATCGACAATACACAGCATTGTGTTCAATTATTAAGTTTTGATCTGTGTAAAAATTTTCTACAATTTTTATATTCAAAGTTTTACTCGTGTATCAGCTCACATATAAAAAAAAATCAAATTTATACTTTTTTGTTTTTGAGCCACTGCCGTCTGATTTTATTATATTTTATTTTGCAGTTTAATGTGTCTTGTAAGCCAATTTGTGTTCAGTTTTACATGATTTTATTGCATTTAAGTTTTTTTTTTTTTTTTTACACTTTTGTTTTAATTTTACCACAGTTGTTCAAAAACGAACAAAAAAAACCCAAACTTTTAGTTAAGGCCAGGGCGTTGTTTTTAAACGATAAACGGATATTTTTAGTTATTACTTTTTACTTCTACTTTTTATTTCACAAGGATAATGCTTTTTGTTTAACACAGTGAAACCTTATATAAAGACCACCTGTATAACTTAATGAATATAAACTTTTTTAGACAGGTTCTCTTTGGTTGTTATTTGAAGCAAAGGGACTGACCTTCAAATAGTGATCTTAATGAACAGTCGGTCTTTATATAGAGGTTTTTGGTTGCAGTGTGAAGCGAAGGAACCTTTAAATGGTGACCATAATAGACAACTGGTCTTAATGTAGAGATGGTCACTATAGCCGGTTTTACTGTATTTTAAAATACCAAGTCTTGATGAAATGTTATGACAGACTCTATAACATACGTAATTGAAAATTGGTTAATTGGAAATTTTGACCTGAAAATTCTACAATATTTCGTGACATTCTTCCAATGTCTAACATATAATGATTAATTGTTCTTAAGTTAGAAAGTTTTGCGGGCAAACATTCATAAGTCCATATATGGAAAACTGGTTTCCATTGGATACAAAATTTTGATTTAAGATTTCCTGTTAGAATTACTTTATTAGAATTTGCAGGCAAACATTTAGTTAAAATTGCATGTTTGTGAAAAAAAAACATATTTTTCCATTCGATATGGAATTTTAAATTTTCATTTTTCTTGGAAAAATTGCTACTGGTTGTTATCACTAGTCAGAAGTTCTTATGTGGAAAACTTGTTCCATTAGATAAAAAATTATAAATTACTTTATTAAAATTTGCAGGCAAAATATTTAAACAGAACTGTTTGTGAAAAAAACTTTTCTTTCCATTTGATATGGAACTTAATAATATTTCACCCTTTACCTTTGTAAATGATTTATATTGTGGATCTTGCAGGCAAACAGTAGAGCAAAGTTCTACACAAATTTGTGAGGTAACACATGATGTATTACCAAGTTATAATTTGAACAAAACTTCCCTTTCGTTACAGGCATTATATACTATTTTTAACTATTTTAACACATTCCTTGGATTAACTGCAATGGATTTTTGTTAAGATTTTATTTCTAAAAATGTAAGATTAATTTTTTTTTTAATTTGACATATTTCAGTGGAAATGTATGGTTAGTGATAGGAATGTCCCTGTTGGACTGAATGTACATTAAAAAAATAGTTCAATAATATTATACAAAATGTAAATTACCAAAATATAAATAAATAAAATTTAAAAAATAATAAAATTTACAGATTAAAAAGTTGTTTGAAATGATTTTAAAAAAGATTGAAAACTCGATTAGAGGGAATCTAAATGTAAAAATTTTACGGAGGATTGAATATAAAATATATTTGATTTTAAAAAAAGAAAGAAGAAAAACCCATAAAATTCAATTCTGAATGGAAAGGAAAAAAAAAATAAAACAAAAAGCTTTTTTTCAATCACCAAAAAAGGGGTTGGATCACTAAAGGGGGGATGAGCCCAAGTGTTCAAATGGTATGTCTTGTTTCCTCAAGATTGGTTCATACTAACTGGGCATCGGAGGTGGTCGATTTATTTTTTACAATATTGATGACCTGTTTATTTTAAATACAAAGTTTTTAATTAAGAGTTGGGTAGTGTAGTTTAAAATTGTTATATTTAACTACAAAGGAGAACGGACAATGTTATTGTTAGAAAAGTCTGTTATTTGTTTTAAATGGTGCAACATTTATACTATTCAATCAAGATATTGTGAAAAAAAAAATGCAGCATAAAAGCATTTTTCTTGTTTTTGATTTTTAATGCAAAGATATGCAAATTTCTATACTTAATAATCATTGACCTAATTGTTATTATTGTTGTATAATTAGTATGTTCTGACAATGAATGATCTCTTTTTAGTATAGATTGGTTTCAGTAAAATTGCTTTTTATTTTTTTAATATTAGCTTTAAGATTTTAAAAAAAAAACCTTTAGAGTTTTATGCTGAAACTAGAATGCTTTAAATATGAATTTATGTATATTTGCAATTTTTCTGTTTATATGGTTGTAAAGAAAATTGTTGATTTTCATAAATAAAAGCTACACTGATCGGTCTATGAAAGATGATCGAATAGCTACCACACCTAATTTGGACAAGAAATGGGGTTAGCTGTAGCACCATGTTAAACCCATAACGTTTGTTTGGAACGTTTATTTCCATTGGATATGGAATTGCATAAAATGACATTTTCCCATAAAAAGGATTTTTATCCTGGAATTTGTAAATGCTTTTTAAAAACTTTCCACACAAACCATAAGGGGTATTGATCATGCGGTGCGCTGGCTAACTCCATTGATATTGTAGGGCTGAAAAGTTGTTATGAATGGGTGTGGTAGGTGATAGGTCAGGAATGGCAGTAAAATTTCAAAATAATATGATCAATTAAAAATTAAAAACGATAATTAAACCAATGAAATGTGATGAAATTATGACTAAGTTTTCAATAGCTGTATATTCCTTGATTTGCATACTAATGAGTATGTGACACTTAAATTTGAAATTTATTTTTAAATTAAAAACTAGATAAGTTAAAAGTTAATTCATTCATAAAAAGTATGTAAAATAAAATGAAATAATTTGATTGAATAACAGATTGTTAGTTATAAGCAGAAATATTAAAGGTTGTAATGTATGAATTGTCTTGTTAAGGGGAACTATGAACTTTGTGTGTTCATATTTTTATGTTCCAAAATTATTATTTTTCTCATTTATGATTTTTTTTTATTATTGACTTTTTCTCTTCTTTTGTTAAATTCATGAGTAGCAATCTCAACCCCTAATACTTGTGAAAAAAAAAGACTTTTTGACTTTTATTTCATTTGTCCACCCTTTATTAACTGTTTTGTAATGGTCTTTCATGTTGTGAACTGTGGAAGCCCAATGATTTTGTTTGTCCTGTGTGCCCCAAGTTTTAACAGGCCCAAATATGAAGGTGCCAATGGTTCCTATAAGAACAATATTGGAGAATTTTTGTATCTGTTATACGTGTAGATACAACTAAGTTTTATACATAACTTTACATGACCTAAAAAGTTCCATGTCACTGGCATGACATACATTTCAACCCTTGAGAATAGTCGTTAATATTCTCAAGAGTTTCTCTTTTTTTTCTGATCAAAATAATACACAGTGTCACAGCCCCTTAAACTTGCCTGCTTGTCTCAGGTTAAATCCTCATTAAGCTGTTAGGTGATAAGTGCCTAATGGTATAGGACTTCTCACAGAACCAGGGGTTATGGGTTTTGGCCCAGCTGGGTCTATTTCAGTAAGGTAAACCAAGACTTTAGAACTTAAACACTGGATTTAATATTGGGTATTGGTGGGTGGGAGGGGTGTTGATAATAATGCTAGTATTTCTTGCATTTATCATTAAGTATCATGATGTCGTCCAAGTCTATTCACCCTTTAGATCTAAATGGATTGTTCCTAATGGATGATAGGACCAATTCCATTATTATAGAGATGGGGGTGATGATGTTGTGTTCATGATGAGATAGATATTATTACAGTATTTACTATTGTTTTGTCCCAAATGTTTTGTGAATAATTTTATTTTTGTTTGTTTGTATATAAATAATTACCAGATGCTGTTAATGATAAAATTGGCTGTTAATATGATGAACAACTTTGTATCTCCTCTCTAATAACTAGTTTTTTTTTTTTTCTAAAAAAAGATCTTGATTTATCGGATTTTTATTTTCAAGATAAAAATTTCTTTTTCTTTTCTCAGTCATAGTTAATATATTTCGAACACACGGTCATTGCATCGTTAAATACATTTTCTTGATATGTAAATTTCAATATCTGTAGTTGGATTTGTGTACATTTTTGAAAAATTATTTTAAATTGGACACATGCTCCTCCTTAATATTGCATGATTGGTTTTATGTTAAACTTTGCATTTAAAATTTATTTCTTTTTGATTCAGAATTTGGTACCATAATTCATGATGATTGTTTTTTCATCATAGATTTTTTTTATTACAAGACTGATCCTTTGTGAAATAAAAGTTCTTTGTGATGAATTCTTATTGCCAAAAATTTTTTTCTCCTAGTAAACTCAGCATATTTTCAATATACAATCACATGTTGTTCAATTTATTTGTTAAAATCATACAATGTTGAAAATATGCTGATTTAACAGAGTATATTTGGCAGATTTCTTTTACAATAAGGTTATTAATTTTGCTGTTGATTTTTAAAATTAGCATTTATTGGTGAAATGCTCGCTTTATAATATTGAACATATCCAGGATTATAATTTTTGCATTCAATGAGTTTTACTTGAGTTATCTACCCTTTGTCATATGAAGAAAGGGAGATAACTTCTACAAGTTTATCTTTGGTTTTGATAAGGGAGATAACTGTCTTGTTTCTCATTCAATATAATGCTTGAAAATCATTATAGCTGAACAATAAAAGATAAGTGTTTGAGATGTTATGGGGGTAATTAAACAAATATAAGTTTAAATTATGATTTAATTCAAATTTAAAATGTAGGTAATTAACCATTTTTAAATTAAAATGAAATGTAAACTTGGTAATTGATTCTTGTTATAATGTGTTCATCTGTTAACTTTGATTAACTTACTGTAATATGAAGTTGTAATTATTGTATCTGTAAAATTGAAAAATAAAAATGATACAAATAAAATGATTATTTTGTTTTTGGGAGAGAGAGAGAGAGAGAGAGAGAGAGAGAGAGAGAGAGAGAATTAACACACTCCCCCAAAAAAGAAACATGCTATATTCAATATTGTTTTTGACATTGTCTGTTTAATACAAGATATCATACCTTTTGAATTTTTAGCTGACCTTTTCCAAATACAAAAACACTTGTCAGTGAAATTGGCCAAGTTTTACATCCTAGTCAAGATTATTTTTCTTGCAGTTTGAAATGGCCAGAATATTACATATCAGTCAAGATTATTGTAATACAGTGATTAGTAAGGGTTCCCATCAACTTCTATAATATAATATGATTGGAATTATGAAATTTTATGCCCAAGACAAGATTCTTTCACTTTATAAAGTGGTATGTTCAGAGATGGGAAGACACTGGAGTGTCTTAGGAAAACCAGTGAAATTTGACAAGCTGATAAACTTTCTCACATTATAATCTGTCTTAAGTTGGGCTCTAACCTAGGTGATGAGAGACACTGTGGTCAATTAGCACATACTTCAGACCATCGGCCCAGGTCCTTGCTCTATAAAATGACAGGATATTAAGTATTTATACATAATTATTACATGTTTCAAGTTTTGGTAAGGACTGGTGCCAAACACCCAACCTCCAATATGAGGACTTCACCAAATCAGCCACTTAAGATGACATAACCTCACCATCTGGATGTGCAGAAACCGTTATTGCTCAATTTACAGAATAGGTCATTAAGATTTATTGAAGTAAACATCAGGACCTGGTGTTTCAAAGCTCTGTAATTTACCAACTGGTTCGTGAAATTTCGAAATGTTATTAAGATGCGAAAGATTCTTGTAGACATATAATTACAGTCAAACCTGTCTATAAGGGCCAATCAAGGGAAACAATGAAAGTGGCCTTTATGGACAGGTGGTCTCTGTATACAGGTTCAAATAATATGAATAAAAACAATTGAGATACAATCCTACTGGCCTTAATAAGCAGGTGGCCGCTATATAGAGGTGGCCTTTAAGGCAGGTTGAGCTGTATCTATATGATAATAGCAATATTATATGCATTTACTTTTCACAAAAAAATATATAAAAAATTAATAGTACAAAAGATACAAATTTTCGCTAATTAACTAGTAAAGCTAACAGAGCTTTTAAAACTGGATCCTGATAGTTTATATGTTCTTTAAAATCAAAGAAAATCAATACTAGATTATGTGAAGGATGTGTATATTGGACTACTTGTCAAGGTCCAGGGTATGAATTATGAACTAAATGCAAGGTAAAGGACATGTATGTTGAACTACATGTTAAGGTCAAGGGCATTATTGTCCGAATACTTGTGAAGGTCAAGGTTATGTATGTTGAACTACATGTCAATGCCAAAGACATGCAGGTTGAACTACACGTCAAGGCCAAGGATGTGTAGACTTAACTACACGTCAAATCCAAGGTCATATATGTTGAACTACACATCAAGGACATGTACATGTACGTTGAACCACACGTACAGGCTAATGACATGGCCAAGGACATGAAAGTTGAACTAAACATCAAGAGCAAGGGGATGTAGGTTGAACTACACGTAAAGGCCAAGGACACATAAGTTGAACTACACGTCAAGGCCAAGGACATATAGGTTTAATCACACGTCAAAGCCTAAGACATAAAGGATGAACTACACATCAAGGCCAAGGACACATAAATTGGACTACACATCAAGGTCAAAGGACATATATGCTAAACTACACATCAAGGTCAAAGGACATATATTTTAGACTACATGTGAAGGCAATGTCATTACCAAGGGCATGTAGATTGAACTACGCATGAAGGCCAAGGACACGTATGTTGAACTTCACATCAAGACCATCAAGCGCTACACATGAAAGTCAAGGGTATGAAGGTTGAACTACACGTCAATGTCAAGTACTTGTATGTTGAACTACACGTAAAGCCTAAGGACTTGTAGATTGAACTACATGTGAAGGCCAAGGTCATGTATGATAAACTACACATAAAGGTCAAGGGCATGTATGTTGAACTACACGTCAAGACAAAGGAAATATACGTTGAACTACACGTCATGGCTAAAGACATGTATGTTGAACTACAAGTAAAGACCAAAGACTTCATGTGAAGGCCAAGGACGTGTAGGCTGGACTACGCATGAAGGCCAAGGACATATCAAGGTGAAGGACATGTTGGTTGAACTACATGTTTTGTAGTACTGTATATAGCGTAATTTGCGAATATAATAATACGCGATATTACTCTAGCGAATATTTTATTCTTATATAATCTCCAGCAGTTAAAATGACCCTTATTCAATGACGTAAATCTCTTGTAATGGCAATTCTCGTGAAAATTAACTATTGGAAAAATTTTCTAATTTATAGTAGATAATGGATTCTGGTCTCCGATTTGAAATGGAAACCCAAAGTTGAATTCATAATGATACGCGGCAGCTGAAAAGTGTAAATAACCACATAACCGTCAACACAACAAAGAAAGCGTTTCCCACATAAAAATCTGTAACGTTAATCATAAAGTGTCATAGCAGCTGTCATTACCAAGTATGAATACTCCAAAGCCGTAAAATTATGCGTTGCCAAGCAACAAAGTAAGCACATATCGTAGCAAGAGAAAATAAAGGAATTTCCATATACATGTAAAGTGAAAGTAAAGTGAGACATTCACCGTGACTAAATTATGAATACCGGCAGAGCCGACAATCATGTGATTTGAAAGTAACAAATTAAGCACATAACAACATTATTTCCATATGACAGGAAAATAGAAAGTGAAGGCATAGTGAGGCTTTCTTTTTGTCTTAATCATCGAGCAATGACCACAGAGCAGGTGGTACGAAAGCAATAAATTAAGCGTATAACAATATTATTCCCATATGACGGGAAATTAAAGGGAAGCTTAAGTTGTGGTTAACTTTTCGAAATGTTACAGTTAGCCTTTAGCAATTCATAATATGTGCGTGGTAAGAATACCCGCAGAACTGACAAACACCGGCTTTCATAGCAACTAAGCACAAACAGTGTCGCACGGGATAGTATTTCCATATATCAGGTAAGTAAAGGTTAAAGGTTTCGGTCATAATGAAACACCCACTGTGATTTAATATCTGAATGTTATTTTGTAGCATTACTAGGCTTAATCATTGCCATTATCAAGTTCTGAACCTAGGGCATTGAAACGTCCGTTCTGAATTTGGACAACCACTAGTTCCAATGACACAATACTACCCAGTGGTGTGGGTTAAGCACTTTTCAGGAGTCACCACTGCGGTAGCTCAGCTGGTAGTGTGCTCGCTCCATCAGTGAAAGCTTGGGTTCGAACCCCGACCGGGTCTCACCAAAGACAAGAAAGTGTGTAGTGATTGTTTTTTGCCAAGCACGCGGTATCACGAAATGATTGTCACGGTTCTTTCGGTAGGTAACGTATAATAATAAACGAGCCCCCCTGTCAGGGTAGGCGTGGCATAATAAAGAACCCTGCTGTATATAATGTCATCAGCGGAACGCACATGCAAAATTTCTGCGGCATGGTCCTTCGCCTAGATAGCTGGCGCCGTCAGTGAAATATTCTTTACTGGGACGTTAAGCACCCTTACGCAACTCAAGTCTTCTCTTAAAAGTCTTTTTTTCATTTTGTGACCGAGTGGTCTGAATAGTGTTCTTATTAACGAAATGTATCTATTCTATCACTGTCCAGGTTCGAATCCTACTCGGGCAGATACTGTGTGAGAAATTTTGTCAGTTTGCGTTTTCTACGGGAACTCTGATTTCCCCAACCGTCTTCTAAAGTTCTGACGGATAACTTGATATTAGTGAATGATTCTGACTACTTATGCAAGTCATAAACAACATTACTGCCTCTTCTACTATAAAGTTTTTTTTTGTGACATCCCATAATTCCTTTCCCTTTCACGAATTCTCAATTTTGATTACAAACGTGGCGGATGAAGTATGTTTTCCTTCCGAAGCATCCGGCCTCACTTCCCTGGTGGAGAAAGTTCACATGTTTAACTTAATTTTTGAATGAATCAAATGCCTCGTCATCTAATTAGTGACGCGCATGAATGGATTAACGAGATTCCCACTGTCCCTATCGTCGTTATAAAGGTTGTTAAAAATGCGGTGCAAGAGAAGCAAATCTTGTATTATCATTCAAATTTGGCGCTCTTTTTCACTAACAGGTATCACAAGGTAGATAACTCTCTTTTTCCACATAGTAAAGTTGTGTTGACATGACGTCGGTAAATCTCACCAAATTCAGAGAAATCGGGAGGAAGATTGTGGCAGTTGGCAGAAACTATGGGTATGATAATTATTGTAGTTTCATCTACTTAACCAGCTAACTGTAATTAATTAATTGGGTCAATGTAAGTCCTACTAGATTTATATGGGCTAATAGTAACAAGAATTTAAAGGAGTTAGTTCCCTTTGACCACATCACTTCAATTTTTATCAGCCCACTATTATACTCTCATTTTAATTTCCTGTTTTGTTGGGATCATAACAAGACAAAAATTAAAATTTGCATTTAATGGGATTTCTAGTTGGACTAAAATCACACCAAAAATATGATCCCTTAGTTTTTATTCTGCTTATAATATTTTTACTAAATGCATGTATAACACACACACACACACACACACACACACACACACACACACACACTTATATCCAGTTTTAATAGTAATGATAAAATCTTTATGGAAAAACATGCATGTTAAAATTTACAAATTATACAATACAAATATTAACATAAATTATTTCAATGGTAATACTTGTAATTCAGAACTTAGTTGACCCCAGGGGTCACCCTGGTCAAACCAAAATCATGAGAAGAATTCTAATTGATTCACAAATAAATTCTGAGGAGGTTTTTATTCAAGTCTACAAAAAATTGAGAAATTTAAAAATTATTTATATCTTACATGTACTTTGAGCTTTATAGTCGTTTAATAGTAAACCACTAAATTAAAAAAAAAAAAAAAAATTGCACACAGATTCATGCATTGTTGCCAGGGACATGGGTAGTCAAAGTAACCATAAGAACAGTAACCATAACAACAATAACCATAACAACAGTAACCATAACAACAATAACCATAACAACAGTAACCATAACAACAATAACAGTAACAACACAATGTTGAAATAAGAAACAAATCAGAAAGAGCTTGTTTGTTAAGAAATTAGCTTTCAAACTCAAGTCTTCTCACTGCTGTTGATTTTACCTCAGTTAACCTCAAGTGAGTTTGGGGATTTCCTTGTCATACAGGTAGGCTTTTGTTCACTTGCAATGATTTTGTTACATTTTTAAAGTAAAATTCTGTCTTTTAAATTGGAGAAATTGGTATAAAAGTTCTGAAATTCAGCAAACTGCATAATGACATATTTTCAATAGCTTAGGATCCTCATTGCAAAGATGTTATATTGTGACAATATCTAACATTTTGTGGGTAAGGACAACTATTGTTCATCTTTAATGTTTAGAGACAGTCATTTTTATAAATAACTTTTATACCTTTTAAGTTTTTGAAACCTAACAATCATATTTTGTTTTGAAAACAAAAAGCGCATCTAAACGTATTTTTGTTTTATTTTTACTTTTCTCCGATATTCTCCTACATAGAGAAAATTTTACATTGTTTACTTAAAATCAGTTGTAGTATGTTCCCTTGGTGACCTCATATGCATATATTAAAAGGTTCAAATAAGGTCAACAATTACTTATATGACACTTGTTATTGGCATCGGTTTAGACAAAATTATGGAGAAGAAATATCCATTCCAGAGGACGAGTAGTATGCAGTTTTCAAGTTTTAATTTGTAAAAAAGCATCAGAATCACATTTTTTGAAAGTGGACAAACTGATTAAGTCTATGACACAGGCGTGATTCAGGCGTGAATATCAATTATTTAGAACACGGGGCCCAAAACGGGTGTTTTAGTTCTTAGTCTAATCACGATTATTGTAAATTTGCTGATTTCGTCTCTATATACAGGAATAAATGTAATGATTTTGATTTTTCAAGTATTTTTCCTTGTTAGTATTTTTGTTTTTAAACACAAATATTGTAGTTATTTTATGAGAAACCAAATGATAATACAGCCATTTTAGTTAAAGACTGTCTCTAAGTAAAAAAGACGAACAATAGTATATCACTGTTGTATTTGGGAATTTTAGTGGTCAAAGGTCAGAAAAATTAGTCATTTTTGTCCAGAGGAAACTACCTTTATTTGGTACATGAAGTATAATTTTAGGCAATCATAATCACTGACCTGTTACCAGAATAATGGACTGAGTGACCTGTGATGTTTATCTGTGACATTATGAGCAAATGAACTACTGGTTCCCATATTTGTGCAATAGAAAAAAGCAGACCATAAACACTTGCACAAAACTCGCACACCAAATGAGCTTTTATTTAGTAATAGATTAATCTTTTAGAAAATTCAATTTAAAAAATTGCTGACGTGATGTAAAACACCATTAATCAACTAACAAGATAAAGTACACATAGAGACCACTGATTATAACATTTTAAAGCACATTTATCTCTCATAAAGTAGGACTGATAACATGACCCTCCATAAGTATGAGGTCAATATATAGGACATTGTAGGTAAATTATAAATATGGAGGCTCACAGCAAACTTCAGAACTTCAAAAGTAGAGGCAAAAAGATTGTAGCAGTTGGTAGAAATTACAAGTATATACAACATGTATTTGGTTATTTTTATTTTGTCCATCTCAACAGTTATTTTGAATTAAGAATTTTATTTTTAAAAGTCTACTGGGCATGTACATCATCAAAGATTTTAGGATTTAAATATGTATGCTAAACCTTATTCATTATTACTAAAACCCAGTTTTTCTGGGATTGTAGCCATATTTTACTAAACTTTACAATTTTTTTCAAGTAACATCATTTTGTTGGGAAGTGTTCAATGTCAGTATCTGCTCAAAATCTTCTTTCTCTGTTCTCTGAACACCTTGTTTGTATTGTGATGCTGTTACATTTACTGATCTTGAACAGATTTTCGTTTGGATATCTTGTTTGGTCAGAATATTCTGTGAATTTTTCGGAGACAGGTGTTGTGGAATGACTGCATCTTTTGCATGCCACTTAGTATTATTCTCCAGCATTCTGAGCCATAAAGAAGGACTGATTTGACATTGCAGTTGAAAAACTTCAGTTTGGTGTTAATACTAAAGCTTCTTGACTTCCAGATAAAGTAAAACTTTATTTCATCACCACCATTTGTTTAATCACATTTTGGCATTATGAACTGGTTTTGGCACAAATTGAGGAAAATTTGAAAGAAAATTAAAATACTGAGACAAAAAGCAAGATGACAAGGATATTGAGGGTTTAATGTACATGTATATATCCCTAGAGCAAATGATGCATATAGAATTTGGCCTTATGAAGAGTGTATCTTTAAAATAGTTCCTTCCAACTTTTTTTCAGAGCTCATGCCAAAGAATTAGGAAATCCAGTCCCAACTAAACCAATTCTATTTCTCAAACCAACTACAGCATATATAACTCAAGGGCAAGCAATAAAGGTTTGTATTTACACTAATACTCACTGACAAGTATAGGCAATGTACATTGACTTGTCTGATTGACCTTTTTATTATGAATCAGTACAGTCAAATCTGTCTAAAAAGGCTACCTAAGGGAACAAGTAAAAGTGGCCTTTATGGGCATGGCAAGTGGCCATTATATACACGTTTAGATTATGTGAATGAAGAACAATTGGGATTAAATTCTACTGGCCTTTATTAGCAGGTGACCCTTATATAGAGGTGGCCTTTAAGGCAGGTTGGACTGTAATTTATATATAGGGAACACAAGTGTTAATTAAACCCTGCTTTGAAGAAGAAGGGGGTATACTGGTTTACTTCTGTCCTTCCGTCCATCTGAAACTAAAATTCTAAGCAACTAAAAATCAGGACCACTTGAAATTTTGTATTTGAGTTCAGTATGAGGTTCCATGCCATAAGTACCAATTTCAAGTCTGCCAGACATCTACTTTCTGTTAACCGACTTTGTTTTTTTTTTGGACATGTACGGTTCATGGTTGAAGTTAAAAGTAGGGATATAATAAGTAAGCAGTAGCTCACGGACCATTTGTTTCATCTGCATCATGGAAAACATGCATTGATTATTTATTAACCGCCAATGTATTAAGGAAAGGTCAAGCAGACAGGCTGATGTTGTTTGCATACTGTAAATTTATTTAATTTCGCGTGTATTTATTTTCCAGGCATAGGATATTTAGACATATCTGCTTAGTTAAATTCTCGCGTTTTTGAAATATGCTCTATAACATAAAAAGTAAAATATAATTTTCGCTTTGTATTAATTTTCGCGGAAAACAAACGACCACGAAATACATGTAGGTAAGCGAAAATTAGTACACCGCGAAAAATAAACATGTTTCGGTATAACATACAAACACCTCAGAACAAGAAATAATGGTGCATTTAAGTGATTAAGGACAAGTATTTAATCAGTTCAAGACAATTTTAGTGCATCTTGTATCTATCATGATAATCCTGTAGGTTCCTCAGGTCAGGGTTTATTCCTGTTTCTGTGGCATGATTGGAGTGGTTTTGAGTACAAGACTCCCGTCTTGGATAGGGTCCCATCAAATGTCAAGATTAACCTGCAGCATTTCTGAGACGACCTATTGATTTATCAGCTAGGTGAAATAGACCACTGTGAAATCAATTGTCCTGCTCAGTGGTTTCATTAAAGCCAGCAAGGCGACACATGTTGTATTCTAGTTTTTTGGATTTGGATTAAATTTATTGCCTACTTCTGCTAAATTTACATTTTCTGAATATGTTTTGCAATACATATTACTGGTACTCCATTCTTGCTGAGTATTTTGAGAAATTTTCCTTCTACTTGAAAATTTACTGAGAGGGCTGCTGAGTTACTCGGCAAGGATATCCTATACAACCTGCTTAAAACTGTTAAGGAAACCTTTTACCCATGAACATTGACCACTCAGTCATGAGTCTCCATCACTCAGTCATCGAGCCATGAGTCTTCACCATGCAGTCACAAGTGTTAACCACCCAGTCATGAGTATTAACCACCCAGTCATCAACCACCCAGATATTAACTACCCAGTCGTGAGTATTAACCACAGAGTCATCGACCACCCAGTCATGAGTATTAACCACCCAATCATTAACTACCCAGTCACGAGTATTAACCACCCAGACATTAACCATCCAGTCATGAGTATTAACCACTTGGTCATCAACCACCCAGACATTAACTACCCAGTCATGAGTCACAAATCTTAACCACTCGGTCATGAGTCTTAACCACTCAGTCATGAGTCTTAAGCACTAAGTCATGAGTCTAAACCACTCAGTCACAAGTCTTAACCACTCAGACATGAGTCTTAACCACACCACTATGAACATTCACAAGCCTTAACCAGTCTGTCAGTCACAAGTCTTAACCAGTCATTCAGTCAGTCACAAATCTTAACCAGTCATTCAGTCAGTCACAAGTCTTAACCAGTCAGACAGTCAGTCACAAGTCTTAACCAGTCATTCAGTCACAAGTCTTAACCAGTCATTCAGTCACAAGTCTTAACCAGTCAGACAGTCAGTCACAAGTCTTAATCAGCCATTCAGTCACAAGTCACACTAAGTCATGAGTCTTTAGTACCATTGTTTTTACAGGTACCCCCTGGTTGTACCTCTTTACATCATGAAGTGGAGTTGGGTTTGGTGATTGGTAAGACTGCAAAGTCTGTTCCAGAGAGTGAGGCTATGAACTACATTGGTGGATACTGTCTTGCTTTAGATATGACTGCCAGAGACTTCCAAGACTTTGCTAAGAAGAATGGTCAACCCTGGACATTGGCCAAAGGATTTGATACTTCATGTCCAGTTAGTGATTTTATTGATAAATCTAAGCTTAATGACCCCAGTAATCTACATATATGGTTAAAAGTTAATGGACAGAAAAAACAGGATGGAAATACTAAAGACATGATATTTAGTTTACCTTACTTAGTTAGTTATATCAGCAATTATTTTACTTTAGAAGAAGGGGACGTAATTCTAACAGGGACACCAGAGGGCGTTGGTCCTGTTAATCCTGGTGATAACATTGAATGTGGATTAGCGGATATTGTATCAATGTCATTTAGTGTCAGTAAATAATTTATAAAGTAAATTCTCAATTCATTACCTACATATGTTCAGTTAAATTTTGGTGTAATAAAGGGGGGTTTGCTGATACATTGAGAAAGACTTGTAAAGAAAAACATAACAGAAATGACTTTTTGAACATCAAAATAGGGTGGCTATTTTATGATAAAATGTTGCTTGACTGGTGAACTCGCTAAGCACGCCGTCGGTGAGGGATCAAAGACTGTAACTACTGTAAAGCTGTACAGCAGCAAGTAAATAGTTTTCGAAAGAAATCAACCAACAAAAGGTCCTTATAGGAGGAAAATTTGTTCATATACTGATAAATAGTCAGTCATTCCAGTTTGGATTGATATTGGTAAAATATTATGATGCAAAATAATATTGGGTACAAATTTGACATTGAAAAAGTTGCGACATCTCACAAAGTAAAGTGTATATAAAATATTATTCAGTTATATATATATATATAAAATTATTCAGTTTTATATATATATATATATATATATATATATATATATATATATAGATTTACTTTTGATAACGGATATATGTTAATTTTTACTCAAGAAATAAATACATCATATTTTTAATCATATTTATTATTGTTTTAATATTTATGGTCGAGATGTTTTTAATTTTACCACAATATTTCTTAGAATTAATGGTGTGTGTCTATATGGGATAAAAATGGTGTGTGTCTATATGGGATAAAAAGAAGGTCTTATTTTTAAAATTAATGCATCCAATTAAGTTATGTCCAGTACTGTAAAGACTGGATTCATTGTTTGTTCTTTTTATAAAGTGGTTTGAGAATAAGTTGAGGAACAACATAAAAAAAATTGATTTAGAGACTTCAAATTTTTTTGGCGATAGATGAAATGGCAAAGACAGCTATCAAGGGATCTTTTATAAATATTTTTAAATTTTAAAACATTTTGAATTTCCCCCAACTGTTTGGTTATGCTAGCTAGAGAGTTTTGAACAATCAGGCACAGGGTTCTGTGCCATCATCTGTTGATTATCAATAAACAAGAACCCCAATGGGCCTGATATTTGGGTCTTATATACTCACCTGATAAATAATGACAAGCTGAAATGTTTCAAGAAAACAAAAAACTAAAATCACAATGTAAAATCTTTATATATAGTCAAGATTTAAAGATTTTTTTGAAAATTTATCATTTCAATATTCTTTCTTACTTTGACCTTGACCTTTGAAATTATGACCTTCAACTATATATATGTATAAAAATGATTGTTGAATTAATACCTGCAATATTCTTATATACATGCCTATACAAAAAGTTTATAGTTTTCCAGATAATTAACCATTTCAGTATATTTTCCCCATCTATGACCTTGGTCTTTAAACCCATTACCTTCATATATGTATCAATACTTACATTTGTTCTTATATACCTAACTGTATGGGTATACAATATACAAAAGTTTATAGTTTTCACTTTTTTGAGACAATTAACTATTTCAGTATTCTTTCCCATCTGTGACCTTGACTTTTGAACCCATGAGCTCCATCTATGCCTGTTTACACCAAAATGATTGTTGTATCAATACCTGCAATATTTTTATATGCACCCCTATACAAAAAGTTTAAAGGGTCCCAGATAATTAACCATTTCAGTATATTTTTCCCATCTGTGACCTTGACCTTTGAACCTATGACCTTCATCTATACATGCATGGCATAATAATTGTTGTATCAATAACATGTATCTACATTATTCTAATACACAATCCTATACAAACAGTTTATAGTTTTCCAGATGTTCCAGTACAAAAATAACCAATGACCTAGACCCCATTTTGAAGGCAATTACAAGAATATGTCAAAACTGAAAATCCCATTAGGCCTATATATAATTATTTGTTCAAATAGTCAAGTTATAAGAATTTAAAGCTATTTTATGATTTTTAAAAAAAACCCACATACTTGTATAATAAAAAGGTCGTGGAATTAAGTTATGGTGTTTTATGCCACAATTGAGATTCTTTCGCTTATATCGAGGAGGTCAGTTCTTTAATGATAGAGGCAATCGGTGTACCCGGAGAAAACCACCGACCCTCGATAATCGTACTAAGATTCTTTCTCACACGTGCACTAGGATCTACACCAAGTGAGGCGTTGCTATTTGAAGACTTGCGTTTTAGACCATTCGGGCAAGGAGTGCTCATTATATTGTGCTGTAAGAGAAGAAAAGGAAGTGTAACTTGATTACAGAACATACCCGTCCAGTGGCGTAGCGTGTATATAAGCCAATAATCCTGTGCTTGCACATAAATGATTTTAAATTTTTATTAAAAAATGTTAAGATTTTACAGTAAAATTACTTTTTTAAAACAGAGAGAAAGAAAGGGTTCTGAAAAAAATGAGCTTAGCGGAATATGTTAATCTAGTCAAGGATTTCCCCGTACACCTAGCAAAAATCCGAATTTTAATTCTCTTTGTACGCGTTTAACCGTTCACTAACTGTAACTTGTAGAATGCAGAAAAATGCACCACATTGGTCCATTTTCTCCCCAAATTTTCCGAGGGAGCATGCACCTGGATCCCCTAGTGTGGACGGGCCTACGACTTAAGTAGCGCGTTTGGCACCATGCGTGCGCATTCATTCTGCTTTGGCTACGACACTGCCGTCAAAAGTTTAACATGGAGGTAACAAACAGCTGCCGAGTGGACGATATATTGTCATGGTAGATAGTGCATTTGATCACCCAATTACGGTATACACCGTTCTAATGAGACCACATTCCGGGGATTTAATGATCCTTTGCCCTAGAATAGGGTATTTTAAGTATGAAAAACTACCAAAAAACCAGAAATAATATTTGAAATGAATCTGAATGAAAGGAGAAATAAAAACCCGAAATAGTGGTCTTATTACAAAATCGCCAATGAAAGGAGAAATAAATACCCTAAATAGTGGTCTTATTACAAAATCGCCAATGAAAGGAGAAATAAATACCCTAAATAGTGGTCTTATTACAAAATCGCCAATGAAAGGAGAAATAAAAACCCGAAATAGTGGTCTTATTACAAAATCGCCAATGAAAGGAGAAATAAATACCCGAAATAGTGGTCTTATTACAAAATCGCCAATGAAAGGAGAAATAAATACCCTAAATAGTGGTCTTATTACAAAATTGCTAATGAAAGGAGAAATAAATACCCTAAATAGTGGTCTTATTCCAAAATCGCAAACGAAAGGAGAAATAAATACCCGAAATAGTGGTCTTATTACAAAATCGCCAATGAAAGGAGAAATAAATACCCTAAATAGTGGTCTTATTACAAAATCGCCAACGAAAGGAGAAATAAATACCCTAAATAGTGGTCTTATTACAAAATTGCTAATGAAAGGAGAAATAAATACCCGAAATAGTGGTCTTATTACAAAATCGCCAATGAAAGGAGAAATAAATACCCTAAATAGTGGTCTTATTACAAAATCGCCAACGAAAGGAGAAATAAATACCCTAAATAGTGGTCTTATTACAAAATCGCTAATGAAAGGAGAAATAAATACCCGAAATAATGGTCTTATGACAAAATGGCCAATGAAAGGAGAAATAAATACCCTAAATAGTGGTCTTATTACAAAATCGCCAATGAAAGGAGAAATAAATACCCTAAATAGTGGTCTTATTACAAAATCGCCAATGAAAGGAGAAATAAATACCCTAAATAGTGGTCTTATTACAAAATCGCTAATGAAAGGAGAAATAAATACCCGAAATAATGGTCTTATGACAAAATCGCCAATGAAAGGAGAAATAAATACCCTAAATAGTGGTCTTATTACAAAATCGCCAATGAAAGGTGAAATAAATACCCGAAATAGTGGTCTTATTACAAAATCGCCAATGCAGTTCATATGACTCTAACTTAGCGTTAAACTGTCGACAAACTTGTACTATATATGTAATAAATCTATTTCACAGTTGGTAATATACAACTTAAAAGCTTTTCTATTGTTTATTGATCAATGTTGAAGTAAGCTGTAATGCACTACAACGGTTTCCAATTACACTGGCCATTTCATTGCCCTCAAATTACAGATTGACCCCGTTAACATTTTGATGTATACAAGAACACACTGACATAAAGTTAATTATTTTGTGATAGATGAAGTCTAATTCCGAGTTTTATCTACTTAATGCAATAATGGAATTATCTATCAACATAGTTCTTCTTGTCCCACTACGGTAGCTCAGTTGGTAGAGTGCTCGCTTCGTATGTGGGAGGTCGTTGTTTTAAACTCCAGTTGGGGACTGACCAAGTCTTGAAAATTAGAAACTCTTCTTGCAAGCACTTGGCATTAACAAATGGCAGTCACGTGATCCTTCGGAAGAGAACTTAAAAACCGGTGTCTCGTGTCACGGCAGGGGTGACACACTAAAGAACCCTCCCTGCACATTGCTCTGAGCGCACTGCAAAGGTAAAAATTTCTGCCACTTCACCTGTAGCTGGTGACGTCCCGATATAATATTCTTGACTGGGACGTGAAACTACACATGGGGTATATCATTGCACCTACTGGCTTCGATCAGTTAGTGTTGGTTTTCTAGGCCGAATTATCTGCCTTAAAGATCGTATGTAATCTCCCATACTAAAAAAAGCAACATACCATCGTTAGGGCAGCTAATTCGGCCTAGGAAAGCCATTATGTAATTGATGATGATTTTTTAATTTTTTGTAAGAATCAGAATACTTAAAGCTTAGTTACATCAGCTTAATAATCGGTAGGGTCTAGACCAATATATAACATATAATGAGATTATAGATCCACACGGAGGACTAGCGATGCAATACAGTCCTGTCGAAAGTTTAACACACGTATCGAATCTGCAACTCATCTTGGCCCCTCGTTAACTACAGTTTAACTTGCCGTAAAGGTCACCTCTATATAAGGGCCACCTGCTTATTAAGGCCAGTAGAATTGTATCCCAATTGTTTTTGTTCATATTATTTGAACCTGTATATGAAGGCCACCTGCCCATAAAGGCCACTTTTATTGGTTCCCTTGGGTGGCCTTTATAGACAGGTTTGACTGTATATCGCGACAGTTTTACGGCAGCTGGTATAAATCTTTCGACAATTTTTGGCCGTTTCGTCCACTCAAGAGACGCGTTTCGACGCCATTTCGTTGACTTACTTGACTTATGCCTCTAGTTTCGCCGGGGAACAAAGCGCCGTTTGCGGTTTCTGTAACAAGCCTTTTATATACGAGAGGGATGCTAATTTTATGCAAACCCTCTCTCCTTTATCCGGGCTTGGGACCGGCTCATTATATCCAGGCGAAGTTGGCCATGTTGTTCTTGCTCAGTGTTAAACTTTAGACAGACCTGTACTATATTAATACGCATACCTCAAGGGATAAAGACTACTTATTTTTTTACACGTGTGAGACATTGATATTATCAAATGAACAGAAGTCATTTTCGAAAAAAGATTGTGATTTGAAATCCGACTGCATTTCCCGTGACTATCATTCAATTAGCCTTTAGATGACTATAATTTGCGAGGTTTCAAAGTTAATGATGTAAGACACTTGACACCACGCCAGATATTGTAAGTGCTCTCCACAAAGGTTAAGCAATTAATAGAGTTTCAAAGATGCACAATGCTAATACAATGAAATACATTGAACCTTCTGACTCAAGTTTCACAATCATTCCTTAACTAAGATTTCCTTTAAGTTAGATTTCGCAAATTTTGGCAATTTCTGATGGAACTATGGAGGTACATTTTTGAGGAGACTAAATGCAGATGATATAAGCTTAAAGTGATCTTAAATTCTTAATTTTTTTGACAATTCCCAAATTTATAAAAAATTCAAATTTGCCAGATTGAAGCTCGGAAAATCTTAGTTAAGGAATGATTGTGAAACTGGGATCAACTGACTGATCATAGCCAAGTGATCTTAAAACACCAGGAGCCTCAGTAACCGAGTTGTCTAGATTGGCCATAATGCTTCTCACCGGCTCGGTTCGAATTCCACTCGGGCAGATCCTGGTGCGAGAAAGTTTGTAAGTTCACTTGCCAATGGTGAGTGGTTTATCCAGGTACTTCGGTTTCACCCATTTCTGAGTGTTGAGTAAAATACAATTATTTCATATCAGTTTTGTAGCCGTTAATTTCATGGGGGTAATGGAATATCAGTAGTACACACTACTGACGTGTATGAACAGTGCGGGCAATACACAACGTCCACCTGTCTTTGGGTAGATCGAGCGGGCAATACCCAAAGATTTACGTGCCTTTGTATCATCTCATTGCTTAAACAAATTGAGTTTGACTCATTGAAAAAAATTTGATAGGACATAAGTAACTATTGCCTAATTATTTCATCGTCAAACTTACAGCCTATTAGTTTTTGTGTAAAAACTTCATTTACATGTAACCGTTTATAATTCAGTTCTTTGATTGGTAAGACCTTTTCTATTATTTTAAAAGAATTGGTTCCAAATGACGTCATTGTATTATGGACGACGCCCCTACGTCATGACAATGTTATTTTTATTTTATTTTATTTGTTACGGCTTTGTTAAATCTTGCTATTTTTTGGGGGTATAATTTTGTTAATTTTTAAGATATTCAGGAATTGAAGGTGTCATTTTTAAGATCTAGATTAAAACATCTGCATTAGTTTTGACAAAAAAATAATCATTAGTAGTTCCAAAAAAAGGGATAATTAAAATTTGCTAAATTTAAGGAAAATCTTAGCTAAGGAATGATTGTGAAACCGGGGCATGAAGGTACTGAATGTGTTGATTTGTTGTTTTGAACGAAATGTGCCGTGTACAATATGTCCAAATCTTTCAATAAGATCTTTTTTAATTTAATAATTTAATAAGCTATGGGGTCTAGACCGATGATACGAGATATAATATGATATAACGTTAAACGTAAAAATATTCTTTATAGGCTTCTTCAATAATCCTCTGATATCAATGACATAAGGACTAATTTTGTATATTATTTCCCAGGTGTGAACAGTAATAATATCAGACACAAAGACGGCATTGTAGGAAAAGGATTTTGATTTGAAACTTCAGCATTTAGCGCCACCGTTCTCACTGATTATTGTGAAGATGTTAATGGCTTTCACAGCAACCTCCTGACTTCGTTGCCAAGTCAACAAACAGGAAGCGAGCTCATCAACTACCGTACAGGCCTGTCAAAAGTTTAACACTAAGTCAACGAATTAGTAGCGAATTGGTAGCGTATCCCTTACCCTCCGAGACCACTGCGGTAGCTCGGATGGTACAGTTCTCGCACCGTAAGTGGGAGGTCGTAGGTTAGAACTCCGACCGGGCCTGACTCAAGACTTGAAAGTGGGTAATGGCTGTTTTTTGCCAAGCACTCGGTATTACGAAATGAAAATCACAGCTCTTCGGATGGCAACTTCAAATATACGAGGTCCCGTGTCACGGTAGGCTTGGCACGATAAAGAACCTTGTTGTAAGACAAAAATATATTAAAAATTTAAAAAAAACCAAACATACTAATCCATGCCCGAAGCACAATCCAGTAAAAACTTTGGAACTGACTTAGGTAAGATACGTTAATCTCCACTAGGAAAGTGAGGTCGGATGCTCCGGAAGAGTAAATACCTCCTGTTTAGCTAGTGCCCGTCACGTGTGTAATCAAAATTGTGTGAAAGGCACATGGGACTATGGTGGGTTGAATCTTGCTTAACTTCGTATCAGAAATTTTGCAGCTACACATGTATTCGCGACGAGAACTATTTTAACAATCGCTATGGATTAATCTATGAACAATTTTGTGTATGTATGTGAAGTGCGAGTGTGTTGTATGGTCTGCCTTGTACTAGCGTGCACTCAGGGCGACTTTAACGTGCTAGCTCACAGAGTCAGTACGCCGCAGACAAGCGTACCTCCTCCAGTCCATTATACTGATACCAGGTGAATCAGTTGAAAGGCCAACGGCAAGGAAAATTCACTTTCCCACATGTGGTCCGAACTCGAACTCACAGCGGTGAGAGACCCTGGATTTGAGGACTGGCGTCTTATTTAGGCCACCGCGGCCTCACATGGAACTATGGGTCGTCAAATATGTCCAGGGCGATCCATAAAACATATTTTATTATACTTAAACCAAGCGGATAGAAAATACAACACAGTCCTGTCGGACGTTTAACACTGAGCTAACGAAAAGAAGTCGACGCTTGGCTGTCGAGTGACCGAGATACAGTACAGACCCGTCGAAAGTTTAACATTGAGCTAACGAAAAAGAGTCGACGCTTGGCTGTCGAGCGACCGAGATACAGTACAGACCCGTCGAAAGTTTATCATTGAGCTAACGAAAAAGAGTCGAAACTTGGCTGTCGAGCGACCGAAATACAGTACAGACCCGTCGAATGTTTATCATTGAGCTAACGAAAAAGAGTCGAAGTTTGGCTGTCGAGCGACCGAGATACAGTACAGACCCGTCGAAAGTTTATCATTGAGCTAACGAAAAGGAGTCGAAGCTAGGCTGTCGAGCGACCGAGATACAGTACAGACCTGTCGAAAGTTTAAAATTGAGCTAACGAATAAGAGTCGAAGCTGGGCTGTCGAGCGACCGAGATACAGTACAGACCCGTCGAAAGTTTAACATTAAGCTAACGAAAAAGAGTCGAAGCTTGGCTGTCGAGCGACCGAGATACAGTACAGACCCGTTGAAAGTTTATCATTGAGCTTACGAAAGGAGTCGAAGCTAGGCTGTCGAGCGACCGAGATACAGTACAGACCCGTCGAAAGTTTATCATTGAGCTAACGAAAAGGAGTCGAAGCTAGGCTGTCGAGCGACCGAGATACAGTACAGACCCGTCGAAAGTTTATCATTGAGATAACGAAAAGGAGTCGAAGCTAGGCTGTCGAGCGACCGAGATACAGTACAGACCCATTGAAAGTTTAAAGTTGAGCTAACGAAAAGAGTCGAAGCTTGGCTGTCGAGCGACCGAGATACAGTACAGACCCGTTGAACGTTTAACATTGAACTAACAAAAAGGAGTCGAAGCTTGGCTGTCGAGCGACCGAGATACAGTACAGACCCGTCGAAAGTTTATCATTGAGCTAACGAAAAGGAGTCGAAGCTAGGCTGTCGAGCGACCGAGATACAGTACAGACCCGTTGAAAGTTTAAAATTGAGCTAACGAAAAGGAGTCGAAGCTTGGCTGTCGAGCGACCGAGATACAGTACAGACCCGTCGAAAGTTTAACATTGAGCTAACGAAAAAGAGTCGAAGCTGAGCTGTCGAGCGACCGAGATACAGTACAGACCCGTCAAAAGTTTAACATTGAGCTAACGAAAAGGAGTCGAAGCTTGGCTGTCGAGCGACCGAGATACAGTACAGACCCGTCAAAAGTTTAACATTGAGCTAACGAAAAAGAGTCGAAGCTGAGCTGTCGAGCAACCGAGATACAGTACAGACCCGTTGAAAGTTTAACATTGAGCTTACGAAAAAGAGTCGAAGCTGAGCTGTCGAGCGACCGAGATACAGTACAGACCCGTCAAAAGTTTAACATTGAGCTAACGAAAAAGAGTCGAAGCTTGGCTGTCGAGCGACCGAGATACAGTACAGACCCGTTGAAAGTTTATCATTGAGCTAACGAAAAGGAGTCGAAGTTTGGCTGTCGAGCGACCGAGATACAGTACAGACTCGTCGAAAGTTTAACAATGAACTAACGCAAAGAGTCGAAGCTGGGTTGTCGAGCGACCGAGATACAGTACAGACCCGTCGAAAGTTTAACATTGAGCTAACGAAAAAGAGTCGAAGCTTGGTTGTCGAGCGACCGAGATATAGTACAGACCCGTCGAAAGTTTAACATTGAGCTAACGAAAAGGAGTCGAAGCTGGGTTGTCGACGACCGAGATACAGTACATACCCGTCAAAAGTTTAACATTGAGCTAACGAAAAAGAGTCGAAGTTGGGCTATCGAGCGACCGAGATACAGTACAGACCTGTCGAAAGTTTATCATTAAGCTAACGAAAAAGAGTCGAAGCTTGGCTGTCGAGCGACATAGATATCGATGTCTCGTGACCGAAGAATTAGCAGTTCTCGATATAGCTAAAGACGGGCCGAGATGTGCTGCCAATTTATTAGCTTGGTGTTAAACTTTAGGCAGGTCTGTAGTGCATTTGTCAGACAGTTTTTTTTCTGTGATAAAATCATTATAAATGCCACATTTTTGTACATAGTTAATAGTTATTGCACAATTTTCAAGTAGGAAATATGTAACTGTTTGTTTCTTAATTTTGTTTATTGGTCTTTAAAGAGACATTAAAAAGATTTATTAATAATCAAGAAAGCTATTTCTGAAAACTTCAAATATTACTTGCATTTCATATGACAATAAATCAATGCAGATGGCGTGCATCATGTTTTGAACAAATGATCATTACCAAATGGAAGATTACATTTAAAATGTTTTTCCATTACAGAACATGTGAATAAACAAATAAATAATATGGAGCTACAGCACAGGCCTGTCGAAAGTTTAACACTAATTATAAGCTAACGAATTAGTGCAGAATCTCGTCCTCTCGTCCTCGGTAGCTTTATTTCGGCAGTTTTTTTGACAACTGTTATCTATCTTTCGGCAGCTTTTCGGTACTAGCTATCCCACGAACAATCGTTAGTCGAGTTACGAGACTCGTCAGTTTAGTGTTAAACTTTTGACAGTTCTATACTGTACAATAAAAAGTTTCATCTTTAATCATTACTTTTGTTGTCTTATGGCGTAATCCTTGTGGCTGCCAAGTCAATTTATTCAACTTTTTTATGTACATCTTTTGAGGAAAAAGAACAAAGGTTACGCAGTATTACAAAGTCTGTGATTTAACAACCAAGAACCATGGTCTAAACAATGGAGTAAAACGTGTGCTTAGGGATTACAGTGCATCTGACCACCTCGGTTTGAATCTGACTCAGGGGAGATTCTAGTGTAAAAAAGTTTGTCAGTTCACTTTCAGTACAATGCCGGAGACACCGGTGGTCGAGTGTTGTAAAACGTGTGCTTAGGGAGCTCAGTGCATCTGACCATCTTGGTTTGAATCTGACTCGGGGGAGATTCTGGTAAAATAAAGTTTGTCCGTTCGCTTTCAGTACAATGCCGGAGACATCGGTGGTCGAGTGTTGCAAAACGTGTGCTTAGGGAGCTCAGTGCATCTGACCACCTTGGTTTGAATCCGACTCGGGGTAGATTCTAGTAAAATAAAGTTTGTCAGTTCACTTTCAGTACAATACCGGGGACATCGGTGGTCGAGTGTTGCAAAACGTGTGCTTAGGGAGCACAGTGCATCTGACCACCTTGGTTTGAATCTGACTCGGGGGGAGATTCTAGTAAAATAAAGTTTGTCAGTTCACTTTCAGTACAATACCGGAGACATCGGTGGTCGAGTGTTGTAAAACGTGTGCTTAGGGAGCTCAGTGCATCTGACCATCTTGGTTTGAATCTGACTCGGGGGAGATTCTAGTAAAATAAAGTTTGTCCGTTCGCTTTCAGTACAATGCCGGAGACATCGGTGGTCGAGTGTTGCAAAACGTGTGCTTAGGAAGCTCAGTGCATCTGACCACCTTGGTTTGAATCCGACTCGGGGGAGATTCTAGTAAAAAACAGTTTGTCAGCTCACTTGCTGAAGGTTGGTAGTTCTCTCCGGTTTCCTCCACTCTATGAACTAAATGTCGAAATAAGTTAAAGAATCTTGACTGAATCGTTAAACTCCATCACCCCAGTTTGTACAGTACCTAAATCTCGTGTCCGAGACCAATCGGAGATTAGGTTTTGACGCTCATTATATACTAAAATTTACCGACTGGTAATTTTTTTTTCATTTTTCATATAATCACACCTAATGAAGCCAAGTTTGAGGTCAAGAAAAGTCAAATACAGAATAATTTTTATTTTGTAATACTAAAAGCACTTCTTGACTGAAGTCTCACCCTTTGGACCTCATTAGGCGTCAAAATTGTCAGCATCTTATGAAGTCCGGATTTCATTGAGTTGTTACAGAGCCGAGGGCGCCGAGGCTGTTTTTCCAACCATAAGGACTTCTTGTGTAATAATAAACGTTCATTAAATATCTCTATACGAACAAAGGGGCCTCGTTGGCCGAGTGAGCTATGTGCTTACAGATCTGAGTGTCTTTTATCGCCTTGGTTCGTATCCCACTAGGCCACCATAACGATGGTAAGATATTTTTGATATTGCTACGATCGATAAGGCAGATAATTCGGCCTAGAATCCAACTTATGACAAATTAAAGTGTGAGAAAAGTTGTCAGTTCATTTGCCGAAAGTACTTGGTTTTCCTCGGACACTCCGGTATCCCCATCAACTTTCCCCACTAACTCTTTGAACTGATAAAAGTGAAAGAATCTTGACTGGGACATAAAACTCCATTACCCTACTACACTCTATACGTATAGATACAATATAACATCCAACCTGCCTTAAAGGCCAATTCTATATAAGGGCCACCTGCTTATAAAGGCCAGTAAATTGTATCCCAATTGTTCATTATTCATATTATTTGATTATTTATATAATTAAATGCCAGTTTTACTGGTTCCCTTGGGTGGCCTTTATAGACAGGTTTGGCGGTAATGCTTAGTTTATTTTTTGCAACTAATAACAATATCCTCAAGGCGAAATATTTATAGTTTGACCCTGAAACCATAAAGTAATTTACAGTGCAATAGTCATTATACGGACAATTTCACATCATCCCAATAACTCTAAAAGTTAGTTATTTTTAAAAGAAATTTCTTTTTATCTGTTGTGATTGAGCATTCTGTAACTGCTGCTTAAAGAATCGAAGAGGTAATTGCGCTTAGATTGGCCCTAAAATGACAATAATATTTTACGAAGTAATATCCATTATACGGATAATTTCACAACGTCTCAATTACTATAAGCATGATTTGTGTTTCTCCTTTGTCAGTCATGCTCCCCCTTTTATTTTTATTTTTGCAATTTATATCAAAGTTTTTTGTTTAACTTCAAATAGAACTAATTGCATTGTGCGATTTCCCGTTTTACTTTTTGCAATTTATATCAATTTTTTACGAAAGCTTGTTCATGCCATTTTGTAATTTGATTTTTCTCTCAAATCGTAGCTACAATTTTTAAAATCTTAACTTTTTGTTTAACTTGAAATAGAAAAATTGCATTGTGCGATTTCCCCTTTTTATTTTTTGCAATTTATATCAAATTTTTGTTTAACTTGAAATAGAAGAAATAATTGCATTATGGGATTTCCCCTTTTATTTTTTGTATTTTGTAACACTTGAAACAAAGTACTAATTGTATTGTGCCGTTTGATTTTTGTGTTTTGCGTTTGATCATTTGGAAACTATTAACGATAGGAGTAAAATAAAACAGATCTAGTTATAGCACAGACCTGTCGAAAGTTTAACATTGATTAAATGAACAGAATTCGAGGCTCGGCTGTGGAGTAGCGGAAATATGGCCGAAAAACTTCCGAGGCATCTGGCCCAGTTTCACAATCATTCCTCAGCTAAGATTTTCCTTAACTGAAATTTAGCAAGGTTTTTAACCTCTTTTTGGAACTACTGGTGAATATTTTTGACAAAACTAAATAGAAATGTTTTAATCTAGAAGTGATCTTAAAAATGACATCTTAAATTCCTCAATATCTTGAAAATTAACAAAATTATAAAGATTTGAAAATTTTTGCAAGATTTAAGTTAAGGAAAATGCTTACTTAGCTAAGGAATGATTGTGAAACTGGGCCCTGCAATTTAACGCTGTCGAGATGGTTAACGAGGTGCAGATTGGTTGGTTGGTTGAATGTTGCTTAACGTCGCATCAGGAATTTTTCAGCTATTCGCGACGAGAGCTATTTAATTAATTTCTATGGATTAATCTATGAACAATTTTGTGTATGCATGTGAAGTGCGAGTGTGTTGTATGGTCTGCCTTGTACTAGCGCGCACTCAGGGCGACTTTACCGTGCTAGCTCACAGTCAGTACGCCGCAGACAAGCGTACCACGCCCCCAGTCCATTATACTGATACCAGGTGAATCAGTAAAGGCCAACGGCAAGGAAAATTCACTTTCCCACATGTGGTCCGAGCGGGACTCGAACTCACAGCGGTGAGAGACCCTGGATTTGAAGACTGACGTCTTATCCATTAGGCCACCGCGCCCTCTAAACGCGATGCAGAGATAAGCTGTCGATTCGACACTCAAGACTTAAACTTTCGACAGGTCTGTACTATATATATATATATATATATATATATATATATATATATATATATATATATATATATATATATATATATATATATCTGTCTTTTCTTTTGTTCTTGTTGTATGTTTTATTTAGAATTTTGTAGATTAAAGACTTTTTTCTTAAATGTTCAGTACTGACCAGTCGAAAGTTTAACACTGAGCTAATGAGGAGTCCAAGCTCGACTGAATAGCGGCCGAGATTTGGATAGCTGGTGGCCGTAAAATACTGCCAAGATATAGGTGAAGATTAGCCGAGAAAAGGTGTTGATTCAGTGCCAATTTGTTACCTTAGTGTTAAACTTTCGACAGGTCTACACTGTATTATATCTGTTCATTTTTAATGTCTTCTTTTGTTCTTTAACATGCTTAACTTAGTGCGGCGGCGTGGAGGGGCCAAAAGAAACAAGAGCACCGCTGAGCGGGGCAATATATGCCCGTCAATGTCTGTAATGTAAACAGGAATACCAAGAGGATGAAAAATTTCATGCAATGAAATGCATATCTTTATGTGATCACCATCACGCATGCCAACTTAAAAAGCAATCAGTTGAAAACTGAGACAAGTTACACACACATTAAAATTGAACACAAGATACGAAAAGATGAATGCAAAGAACAATAACTACAATTTTGCCAAAAGTTGACATGCGACACAAAAATCTGTTTTGGATGTTAAACATTATTTCTTCTTGTAAAATCATACCAAATTTGAAAGGAGTTAAATGAAAAATATATAAGTTCTTGTATTTTTACATTACATCTTTATTTGGCACTCAAAGGGTCATAAGGGCATAAATTTATGCAATATCTACATTTTACAATATGGGCATCTTCATAAGACCCCGATAACACATGTCAAATTTTAAAACAATCAGTCAAAAACTGTGGGACAAGTTGCACCCACAAGAAAATAAAACACAAGGTACCAGAAACTAGATACAAATTAAAGAACCATAACTCAAATTCTGCAACAAAATTGAATTGCGACACAAAATCCTGTTCTATTTCTTAAACATTCTTACTTGTTTTAAATTCATACCAAGTATGAAAGGAATTAAATGAAAACTAAAAAAGTTCTTGCATTTTTACATTATGTCCTTTTTCGACATTTGAACTCAACCTGTGACCTTGACCTTTAATAATCTGACCTAAATTTTATATGCGACACAACACCTTCCCATAATACACAGTATTTGGCACAAGTTTCATCTTGATATCCCCATCGAGTCAAAAGATATGACCCAGATAAGAAAATGTTAACGTACGTACGGACGGACAGACAGACGGACGCCATACCATAATGCGTCCCTTTACACGGGCATATAAAAATATTTTTTCGTTTGAACGATTTAGTAATCTGTTCGATCGAATGATTTTTTTTCCATTTGGCACTTCCACACCGCCGTAATTTAGAACGCTGAAGATATAAAAGCTATTTTCTGATATATGTTTTTAAGACCCATTTTTAGTCTTGCAACATTAGGTTTTCAAATGAGGTAGCGATACAAAAAAGCAAAAGAAATTTCTGTGAAATACAAATGGGGCAATTCTTTGACTTATTTCTTTATGTACAATGAATAAAAGGGAGTGTACATGTTTTGGAGTTTAACGTCCAAGGTCAAGATTTTTTCACTTATATCAAAACGGTCAATTCAGGGACAGAAAAGACATTCGGATTGCCCGGGAAAAAACTAACTAATTTCCATATTCTAAAATGATGTATTTTAGACCAGAACTAGTAAATGAATTTAATTTTACTCCATTACACACGTGAGCATTTGCGTTCATGTGCCACTTTTGCATACATGGGCAAATTTACGTAGGTATATTAAATAAAATATCGTTTAAATTACAATAAACATATGTCTTTTTTTTTACTTTATTTATTATAAATATTGATTAAACAAAAAACTAACAACAACAGCAGTGAAAGTACATGTACATGTTTTAAAATATCATTGATTTGTAATTTGAAGCATTTTTATATTCATGGACTGTTTTTATTTTATGAAGTCATTAAATGACTTATACTTACTGAATATACTTCTAAATTGAGTCTGACCTAAAACTTGAAAGTGGGTTATGACTGTAATTTCGACAAACACTCAGCATTACGAAATGAAAGTCACGTTTTTTCGGATAGGAACTTAAAATAAAGGACGTCCTGTGGCACTGTGGGCTTGCAACAAGAACCCTGTTGTATAATGTCATCAGCGCGCAACGCACAGGCAAAATTTCTGCACCTTCGCCTATAGCTGGCGACGTCTCGATATAATTGAAAAATTCTTGACTGAGACGTTAAACATCGTTACTCAACCAAACTCTATATTAATTGAAAAAGTAGAGTGTCCTTTTACAATCCAGTCTTTGACTTTTTCCCTGATATCGAGACGATCAGTTCTAAGATGGTGGAGGAAACCAGAGTGATAGGAGAAAACAAACCTACCTTCTATTTAGGATATGTTCGAGTGGGATTAAAACTTAAGCGGTGATGGGTACTATTATACTTTAGCCAACTCTTAGGACCACTAGCTGTAATATACTGTTGAAAATTTAACACCAAGCTAACGGATTAGTGCCGAATTGCTCACCTCGACCCCTCGTTAGTTGAATCTCGATAGCTTTTCGGCCTCTGCTATCCATCTCTTAGCAGGTTTTCGGTCACTACCTATTTATTTACAGCCAATCGGCAGCCGAGCTTCCATTTCCGTTTTTATTAGCTCAGTTTTACACTTTCAACAGGTCTGCACTCCGAGCTTCCATTCCTTTATATTAGCTCAGTTTTAAACTTTCGGCAGGTCTGGCCCCGGTTTCACAATCATTCCTTAGCTAAGATTTTCCTTAACTTAAATCTTGCAAAATTTCAAATCTTCATAATTTTGTTAATTTTCAAGATATTCAGGAATTTAAGGTGTTATTTTTAAGATCACCTCAAGATTAAAACATTTGCATTTAGTTTTGACAAATCTATTCATCAATAGTTCCAAAAAGAGAATATCAAAATTTGCTAAATTTAAGTTAAGGAAAATCTTAGCTAAGGAATGGTTGTGAAACCGGGGCCTGCACTGACCGAGAGTAGTAAAGTGAGGGTTCTGGAATACAGATGGTTGCTGCTTTATGGAACTTGTTTGACAACAACCAGCACTGGTACTGGATGAGAGTGATTTTTTCGTTAAATTTGAACAACTTCACATATGATAATGCAAATAACCTTCCAGAATAGATAACACAAATATTTTTTAAATATAAATATAAAAACCTAACAAAACCTTTTACCGATATATAAAATATTATATGAAATTAATATTTACTGTTAAGTAAGAGTTCTATCCCTTGGCATACTGAGCCCCGTTTGTTATATATCAATAGAGTTCCATTCCTTGGTATACTGTAATGCAATTATGAACCCCAATAAAGAGTTCTGTCCCTTGGTATGCTAGTATGCAATCATGAAGAAGTTCCATCGCAATAACACTGTAAAATACGGAACACAGTCAACACCTAAACACATTTCGAATGAATACACAACCTGTTTGCTTCTGATCATTAAGGATCATTGTCTTTGGTTTCACTTCTCGATAGTTTTCACTATTGGTATACTTTTCTCATGCCATATTTTGTTCAAATTTTAAGTTGCAACTTTGATCAATGTTTTCATTATCTTTTGTTTCAACCACTGATGTTTCTTGCTTCACATTGACGTTTTGCTCGACATCGACGTTTGGGTCAATGTTTCTATTAGATTTCGTTTTAACCACTGATGTTTCTTGCTTGACATCGACATTTGGATCGATGCTTCCATTTTGTTTTGTTTTAACCACTGATGTTTCTTGCTTGACATCGACGTTTGAATCGATATTTCCATTTTGTTTTGTTTTAACCACTAATGTTTCGTGCTTGACATCGACGTTTGGACCGATTTTTCTATTTTGTTTCGTTTTAACCACTGATGTTTCTTGCTTGACATCGACGTTTGTATCGATGTTTTCATTTTGCTTCGTTTTAATCACTAATGTTTCTTGCTTGACATCGACGTTGGGATCGATGTTTCCATTTTGTTTCGTTTTAACCACTAATGATTCTTGCTCGACATCGACGTTTGGACCGATTTTTCTATTTTGTTTCGTTTTAACCACTGATGTTTCTTGCTTGACATCGACGTTTGTATCCATGTTTTCATTTTGCTTCGTTTTAATCACTAATGTTTCTTGCTTGACATCGACGTTGGGATCGATGTTTCTATTTTGTTTCGTTTTAACCACTAATGATTCTTGCTCGACATCGACGTTTGGACCGATTTTTCTATTTTGTTTCGTTTTAACCACTAAAGTTTCTTGCTTGACGTCAACGTTTCTATTAGATTTCGTTTTAACAACTGATGTTTCTCTCTCGACATCGACGTTTGGATCGATTTTTCTATTTTGTTTCGTTTTAACCACTGATGTTTCTTGCTTGACGTTGACGTTTCTATTAGATTTCGTTTTAACCACTAATGATTCTCGCTCGACATCGACGTTTGGATCGATGTTTCTATTAGATTTCGTTTTAACCACTGATGTTTCTTGCTTGACATCGACGTTTGGAACAATGTTTCTATTAGATTTCGTTTTACCCACTAATGTTATTTGCTTGACGCTTGGATCATAACCTGGATGACATTTCCGCATGTGACCCCTTAAATAATCTAGCCTATGAAACGCTTCCTTACAAAGTTTGCATTCGTGAGGTTTGTTGCCCGTATGAAGTCTCATATGACAGGCTCGCGAACTACTAGCGGTAAATTCTTTCTTGCAAACACTGCATGGATACTTTTTACCTTTAAATTTATCAGTATGTTTATATTGAAAATGTGCTCGTAATGACCTTTTATTGTCGTAAGCGGCCCCGCAAATTTCGCACGTACATCCGCCAGTATGCGTTGCCATGTGATCTGTTAAGTGTTGCTTAGCAATAAATGTTTTAGCACATTCGTTACATTTATATGGGCGTTCACCAGTATGAACGCGCTGATGACCTAACAGATGGGTGCTCTGTGAAAACCTTTTATGACATATTTTACATTCGTATCCCTTTTCGCCGGTGTGGGTTCGTTTATGGATTCGGAAACTTACACTATGTGCGAACCGCTTTCCGCAAAGATGGCATTCTAATTGCCGTTCGCCTGTATGAATAAGCATATGCGATTTGAGGTAGTCTCCCCTTTTGAAACTCTTCTTACAAATCGGGCACTGTACACTAAGACTATCATTATGTTTCGTGTTTACATGCTGTCTATAAGTAGATTTGTCGGTAAATGTCGCCAGACAATGTTCACACTGATGAGGTCTTTCTCCGCTATGACGAAATATGTGTGATTTATACGTGCTTTTTAACTTAAATGTTTTATGGCAGATGTCGCACTTAAATGGTCTTTCGTCTTTGTGAATTTTCAAGTGTGTTGTTAAGTTACTTTTCTGCGTACATGATTTTCCACATATATCACATCTAAACAAAGGCTTAGGTTTTATAGTGCTATGTGTTTCCGTTTTTATGTCTTTCATATTTTTATTTGCAACGTTGACAATATCTGAAAGTATATAAAGAAAGTGAGCAGATTGTTTGATTTCATGCTCATTGCTGTCAACCAATAATGGTTTCACCAGCGTATTAAGCCATAAATAAGGAGTCATATTGAGTTGAGTTTAGTAATTGTGCTTAACGTCCCAGGCTATAGGCGAAATGTAGAAATATTTTCCGTTGCGTTGTGTTGATGGCATTATACAGCGGGGTTCTTTATCGTGCCACATCTACTATGACAACGGAACTTCGTCGTTTATTTTATGTTCTCCTCCAAAAGAACCGTGACTTAGATCGGATCCGGTCGGATTGGAACTTTAAATAAACGAGGTTCCGTGTCACGGTAGGCATAGCATGATAAACAACCCTGCTGTATAATGCCCTTCGCCTATAGGTCGACGTCTCGATTTAAGCGAAATAAACTGACTGGGACGTAAGACACCATGCATTGCTCAACCCTATTTACGACATATATACATTTAAAAGTATTAATCTAGATACTCCATATGGTGGATAAGAATGATTTGTGCAGCTTAATAATCTTACCAACCAATGTCCAAACCACAATCCCAAAGCAAATTAAAAACAATGTCCAAACCACAATCCCAAAGCAAATTAAAAACAATGTCCAAACCACAATCCCAAAGCAAATTAAAAACAATGTCCAAACCACAATCCCAAAGCAAATTAAAAACAATGTCCAAACCACAATCCCAAAGCAAATTAAAAACAATGTCCTAACCACAATCTCAAAGCAAATTAAAAACAATGTCCAAACCACATTAAAAACAATGTCCAAACCACAATCCCAAAGCAAATTAAAAACAATGTCCAAACCACAATCCAAAAGCAAATTAAAAACAATGTTCAAACCACAATCCCAAAGCAAATTAAAAACAATGTCTAAACCACAATCCCAAAGCAAATTAAAAACAATGTCCAAACCACAATCCCAAAGCAAATTAAAAACAATGTCCAAACCACAATCCCAAAGCAAATTAAAAACAATGTCCAAACCACAAACCCAAAGCAAATTAAAAACAATGTCCAAACCACAATCCCAAAGCAAAGTAAAAACAATCATACAAATCGATGTCCAAACCACAATCCCAAAGCAAAGTAAAAACATTAAAACTGCCAAATTAGGATAAACTGGTGAACTTTCACCAAGGAAGTGAGGCCGGGTGCTAATCTACTTTCTAATGGTCACACAGGGATTCAGATTAACAGGAGCCCAGTAGACCATGGCCCCATGAAATTTGTCTGAGCCCTCAAAGTTTTTAAGATTTTTGCTATGTATTGCTATTGCAACTTCTCTTCAAAAACGAGCTGGGCCCCCAACTCAAAATAGTTAAGCTTCATCCATGTGGTGCGTGATTATGGTGAGCTGTAGAATACATACTAGTAATACGGCAGTTATCAATATATTATACTGTGCATTCCCCTATCGAGAAGAGGTACTGGTGTTTTCCGTCATATATCGGAAATGCACAGCATGGGGCGAGATTATTGGCCTAATTCATCGCTCGTGTGTGTTCGATTTTCATTTCCTGGGGAATTTAGTTCATTTATCTCTAGCATTGCTTGCCGTGTCTAAGGTCTTAAAAAAGAGAAATCCAGGTCCATTTTATTCCATCTCTCGAATTAAAGTCATTATTTACAAAAATTAATCACACAGATAAAATTCTCTTTATAAAACGTAAAATATAAAACGCGAATTGCAAATCAATAAAAACGCGGTTAACAAATATTACTTTTCTAAATAGAGCGTTCCCAACTTATTTCAGTTTCTAAAATACGTATTAAAATAAAGTCCCAGTAAACAGTATGCTAATTTATTGATTTATTTAATAACTAGTTTAAAAACTAATTTAAATATGAAATTTAACATAAAATCTAAAAACATATATTTAGCGAAACATTTACTTTCAAGAATATAGACATCCATTTTACTTACCCTTAAAAGACAAATCCAGGCCTACTTTATTCCGTTTGTTCCATCTCGCATCGTAATGTGAGGATGGACAATTTCGCCGAATTATTTAACGGACATGGACTGCACTGTAGTCAAAGTTTTGCGCTTACTCTATTAATTTCAAATTTAAATTTGCCGCCTGAAGTTTCAACTGAGTTAAAGACAACAGGCATTTACATTATATATGTCATTTATTAAGACATGATAGATTTCTATCTCATTACCTCTGGGTTTCAATAGTCTACAAATATATGTACTCGAATTAAAAAGACAATTTAAAACGCCAGAAACAGTATTTAATCGAATGCAACCTTTACAGCCAATGGGTAAATTTTGACAAGTGATATATTCTAATTGCTAAATTAATCTGACATGCAATCCTTTCAATGAAATTAATTATCACACAATAGATTTATATCAATTTTATATTGATATAACGTTCTATGTATTTATTATTTAAATTAAATTTTAAAAAGTAATAAAATCTAAATTTTAACATTGAAATTAATTTTTTTTTGGAACTATATCTGATTTTTACCAATATTTCTTTTATATAAAACTAAAGCTAATTTTACTCAAGTACATTTGTCATATAAAACGCACCCCATTTTACACCATCACACCACCCTTCAACTTTACAGAGAGGGACAATGGAATTTGTGGCAATCTAAAGAGATTATTTTTAATACAGTTAAACGTATCTATAAAGCCACCCAAGGGAAGCAGTAAAAGTGACCTTTATATACAAGTTCAAATAATATGAATAAAGAATCATTTGGATACAATTCTACTTGATTTTTATAAGCAGGTGACCCTTATATAGAGGTGGCCTTAACATATAAATTTATACAGTGTCCAAACATAACAACAAGTAAGGGTAAATATTTTTATTCTAATTTGAAGTAATGTACACAAACCAAAATTTAGCTAAATTAAGCATGAGGAGTCAATCAAGTCAGCTTGTTCTTGACCAGTGATTAAATAGATGTTAGGTTAGATTGTATTTGAAACAATTTCACCACTAGCTTTCAACTGCGACATTTTCGGGGTTTCTAAATCGTGCTTTGTAGTGGAAGGTCCAGGACCATTTGCTTTTATTTTTTGGCAAGTCTCGCATAAGTTTTTGAAAGTCCAATACCAACATTGAAATACCCATACTTTCATATAGAAACAACGTGGCGAAGAACACTAGACAACAATCTGAGGTTGATCCAGATGCCATGGGGAGAGAGAGGCCAAACGAGCTGCACATGACCGGGTCAGATGGAGAGCTATTGTCGAAGCCCTATGTCCCTCCAGGGATACAGAGGATTAAGTCAAGTAAGTCATATTGAAAAAGAAAAAATCATTATCCTGGTAAAATAGTAGGTCCTTGGGACTTTTAAAGTTAAATTTTCAAGGGTACAAATGTATAATCAGTAGGCCAGGACATCGGACCAAGCAAGGGAATCTGGAACCCCTGAAAATTATCCCCATTGAGTATTCGGAATCGTATCAGTTCCTGTTTTCATGTAAAACGATGCTATTCCTGGAATTCCCGGCATGAACCTTTTTTATCTAAAACGTTAAGGGATGTTGAATACATAGTACAGCGGCGAACACCATTTTCAATAATAATTTGTTGTGGTCTTATTATAGCAACAGATTGAATTTAATCATGCTTTGCTGAACCTCAGATTTTACACGTGTGACGTATTCATATGTGTGAAATCTGCGGTTCAACAATGCTGTAAAGAACATTTAATAAGTGAAGTTTTCAGAGCCGTTCCTTTTCATCCGTCGGCATGTTTTTAAGGCACGTGTCCTTTATGTTGAAAAAAAAAGTCATGATATTAAATCGCATGCTAAAAAGGAAACCAATATTCATTGTATCAATGTATGCAACACGTGTGTGAATATATCGCCAGGTTTGGTAGAGATTAATAAAATCACCTTAGAAAGCATTTGCGAATCACTTACCTACGCACGGTTTCAATCAACTTCTCACGATATCAACACATGGTAAAATGACGTACCGGAAATGCGTCATTCATTAAAGTAAACCATGGACAAAAGAAGACAACTCTTTTAAAAAATAAACATTTTAAAGAGGAAACTCGCCACTTACCCATGGTGGTTGATTGATTGAAAGATTGTGTGGGGCTTCTAGTTCTAGTCATAAATTTCACTTATATCGAGACGTAACCAGCTTTAGGCAAAGTGTAAAAAATTGACCTTTGCAGTGCGCCCAGGATAACGTGCACACAGGGTGGTTGTTTTACGTCCACGCTTACCGTGACACAGGACATCGGTTTTAAGCCTAAAAGCTCTCTCCCGAAGACCCCCCCCCACCCCGAGTGTTTTGAACACCACCCATATTCAAGTTTTGATGTGACCCTGCCGGGGTTCGAACCCAAGGCCCCTCATATACAGAGCGATTGCTCTACCAACTGAACTGCCTCGGTAGTGTAGCTACTCGCGATGGTAGATGTGTTACGTATGTAACATACTTGCGTGCCAAGGAACTTTGGAAAGGTGGAGTTTTCCATTTTTTTTATAAATACAGAAGAAAGAGGTAGGGGGTCCACCAGAAATGTTTTCAAATGTAGAATAGAGTTATGCACATTTCCACATGACATCTAAAGGGTTGTTTGACACAAAATTCTGTACAGAAAAAAGCAAAGATCAAATATAAAGGGTCTAAGGACCCTTAACCCTCAAACAGTTTTAAAACTGTGGATATTTGAAACGTTTAGGCAAACGTAATTATTATATGTTGTTCAAGGTTGTTTATAATAAAGGATAAGCTGTAATTCATATAGCAGAATAAAGTGTGACCATGTCGTGCTATAACAATCTGTGAACCTGAAGTATCACGCCTGGTCAACGCATTTTAGAAGACAAATAAATCGTAAACCTCGGCAACGTACTACCAATATCCAAAAACCTCATTTATTATTTTTTCATATATTTTTATTTTATATTTGTATTTTATTTATATTTTAAAGGTTATAGCTTAGCATTTATAAGCTATACTTGGACCGTTGATAGCCTTAGGATACGCAGTATCACGCCTGGTACACGCAGTTTTAGAAGGCAAATAAAACGTAGAAGATATCCACCATAAATTTTCAAATTACCCTAAAATCTCAAATTTGTTTTTAAAAACTTAAACCCTCACGTATTAGACTAATCTTTTCGTCGCTAAATGTTAAACCTTATTTTAAATTTTGTTCAGCCTTCACAACAAAAACGGGTTTGCCACGGAGGATCTAATAATGGTTAATAAATTTCACAATTCTAAAGATTTTTAAAAATGAGTACAAAGTTATGTTTTCTTATCATTAAGTAGTTAACATGTCTAATCACACTTAAAATTCAAAATACGTAAATAAAAATATTACGAAATTCCTTCCTTCCTTCCTTCCTCTGCTGATACCGTCTCTGACCCCCCCCCCCCCCCTTAATTTTTAGACATCAATGTAAAAACTCTTCTGCCGCGGAGAACCTAAACATGCTTAGTAAAATTTAATGATTGATTTATTAATAATTTATAAATATTATATGGTGATATTTTAATTCAAAAACCGGATTTATATATACGGGTTATATATTCAAAAAACATTTACTTTTTTTTCTTGGTAATTCTTATTATAATCATTATTTTATCACCCTGGTGTCGATGTTGTGTTCTAAACTCGTCCGCCATTCTACATTTTAAAAGAATACGATTAATTTTACTTACCTATCTTCTGAGTATTCACTACACACTAAAACAGCAACAACGTGTCCTCGTGTATCATGTTGGTTGTCAAAGGTTAATCCGTGTCAATCACGATCTGATGACAATGCATATAATGAACAACGAATAAACGCGTGAGAATGCGTGATTATATACAAATGGAAACACGCTGTGTTATTATAGTGCGCCAATGATGATGCCGATGCATGTTGTATCAGCGCACTTCATGCGCTCCCCTTCCTTCCTTCCTTCCTTCTTAAATCTCAATGCAAGAGTCCAGTATATTATTATAGTGTGCCAATGATTGATGTCGATGCATGTTGTATCAGCACACTTCATTCGCTTCCCTTCCTTCAGAAACATCTCAATGTAAGAGTCCAGTACGAGATGTAGACACTACGGATCGCCTGCTAGAAAACATAAAGGTTAATAGCGTTTGTTTTGTTTCTGATCATAAATACGAGTATCAGATTGCATGTTGGCTCCTGGGGATAACGGAGAAATTTTAAAGATTTTGGTTCTTATAATGAGTATATTATAATAGGTTAAAAATTAAATCCGTCAGATCCACTCTATATGTTTATGTTGTCATAGAGTGGGGTGGGTTAATGGTGCTTGGTTCCTTGCTAAAATTCTTTCACTTAAACTGAGGTGGTCGGCCCTTAGATGATCGAGGAGAACGAATACCTATGGAAAGCCCCAAACACTTTTATTACATAATTCACATTATGTATATGGGAATAAAAGTGATTATGGCTCACATGATCGAAACTAAATTATGAAAATTTGTAATCATTAATCGATAATTGTCTATTATTTGTTAAACTATTTAAAAAGGACACACACACCAACACTATACCATCTGTAATAAATAATTACAACAAAAACAAGAAATATATGCATATATTTGTGTGCACAATTCATATGTGTTTTGAGAATATACCGCCAGGAATATGCATTAATTGCACCTGTGCCGAGGAGGTTGGTGCTTCCCTCTCATATGATACTTTAAGCTATATTTAAATGCGAAGGTAAACTTGCATATTTCACACTTATACGTGGGGGGTGCAAGGTTCACCGTTTTCCTTACACATTACCATGTGTCGTTTAAAAGACTCGTGTGAAAGGAACTCTTTCTACACCGTTTGCACCTATCATATGTGACCTTAGTATGGTTTGACCAGTGATTCCTAAAGGCCACTGCTTGGTTAAGTCCTCTTTCACAAAGACTACACCGATATTCATGTTTATTAGTAGCCTGTCGGTACAACCTGTTTGGGCTGTTATACGCGTATATTCAATAATTTGATAATTTAGTTAGGAATTTTTCCAGAAATCTACAATATAGAAAACTTGTTGTCATTTGTGTTATTTAAAAAGTCAGACAAAATAGCATATTGATATAAATTTCTGACATCAAGATCCCAATTCTTCAAGCATTCTACGTGCTTTAAATATCGGGGCCTGGAATCATAAATAATAACTTTGTAATGTACATTACCATGTTATTATCATGCCGTAAGTAATATAAATTGTAAAGCGGACATTGAAGACGAATATCATTTCATCTTAGTATGTGCATTTTACAAAACATTGCGTACAAAATACATAAAACATACTATTACAAACACCCATCCGTATACAAACTCATCCAGTTACTTCAAACTAATAATATCAAGGACTTAGATAACTTAGGCCAGTTTCTGCACCATGCTGGTTTCATGCGGAACAAGTAGTGTGTTACAGTGCTCTTTTTGTTTGTCCTCCTATGAACTCGTTAGGAGTGATTTCAATGTATATAATTTACTATGTTGTTTTTTTCTTTTTCTTTATTCACCTGATTATGCTTTGTATTTATTACGTATAAGCCGAAAGGCTTTTTGTTGAGAATAAATATCATATATTATATATTATATTATAAGTATAAAAGTTTTGCATGAGAACCTGTTTATTTCTGTTATAGCTTCAATATTTGATAGAAACTCCACATTTAAGAACCATATTCTAAACTTGAACATGTTTACGTGTGTCAAGTAGAAGATAATAATTTAGCTTCTTTTCCAATCAATTAAAGCTATAAAACAACATTATCTCTTGTTTGTTTTATTTTACCATCTGAATTAAAACTGTACATGATCTATGTTAATACAGTTTCTGTACATCTCTCTTATGATATAACAAAACAAGTTTTGCAGTATCAGTAAGGGAAATCATGTATAATTAAAAGATTAATAATTGTGTGTCATTGTAACGCACATTTCATAAAAATGTGATTTAACAGAAAATATTTAATTCATCAACAAATAGGAAATATAGGATGAAAATAAACAATAGTAGTAGCAATTACTATTAATAAACAAACATACTAATCCATGTCCGAATCACAAATCAGAAGCAAAGTAAAAACTTCTAGAACTGACAAGTTAGGTTAGACTTCCACCAGGGAAGTGAGGCCATGTGCTCCGGAAGGATAACCATCTCCCGTTTAGCTAGCTACAACCGTCACATCTGTAATTAAAATTGTGTGAAAGAAACATGGAACTATGGGACGTCAAATATATCCAGGGCAATCCTTGACACAAAGACATCAAACTAATTGTATTCCGAAATGGCCGTCTAGTGCTGTAAAATAAAAACTGGTATAATATATAATTATTAACAATACTCTGAAGGTGGCCATGAAACTTTTTGAGGGCCTTGATGAGCCTTGGCTTGCAATATCCCTGGGTCAATAATTTACTTGCAAGCAGCCTGCTTCCTTGTGCAAAGTCCCCGTAGTGGGAACAAGCTCTACCATAGCGTATTAATTGGAAAGCAATTACAACATAAGCGCAAGAAGCAGATATATTGCTGCGTAGAAAAAAGAAGATAATAGAGAAATTGAAGTCATCATATTTGTCATAAAGTTTCAAATGTAGCCTTTCTTGGATATCATAATTCAGGTATAAGTCTAAATATGAACGAGAACTTGAGAAATCAGTCATATCTTATTAAAATGATAAAATAAATTCCATAATATGCTGTAACGTACATTACGCAAGTGAACCTTGATTATATTTCCAGATTTTAAAGGCATCTTCTGCCCTTTCTTTATCAATCTCTGAAATTTTTAGCATTCTTTCACTTTTACCGGTTGCTTTTGGGTTTTCCACACCACATAAAATGTCACGTGAATCAACCCAAATCATACTTTTGTATTGTGGCCACTGGTAAAATGGCTTCTTCTTTTGGAGAAAACTTATTTCGTACCGAGAAACCTCTTCGTCTGTGTCAACCACTTCACCAACATACCATTCAGGTTCATTTGCGATATATACAGCAGCAACAAAATATCCGATGTTGTAATGTGTGTTCTGTTTCAATTCTTCTGCATGGATCCTGTACATCCGTATTTTCAGATTCCATTGTGTTGTTCTTAGTCTTTTTTATGTTCAGATTATTATTCCCCGCCTTAACAATTTCTTCTTCTTTCCAACTGTCACACAAGTTACTATTTAAGCATGAACTGCAATAGTAGCTGTCGTTTCCGATTGCTAATCGCGAATTCTCCAGTCCAACTACCACATGTACATTGAAAGTTCCTTTAACTGGTTTGACTAGATTTGATTTTGGCTCCTCTGCAACGCTCTAACAATCCTCCGATGACACAAACACAAATGCAGATTTCATTGAGGAACTGCAAACCCAGTTAAAAAAGTCATGAACATCTGAATCGATGCTTTTTCGCTGTTTACAGCTTCATCTGCCATTCTTTTAATTGTACCCCCTAGATCATCACAGGGTCCTTTCCCATGGCCGCTCTCGAAATAGTTCCATTTGGCTAAGACTCCATATATTTCTGAATGATTTGCCACATTATTAAAAATGGCCTTATTGTGGTACTGGCTCGTTGGGCCATCCGTCCAGTAGTGGATCATTTCATCTTCTGATCTATTTGTTTAATATTTGGAACAAGTGCATTTATCATCGTTATCACTGTTAAAGTACAGTTGCTAAGTTCGTCTGAAACTGTTGATTGATTAATTACTATAAATAAAGTGAAACTTCCACATGTAACTCTTTGATAATTTGCCGCGGAACGCATTTGCAACGTCTATAGCGTTGTCCGTCTGTCTGTCCGGAGAACATGTATCCGGAACTCCCCCTAAACTACTGAGGGGGTGATTTGATTGAAACTAAGATAAACCACGTGCCAACAAAATTGCTATTGCCCGCACCACCAGTCAATAATTGTATACTTTTAATAACTATTTTGTAACTTGGCGATATTTCTACAATATCTGCTCATGTGAGATAGGGTTTTTAGCCATGCAAGATCGGCGTCTCTCACACGATCACGTGACCCTCTGTGTGAGTCATGGCGTAATATTGCGGGATAATTGATACACATCAAGTGTCAGGACCCCAATTGTGTCTCATCCGGAATACCATTTTTTTCTTCATAGAATCAGATTTAAAAAGGCAGAGAAAGCCAATTAATGTGGGATATTTTTCCAAATATGTCGATAAATTTTATCCTTTGTGTGAGGTAAATTTATATATTAAAAACTTAAAAATAAGTTAAAATGTTTTCTAAAACATAACTGAATTTATTATTTGTAAAACATGTTTCACCGTTGTGTACGGTTCTTAATGAATTGTATACCATTCATTTATATGTAACAAGAAGAACCGTACAGTTAGTATTCAAGAGAAAGCTAGCAGAATCTAGTCACATGCCTACCAATCATTTTATCTTAGTTTCAATCAAATCACCCCCTCAGTAGTTTAGGGGGAGTTGCGGATACATGTTCTCCGGACAGACAGACGGACAACGCTATAGACGCTTCGCGTCGGGCAATAGTCAGTACCTCGGGTGCCAACAAAATTGCTATTGCCCGCACCACCAGTCAATAATTGTTTTGTTATATGAAAACAATTTAAATATACCAAGAAATTTCAACAAAAATTTAATTTAAAAATGTATTCAGTTCATCATCCGACATTTCGATCAACTTTTCTAAAGTCAAATTGTGATTTACATGATCCGCGTACTCTTGTAATATTTTTGTAGCCACACCGATCACATTGGACGTATTTTTACTGTCCCTGTCGTTCAGTATGTTAATTAATTCCTCATCGTCGTAGAACACAAATCTGCCGACGGCCGACATTGTTTACAGTTGACAGGAAGCAGGCCTTAAGGGGTCAAGGTGAAGGTTAACGCGAATAGAACAACAGCGTGTTACGTCACGGTCGCCAACCAATCAAATCGCCGATGACATTGACATTGCGGGAAAATTCAAAACGTTGTCTTGACAATCACGCGCAGTCCAACAGCAAAAACTATTTGACCGGTCCGAAAAGACTATTTTCCTGGCTAGGTCGAATAGTGATTTTGATGAGGTTGTTTTCTTTTTAATTTATGTATAAGAAATTTTATAAATATATCAAAAAGAATTGTTAATATATGAAATGACATGTCTGCTCATGCTGTTACAAGGGGTAATGCAAGATAGTGTGGCGCGTGCCAAATTCGATTAAGGGCGAAGACCACGTGACCCTCTGTGTGAGTCATGACGTAATATTGCGGGAAAATTGATACACGTCAAGGGTCATGAACCCAATTGTCTTTCAGGGGAATTGCAATACTATACATTTATTGCCTTTTAATGAGGGAGGTATGAAGATTTGTTCACCCGCAACAAGTCATACTTCCCGAGGGCGAAGCCCGAGGGAAATGTGACTTGTTAAGGGTGAACAAATGTTCATATCTCCCTCATTAAAAGGCAATAAATTGTTTATTATACCGAAAGATAACCATTGTAATAAGAAAGACAGAAAGAAAGAAAAATATTTTTTAAAAACATCATTCCTTCTCCGATTCATTGCTTTATCTCCTATCGGAACTCATCGGAGGCAAACGCTAGAACGTCATAACAGATTCTCCATCGATGACGTCATATCATTGTGACGTCTTGATGTGTTCCGAAGAGGTGAGATATGATGTTTTTAGAGGGATACACGATGTTTTCTCCACCCTGATCACGTGATCCAACGATCCAATCAAATTACAGATAGCATCGTATTTTTCTAATGAGGTATAATAAAATTGCTTCTGCATGTTTCATCGAAGAAAGAAACAGTCAAATTGTAAATATTGTTAAATGAATGTTTGACCCTATACTATGTTTACACTTTTATTTGACAGGTCAGCATACCCACTATTGAACTTTTTCTTTTTTAAATTTCCCACTTTCAACGGCATGGGACATGTATTAATTGCAATACTGACTGTATGCTTGTTTTTATCTGCAGATCTAGACATTAACGGGTTTTGAACCGTTTACCACATTTGTGACACATGTGCGATAGTGACTTTTCTTTATTTTCATTGGATAGTTTAACTGGTGTGCTTGTAGAAGCTGTTCTAGTTTTGTGGGTTTGGACGTGTTATTAAAGTTGCTAATGTACAAAGATGCCGCATTTATGTCTTTTTCTTGACGGATCGCCCACGGTTTCCTCTATACCTGATAAATCTAATGACATATCTGGGAGATCCATCTAAAATACAAAATGTAAAAATTGCTTTATCGTTTAAAAAAACTCTTGCTGTACATTAAAATCGCTTTATATACATTTAGTTACCGTACAAAGACTCAGCAAATTGCCGTACAACACTCTCACATTACGTCTAAATGCGGTACACTGGAGAATTTGTTTACATTTAAATATCGCGATAAATAAGCTTCGCTTAATGTTAATTTTTGCACAGAATGTGTATTTCGACATGAAGCTAATGTACATATAGCATCATCCATTTAAAATCCCACATAACGTGTGCTAATGACAACAGACGTTGGAAGTGATGGATTTCGGAGGTACTGCAATACATATTTTTCTTGAATTACTTTCTCTTGCGACTTGGTTTCACCTTTATTTCTGATGTAATAGATTCTAATAGGTTTCAAAATCATGCTCACACTTGAATTAGTATGTAAAATAATTCCTTAACATCACCAGCCGTGTTTCACTTACCTCTAAAGCGTTGACCTGGATAGTCTCTCACTTCAAAAGTATTCTATTTCCGGTTCCATCTATACACAGTGATAATACATAATGCATAATTTTGTCAGTTAAGTGATCACGAGGCACCGTTTTGCCAATCAGAAGCCTTGTAACAGAAGTGTACGTAGACTTAACCGACGAAAGCTTAATGATCATCAACATATGTTTCAAAAAAGTAGCAGCTCTAAGAATGTACATTCATCGGCTGATCATTCCTTCTGTATGCACATTAAGGTAGCTATTTACTGATGGAAATTCAGTAAAAACTCGCCTCGAACCGTCGGTGTTGGTCGCCATTGTTGTGTTCACGAAGTCGGGTTTGTGACGAAGATTCGCTACCCTGAATATGGCATGTATATTTTAAGTAAATTATGGGGTAAGCTTGTTATAAATATGATAAACTACAGGCGTTTTCTAGTATTTTGGTGATCATTATGCTATCGTCGGTTAAGTCTATAGACCCTTTTGTTACAAGTCGGGCTTGTGACGTAGGTTCGTCGCCTTTTACGTTAGTTGGATCCATAAAAGTACGTTTTTTGTTGTTGTTTTTAATGAGACGTATTCTACACCAAAATTGACCTTTTACCGTAATCTACCAAGGCGGTTTGGTATTATTTATTGTTAATAATGTTATATTAATGTTTTTTGCATTATTTCACAATGCTACCGTCGGAATATATCCAAGAATTACTGAAAATCCCAAACATAAAAAATGCAAGAACCTGTCAGTACCCGTAGGCGGGGACACCAAGTCTTGTTTCTGAAAATGACTGCAAAATGTTAATGTATGTGAATTCACATCGATTTATTACTGAATTAAAATAGGGATATCAGAATTTATTATTTATGGCAAGTCAAGGTCTGACGAAAATATCTATTTGCCTGCGACAGTAAGAGGGGCCTTGATGGCCAAGTTTTCTACAACTCACAGTGTCTCTCACCGCTTGGGTAAGTAGGTTGGAATCCTACTAGGGCAGTTCGTAATGTAAGTTCGCTCGCCGAAAGTTGGCGGTTTTCTCTGGACACATCCCCATGATTGTTCATTTTAAATCTTATCAAGCAGTTTAAGTTTTAATGATTAATGAAATGACTTGATTAAGGATAGGATTAAGAATATGATTAAGGATAGGTTTAAGGTTACAAGATTAATAGTTATGGTAATACAAACAATATTCAAAACCATCATCCTTAAATCTAGAGTATGACTTGTTACTGATTGAGTTACATGTTTCCACCTACCAGTATCAAGTTTGATGAAATGAAAGACTCGCTACTGAATATAATCTAAGTTTGTGGTGCTAGTGGATGTCATGACATACACACTAGACCCTCCTGGGGTGGTACTACCCGAAAGTGAATATGTTAAACTGTTTGTTGACATGTACTGACATCTGTTCCTGCATTTTAATACCTGGCTCCAGTTCTGCAATCATTTCTTGACTAAGAGTTTCCTTGATTTAAATCTGGTAAAACTAAAATCATAATACACATGTAGTTTTGTTATTTTTGAAGATATTCAGAAATTTAAAGTGTGCAAGAGTTATATCTGTCAAATATAAACAAAAACGTTTTTTGTTTTTTTTAATCTAGGATTCCAGAGATTTAAAATTACTAGTAGCTACATTTACAATCTTATATAGTTTTTCAAAGCATTTTCATAGATCTACCATCAGTTATCATGTCATTGAGGAAAGTGCTATGATGTCAGTGTCAATCTGTCATCTACCAGCAGTTATTATGTCAAAGAGGGTTGTGCTATAATGTCATAGTATCAATCTGCCATCTACAAGCAGTTATCATGTCATACAGGGGAGTGGTATATTGTAAAAGTGTCAATCTGTCATCTAACAACTATTATCATGTCATAGCTATTTTGTCGGAAAAAGGAAGGGAGAGATGTGGCGGACTGGACTCGATAGGACAGGGACCGGGTAGCTCAGTGTATAGAACGTCCCGCTAGTATAAAGAATGTCCCGGATTCAAGTAATGGTTTAGTCGCTAAATTTTCCCCTTTCCTATTACATTTAGGGGGTCGTCCAACCCTGGGAAGTGGGCGACCAACAGGTGGTGCTAGGATGGAACCTGGTGGTTTCGATTCAAGATAGTTCAACGGGAAAAAGGAAGGGAAGAATGTGACTGTCACACAAATACTTGTAGCTTAAGTTGTTAATTTATAGGAACCGTACATTTCACTATTAGAAAAAAGAATTGATATGCTAAAGATTTATACTGGTGAGAATCTCTCGAAATAGCAACAACATACACGGGTCAAGATGACCAATATCTGAAACATATGGTAATTGTATAGGAGAGGTTTTTGGTTGATATAGAAGACGAAATATGGTTTTAATACTTTGAGCCACATAGAAAAATGACCAAGTTTGGCTAATTGGAAAAGGAAAACAACCTAAAATTGCAAGGCGTAGTCTGACCACTGAGAAAGTTCTTTACGCCATATGTTTTTAAAAGATATGTAATAGTTGTCCTAATTAACATTTCTAAAGGACACGATATCACTGGACATGTTTATACCAGTTTTGGTTCTTTCCTTGTCTTATATATTGTTGTTAAAAATCTGATTTCAATCTAATATATGCATTCTATCTTCTTTAAAACACAAAAATTTGTTTTGACTGGGAGTTTAACAAGGTGTTTCTGTAAAATAGCGACGTAAGAGGTACACTGAAGGGTAGGTCAAAGTTGAGTATAAAAATGTTAATTTACGTCATTTACGTCATTTCATGTTTCTATAATTAGCTCCATTTTAGTTTGGTTATATTTTACACGTGGATATGGGTATATTGAATATCTTTATTTAGGAGTTGACATTATAGAAGACAATAGTATTTTGTTAGTTCTTCGTCTAGACGTATGTGGGAGGTCTTGGATTCCTTTGGAATAGCCGTTAAAAACCAATGACCCGTGTCGTGGCAGGCGTGATATGTTAAAGAACCCTCCCTGCATGCGCAAAGGTCAAAACGCTTGACCTTTCACCTATATTCTAGTTTATCAGGACCCTCAAAATGTTTTATGGCCATCCTCACAATATTAGGGGTATGGTGTTTCTGTGTCCACAATTACCCTAGAAATATTTGACATCCTTTCACTCTAAATATTGATTACACCATTTGCAGGTGAAGCTACATTAACAGTATGTGATTACCCTTCCGGAGCACCCTACTCTCTTTTCTGATGGAAGTTTACGTGTTTTACATGATTTTTCAGTTTTTTCTTTGGTAATAGGATTGTGATTTAGATATACTTTAGTAGGTTTGTTTTTGATTAACCAAGGGTTGTGTATTATATGAAGTGAGTAAAAGTCCTCGATTTTTATTCTTTTTTTTGTGTCTTCTTTTAATTATCATTTTGTTCCTGAGTTGCTTGACTGTTATTTCATGTAAGTTTCATATTTTGGAAGTTTTATTTTTCGCTTTGACTAGTTCCCTCCGTGTCAGTATAATGTGTTTGATTGATCCGAACTGTAAATCTCTCGCTGTCTGCTAAAGGACAAACCTATATTCCTCTTGTAAATACTGGATCACAACGCTAGTACAATCTTGCAATTATTTCTTTGTAATATTTTTAAAGGTCTAAGTGAAATCAATTTCAAAAGTTGCAAATATAATTATAAAATAATTATCAAACTTATTAGACGACGAAAAACAATCAAGCAAACACGAAAAGGTTTTATAGGTAAAATATTGATAAACGTTTCATACCACGATTTAAAATTGACACATTGTGCAAGACTTTAGTTCATTTTCCTCGTTAAAGATAAAAATAACATTTTATGATGCTTTGAATTTTTATTTTGTATCTTAAATTATTGACATGGAATATTTAAGACATTCTGTATATTAATTTTTGGTATCACTGTTGATTCTGTCATCATTTCCAGCACCTTGTTTTGTTCTGTTCACTGCTGTCTATTTTATCATTTCCTCCTTGACCACCCTTGCCACCTCCACTGCCACCATTATTTCCACCATTGTCACCTTTGCCACCGTTTCCACCATTGCCGCCGTCTCCACCGTTTCCACCATTGCCATTGTTACCATCATTTCCACCATTTCCATTATTGTCATTATCACCTCCATTCCCATTTCCGTTATTTCCATTTTTATAACCATTACCATTTCCGTTATTACCACATCTGTTTCTACATCTACATCCACATCCACTAACAGCAACAGCTACACCGGTACCACATGGATTCTGAAAAATTAAATTTTGGATTGAATAAGCAAAAACTAAATGATTTCTGAAAAATTAAATTTTAGATTGAAAAGATAAAAACTAAATGGAATCTGCATCAATTGTTTGTGCCACCACATGGATTCTGAAAAATTTAATTTTGGATTGAATAAGCAAAAACTAAATGATTTCTGAAAAATTAAATTTTAGATTGAAAAGATAAAAACTAAATGGAATCTGCATCATTTGTTTGTGGACTATAACATCTATGCAATATATAATGTTTAAACCAAAACAATCGATTCATTTAAAACATATTTGATATCCAGGTTTTTGGTCAATTTATATCACAATTGTTGTCCATATGATATATGCGCCTTGGTTATGCTTTTTCCGAAAGTAACACGAGTGGTTGTGATTGACAATTACAAAACAAGTCTTTACTTTTTAGATGGCTTGAGGCAATTATCAACATTTTGTTATCAAACATGGCATGTGTTCTTTTTGCGTGACGTTAAATATTTTTATCGCGTTGGCTTCAGCATTGATGAATACAAATGTATTAGGATAACTGATATAAGGTTGTATTTCTATATTAGCAATTAACATAACTGAAGCAAGAGTTACAATTTCAAAAGATATACTTATAATCTGCCTGCAACCAATTACAAGAACACTACACAATACAAGCTAATGGTAGAAACAGCCAAACAGGGCAAGAAAGGACAAACAGAGTATTTATTACATTTGCTCCATCCAGGTGTTCATTTTAATTGGTATTTTACAACCAGTGTTATCGTAATAATTTATTGAAGCTTACCGGAATTTACTCAAATTAACATACGGTAAAATAAAAAGTTCAATAAGTGTATCATTATTTCATCATTAGTTTATCATTGATATTTCTGCTTACATGTATAAATAGGGCAATTAATCGGTTTCTATAAATACACTTGGCGCGCTTTGAAGATTTCATGTGACTGACTAGATAAATATCTTAAAATTAGTTAGAGGTAGAACATTCTTCACTAAAAACTTTTCAGGTATTTTTTTTTCAAAATAATAAGTTTAGAAAGATTAATTTGATTTAAAATACGATATTAATTTCGTTACAATGTAACACGTGTATTTAAGTTTATCTCTATCGTACGGTAGCGTATTATAGCCCCATTTTCATAAAATTTATACTTTTTATATTTGCTTATTAATTACACATTTGTATTTCATTTTACAATTGATGTTATAACACATACAATTCAACGTTTACAGAATCAAATTAATACGTTTAATATTAATAAAAAGTCAAAAATAAATGTGTTTTTGGAATTAGTACATTTTATAAACAACGGGAAATCCATATCAAACAATTTAAAATAAAAAAAAATCTTTATCACTCACATCTTGCAACCAATTCAAAAAACGTTACCTCAGTGCTCTATATTGAACATAAATAAAGTTGATACTTACGGTGTTAGCTTTGTGGATGGCTACAGCAAGCACAACAACGGCAAACAATAGACACAGTCGATTCATCTTGTCTGGTTACTGTACACAAGGAGAGGTTGTCTTTAACGACTGAAAAGTGAAAGTCAAAATCTACTTTTATAGCAATATTCAGTCAATTTTCTTTAAGATGTCGAAAACTAATTACTAAAAAACTAAAAATATGCTTTTGAAACGACTTTGCATCATCTTGTTTTGTAATTATTATCAAATTTTTAAATTTAAAATGTATCAAAAATGAATATATTTGTATATTTTATGTTAAATGTTTCCATCTGTTTCAAAACATCAAACAATTAGGATGTCTTTATGTTTAAAATTTAAATATATCAATACTTACATAAAGGCCTAATGATCATTACATCGACTTTGCTATGACGCAATCATACTAATGTATAGCGTTTTTAATTAACAAATTAAAAATAAAAAAAAATCTAAATTTATTCACATGTCATATCAAAATATAGGAGTGTAAGTCAAAGAACGAGGTAACAAAGTTCAATAGAACCATAATTCCATATGGGGATATTTGGATTAGTTGTATTTGTCTCCAAGAGGCTACTCTGTTTTATATTTATAATTTTTATCCGAGCACTACTAATGAGGAATTTTATCCGAGACAGTCATCATCCAATGCTGCAAAATTAAAACAGATGTCAAAAGTATCTTCTATTATGTTAAAACATCTGGAAAGTAATTCCAGGTAGGGAGACCTTTGGCTGAAAAAAATAAATATGGGGCTGTACTGGGAAAATGTTCTATGTTAAATAAATGTGATACAATAGGCATATCTTCGTCATGTTGTCTGACTAAACACTGACGACATAAGTGACGCAAATTAAAATTAAAGTTTAATTTGATGAAGATGAATAACAGCGACATAACCTTATAGTACTGTCAAAACTATCTATAGACGCCACCAAAAAGAACCAGAAAAAGCGGCCTTTATGGGCAAGTGGCCTTTATATACAGGTTCAAATACTATAAATAAAGAACAATTAGATACCATTCTAAGGGACCTTATAAGCAGGTGTCCTTTATATAGAGGCGGCCTTTAAGGCAGGTTGGACTGTACATGATTTATGACTTAATTTATATAGAATCAAAAAAGGGGAAACACCTATACCTACTTTGTTTGTGATATAAGTTATGTATATACACCGTTTCATGTTAAAATCATAATCCCAAAGGCAAAGTGGAATTTTTTATAACTTACAGTTTAAGTTAACCACGTGAACTGCTACAGATAGGGTTAGGTCATGTGCTCGGGTAAGGTTATCAACTCCTGTTTACCTAGGTACAGTCGCGTCACTTGAAATTAAAATTGAGAAAGAAAGGAACACGATAGACACTATTGATCGTAAAATATGCGTTTTTTTTTGCATTTTTTCTTTCTACCATTCCATATTCGTTTCATAATCCCTAAATTGTATAAAAGATGAGATTTACCAAACGCAATGAATGTCTATGTCATAGCTCAAGCATGTTAAAATCTTCGCTCTTCTGTTATGCTTGCGTGTTGCTTAATTTTTCTGATTTTAAAGTTCAAAGAATAATCTAGAAAGATAAGGAATTGTTTAAGATCAAACGGGCAATCGGGAACAGTGATTCACAAACATTACGATACTGCTTTAATTGATATAAAACTATGAGTTAAAAATATAATAGTACAGTCAAACATGTCTATAAAGGTCACCTATAGAAATCAGTAAAAGTTGCCTTTATGAGCATGTGACCTCTATATACAGGTTCAAACAATATGAATAAAGAACAATTGGGATACAATTCTACTGGTCTTGGTAAGCAGGTGGTCTTTATATGGCGGTGGCCTTTAAAGCAGGTTGGACTATATTACAGTAAAAAACACGACTTTTCTGCTTCTTTTGAGATTTATTTCTTAGATATGAATCTAACGAAAGGTGTATTTAAGTTCTGTGACAAAAGTGATGACTTGAGTTTTTCGATTGTCAACAATTCTTTTTATGCAGCAATATACATCCTTCTCCTACTTATTGTGTATTTGTTTCACAATTAATACACTAAGGTAGAGCTTGTTCCCGCTACTAAAAACTATCAAAAGGGAAGTAATATCGGGTGATCCGGAAGGGTCTCCTGTTTAGCTAACTAGATAACCCCAACCACCTGTAAGATAAAATTGAAAAAAAATCAGTATGTGAGCAAAATGTAATAAATATGTAAAAAAAGATGAATACTAATCCATCTCCGAATCATAATCCAGAAGAAAAGTAAAAACTTTAAAACTGACAAGTTAGGTTAAACACGTTAACTTCCTCAGGGAAATAAGGCCGGTAGCTGGAAGGGTAATCACCTCCTGTTTACCTAGCTACACCCGCCATGTGTGTAATCAAAATTGAGTGACTATGAAACGACAAACACACCCAGGGTTCAAAGTACCTCAGTCAAGTTTGGGCTCTGACATTTCCAAAACATGATTAATTAGCATAGTTCTTGCAATATTATTGGATTTTGACAATAGATCAGTAAACTCTAATTAAATTTGACATGCGACAAGTTTTGTCAATAATGTATAGCAACTTGTTATATTATTCGTCAAAATTTCCACTTGAAAACTTTAAAGTGCGATATTGGTGGAATATTGTTAAAACTCTGTTCATTATCTTTTTCCTTAAAACATTTGATTTTTCTACGCTTAACACCACTATCGCTAATTCTAAATTGAACTTACTAGAGAATTCATTTTACTTGTCGTTCTTTTGCAAAACAGTATACATATAGTGCTTTGCATGGTTTCTCTTTATTTTGTCTAAGGATATCTTCAACAACAGACAATCTGTGCACCAGTGCTTATTGGTTTGATTATAATTCGTTTGAGCCACAATGTATGCCAAGTCATTCAAATTTACAAACCGATAAATAGATGACTTTTAATTTAATGCTTAATTAGGAGCTTATGCCAATGACATGCTATTAAGCCAGAATGTATACCAAGTCAAATAAGTGTAAGTCATTCAACTTCACAAACAGATAAATAGATGGCGTTTAATTTTTTAAATATTAAATACATGTTTGATAAGAAGCTTATGTAAGTTTTATTTATACCAATGACATACTCTCAGCTTCGAAATAGAGGATATGTCACATCTACGTATTATGACGTATACGTATAAAATATAACAATGAAAGTACTTAAACAATTGTAAACAGTGAATGTTATTAATTGAGATATGGTATACCTTAGTCTAGTCGAGAAATCGCAACAAACTCAAATAATAAAATATGAACAAAAACCTTTATAATAAAGGGTCACGAACAAAAGCAGTCATAAAACTATCGAGTTGACAATAAAGGATGCAAAAGAAATATTATGTATAAAGTTAATAATACAGTACGATTTGACTTTCACACCACAAATAGCCTACTTTTTAAATTGCATAATTACTTATTCCAGGTGTAATTAGCAAAGTTGTATATGGAAGTGTTAATGTCGAAATGTATTGACTAGACCTTCTGTTCATAACCTGTACAAAATGCTATTGAATGCAAAACCTTCCAAAACTAATGAGTTAAGTTCCTTGAATAAATTATCGTGGTCATTTCTTTTTTTCTTTTTGTAAAAGCTTGCAAATACTTTATTGATGTGACTTTTTGTGTGATAAGATATGAATGTGAATAAATTTTAGAAGTTAAAATTGACGAATTGTTTCATCTTTTGAAACATATGGAGATGCCACGATAGAGCTTTGTATAAGCATATGCAAATACATACAAATATATTAATAAATTTACTTGCGAGAAGATTTTGACAAAGAATCAAAATTTAAAATTCAAAGGAGTTTGAAAAGAATAATTTAGTCTTTTGTTCTTTAATGAAGTTTCAACATATTGAGGTCTATTGACTTGATATAAATATAATAGTTGATTATGACTTTCACTTTCCAGTTGTTGAAATCAACCTTTTCTTGTGTACAGTAACCAGACAAGATGAATCGGCTGTGTCTATTGTTCGCCGTTGTTGTGCTTGCTGTAGCCATCCACAAAGCTTACACCGTAAGTATCTATTTACTTTGTGTACGTTTAAATTTTAAAACAAAACATTTATTTGTACATACCAAATTTATCGAAAAGTCAGGTAACGTTTTCAAAGGGTTCATCAATACTGCTAAAAAGAATTCATAGCACTTAGCTTAATGTATTAAATTGTGCCGGTTAACTGATAATAACGTTTTACCTGACTTGGACGCAAGCCATATTCTTATTGGTTTTTCGAATACTACGGTAATTTCAACTAATGCAAAACCGACCATCTAGAAAACATTTTAACTTGGCAAAAAATTCTAACTAAGTATTGAAGTTCCATCTACGGTACTAATGCCCTGGGTATTATAATGTTACTACTAATCATTCACATTAGTTTTAGGTACAAAACATGGGTAACATGATTCAAACCAGAATTATTACTCAACCTGTTTTAAATTTATTTTGATTTTGTAACAACAGAGCTCTCTTTGACTTTAAATAGCCCCGTATCTTTTTGTGATTTTCTTCACTTTATTCAAATACACACCTGTCAATTGGTCTTTGTAAAGAAATAAAAATTAGTTTCTTTTTAATATTTTAAAACTAGAAAGTTAATGGTCTTAAACATTTTAAATAGAAAAGAACCAAAACATTTATTAGCAAAAAGATTACCATATTTAGTTAAGACTGAATATCTCCATCTAGTCGGTCAACATTAAATCTTTATTGCGCACAAGTGTTCTAATAGTAAAAGTAAATAAATAAGACACCCACATTTGTATAAATAAAGAGTAATATAAGTTAGATAAACTAAAATAAGAACACACGTCTTAAAGTTTAAATTTCATATACTATCATATATTAAGTGGTAAATCTTAGAAGTAAACGTAAGAGCTGTTACAATAACACTGGTTGGTAATGAATACTTCCTGTCCTTTGGCCGTCTAATGCTAAAAATTCAAAACAGGTATAGCAATATATACTAACATCTGCCAGTGGACTACAGCTGTATATATCCATAGGAAATCATTAACTTAGGAGAAAATATAAAATATTGACTGATAAACACTGCTCATAAAAAATCAAAATCTGAAATATTGTCAAAATTATACTATGCAATTTCCTAGTCAAAATCTAAAAAAAATCTCAAAAAACTACGGTATCCCCTCTCATGCATTGTTTTAGCTAAATTTGGTTAAATATACCTGTTAAAATTTTTTTATTTTCATTCCCTTGAAACAAATTTTAACTTTTTATTTCACAAATTTGGTCCAAGCACTACTGATGAGGCATTGTATTCCAAACGGCCATCTAATGTTGTAAAATTACGACTGATATATATATGTTATTATCTTATTAATAAATGAATTTGTAATTCAAGTTAGGCGACATTCATATGTGTATAGGCTAAATTATTTCATATACAAACAAAAATCACAAATCATTACATATTTTAGATATTAAGATGTCATTACATATTTTAGATATTAAGATGTCATATGACCTTCTGGTCTGTCAGTAACGAACGATAAAATTGCAAATGGTTAAGGCTAAAGAGCATCAAACGCTATAATATTCATTTCAAATTACTTATTGTATGTTATTTTCTTTAGAATCAATGAGGTGGTGTTGCTGCCGCTGTTTGCGGATGTGGTTGCGGTGGATGTGGAAGCGACTGCGGCAATAACGGAAATGGAAATAGTGAAAACAATGACAATAACGGAAATGGAAGTGGAGGCAATGATGGCAATTATTGAAACGGTGGTAATGGTGAAAACGGTGGCAGTGGGAATGGTGGAAATGGCGGCAATGGAGGACAAGGTGGCAAAGGTGACAATGGTTGAAATAATATTGGGAATATAAGAGGCGGCCAAGGTGTCAATGGCGGAAAAGGGGGCAATAATAAAGTAGACAGCAGCGAAGACAGAAACAAAGTTATTGGAAATGATGACAGAATCACCAGTGATACTAAAAATTAATATACAGAATGTCTTAAATATTCCATTTCCATTATCTTAGAAACAAAATAAAATTTCAAACCATCAAAATGTGTTATTTATTTCACCTAAAATTAGCAAACTTAGCAAAGTCTTTCCCAATTTGTACGAGATTTTAAATGTTATGAAACGTATATCAATCAAAAACAAACATACTTATCCATTTCCGAATCACAATCCAGAAGCAAAGTAAAAACTTTGGAACTGACAAGTTAGGTTAGACACGTGAACTTCCACCAGGGAAGTGAGGCCGGGTGCTCCGGAAGGGTAAGCACCTCCTGTTTAGCTAGCTACACCCGTCACGTGTGTAATCAAAATTGTGTGAAAGGAACAAGGAACTATGAGACGTCAAATATATCCAAGGCAATCCTGGACACAGAGACATCAAACTTATCAACAATACTGTGATGACGGCCATAAAACTTTTTGAGGGCCTTGATAAGCCTAGGCTTGCAATATCCCTTAGTCAACAATTTATTTGCAAGCATAATTCGTTGTACAAAGTCCCCGTAGTGGGAACAAGCTCTACCATAGCGTATTAATTGGGAAACAAATACACCATAAGCAGGAGAAGCAGGTATATTGCTGCATAAAAAAGGAAAGTTGACAATAGAAAAATTGAAGTCATCACGTTTGTCATAAAGTTTCAAATGAAGCCTTTCTTGTGCGTCATAATTCAGGTATAAGTCTAAATATGAAGCAGAACTTGAGGAATCAGTCGTGTCTTTTATTTCAAAAAAATATTATACTATTAAACCTTTGGTTATTTCCAGTTTTATTGTTTTCCGTTTCATCATTTGGAAATCTAATTTGGAAATGATGCAATTACTAATGATTTCGCTGATGATTTAAGTTAACTACTGCACAAAATTGCAAGGTTGTACTAGTGTTTCATCCTCAATTTACAACAGGAATTGAGATAATTATTTTAGGAGACTAAAACGGACACTGGTCAAACTTCCATCAATAAAACTTCCCTGCTAAATATTTCATACAACGGCCGAGCAACTCAGAAATAAAAGAATAAGAACGAAACAAGAGATGAATAAAATTTGAAGACTTTTACTGACTTCAGATTGTAGAGAACCCTTGATAATCAGAGACAAACTTACCAATCAAGGTCCAAATCACAATCCTAAAGCAGAGTAAAAACTTTGAAACCGCTAAATTTGGCAAAATGCTTCACTTTTTACTGGGGAAGTAAAGACAATTGCTCCGGAAGAGTAAGCGCATTCTTAATAACTAGTTACACACGCCACGCGTGTTATCAAGAGTAAAAAGAACTGGAAACAATGGGACGTGAAATATATCCGGGGTTATCGTAGAAACAGGGGTATCAACAATATTGTGATGATGGCAATAGCATTTTTGAGGTTCCTGATATAAAGCTATGCTTGCAATATCCCTAAGTCAAGAATTGTTGTAATGGAACAAGCTCTACCATGGGGTATTAATTTGGAAACAAAACACCATAAGCAGGAGAAGTAGGTATATTATAGTCTAGTTAAATAATTTATAAAAATGGGAGTCGTCACGTTTGTAATCCCGCTTCAAATGTAGCCTTTTGTAGGCGTCATATTTGAGGTTTATGTCTAAATATGAAGCAGAGCTTGAAGAATTACTGAATTGATGAAAACATGTTTCCTGAGTTTTTGTACTGGCTTTCTTATAATCAGAGGTGTTTTATCACGAAAACAACTCTAATTTAAAAAAATATGACACTGATTTAGACCATGCAGGCATTTCTATATTTTTTGATGTACAGAACTAAAAGCTAAAAGTTCGTATTAAATAATTGAATATTGTCTCACAAAACTGGGAACCTCCAGTAACTGTTTTCCTTCACACTCTGTTGACGTCGCACTATTGTTCTACAAATAAATTCCACAGTTATGACCGAATGTGCATGTTATATTGTTCAGATGTCATTATCTGGTCAAATAGTCAAGTTATAACAATTTGAAGCTAATTTACGATTTTTTAAAAAATTAAACGCAAAAACGCGTAACCCATTTTTGTCCGAATTTCACAAAATGAATAAACTATAGGCTTAAGACCTAGAGAAACTAAATATCACATCAGATTTTTTCTCCAATCAATACTTTCGGAGGAGATGATTTTTTAAGTTTTTTGCACCCCTAGGTCACCTTGACCTAGTTATGGTAGCCATGGCACGAACAAATCTGAATTGCACCGGCCCATATATACTTCTCACCAAGTTTCATTGAAATATGTCTGGAAGTTTCAGAGAAGATGTCGAAAATAGGTGTTAACGACGCACACATGCACGCACGCACACACGCACGCACATACACACGCTGCGCTATGCCATAAGCTCACATGACCTTTCAGTCAGGTGAGCTAAAAATGCAAGAACCTGTTCGTACCCGTGGTTGGGGACACCAAGTCTTGTTTCTGAAAATGACTGCAAAATGTCAATGTCTGTGAATTCACATCGATTTAGTTTATGAAATGATGCCTATATTACTAAATTAAAATACGGGTATTAGTATACAGTTATTTCATGTTATTTCATGTTTGTTTGGGAAACAGTCAAACTATTGTCCCGAGGTGCTGTGGCAGACCTGATGAACTATTACTCGAGGCTAACGGCATAGCTTCTTATGCTGCTCTCAGACTTGTGACCAGACACGGTCATAACATGACGAGCTTCAAATCCATCGAGCAATGTTATCGATGTAGCCCTTAGGCAATGATTTGTATATACTTTGGACAATTTTGCTTCAATTGACAATTTTTTCATCTTGTCTCCAAGCGTGTGCTTACCCAGAGGAATGTTATCATACCATGGAACTGTATCCGTGTTATCCCTGGGTCGTTAAAAGAAGGACTCGCATTTTTGATTCAAAACTGACAGGTAATGAGTAAAAGATGAATACGGGCACAGTTTTTTCCTTTTTATACATTCTACCAACCTGGCTTTATGTATCTTTCACATCACCCCGGTGATTTTTAGTTGCCAAATCCTTTAACTCAATATATTTCTGATTCTCATCAAAAATAAAGTCACTTTTCTTTATATCTCGAAGGTTTTCCCTTCCTCGATTGCAAAAGTATATCATAAAGTCAACAAAAACCTTATCTTGTAGGCCTTTTGGCGTATTAAAATGAAAATAATTGTACAACAATGTCAAATCCTCTGTCGACAATGGACTTTTGTGATTAACCTCAGATTTACCTTCTTTTTCAATTTCACCAGCATTGCTTGAAATATCTGATTTGCCCCGTTAAATTCTACGGAATTCACGATGTCAATGTTGGACGCTTTCTCAAAATGCTTTTGGAGTCCGTATCTTATAGAGGGCATAGACTTCTTGCTATATAGTTCGCCTGTTTTTTGTTCTAACCGCAGCTCGTCGACGTCATTACTCAATCCCGTGAATTCCAAGGTTTTTTTTCAACACAGTAAGATTTCAGTACGATTAAAGCTCCTTTGATGACATTTTTTGTATTTAATGAGTCCGGTTTTTAGTAAAATATTCAAACCTTCTTCAGACACATTCTGAAATCGGGGCATGGCTTTTGACAGTTGTTTTGTCCGTTTGTTGTCGTCTGGTCATCAACGACAATCTGCGTCAAATAGACGCTTTGTGAATCTCGAGTTATTGCCCTTTGTACGTACATATTTTTCACTTTATAAAATGGCGAATGATAATGCATAATTTTCGAGTTAGTAAAGAGGCGCTTACAGGAAAATTCACCCGCTGCTGTGAAAAAAAATATTGTCGGGTAGTTTCAGCGACCTAGGAAAATAATAAAACATCAAAAAATGAGTAATAATATTTTAAATAGAGCATTGGGTAATAAAATTTATTATTTTTGGCAAGTCAAGGTCTGACGAAAATATCTATTTGCCTGCGACAGTGAGAGGGGCCTTGATGGCCAAGTTGTCTACAACTCACATTGTCTCTCACAGCTTGGGTAAGTAGGTTGAAATCCTACTAGGGCAGACCTAATGTAAGTTCGCTCGCCGAAGTTTGGCAGTTTTCTCTGGACACACCCCCATGATTGTTTATCATAAATCTTATCAAGCAGTTTAAGTTTTAATGTTTAATGAAATGACTTGATTAAGGATAGGATTAAGGATAGGATTAAGGTTACAAGATTAATAGTTATGGTAATACAAACAATATTCCAAACCATCATCCTTGAATCTAGAGTATGACTTGTTACTGATTGAGTTACATGTTTCCACCTACCAGTATAAAGTTTGATGAAATGGAGGACTTAATACTGAGTATAATCTTAGTTTGTGTTGCTAGTGGATGTCATGACATACACACTAGACCCTCATGAGGTGGTACTACCAGAAAGTGAATATGTTAAACTGTTTGTTGACATGTACTGACATCTGTTCCTGCATTTTAATACCTGGCTCCAGTTCTGCAATCATTCCTTGACTAAGAGTTTCCTTAATTTAAATCTGGTAAAACTAAAATCCTAATACACATGTAGTTTTGTTATTTTTGAAGATATTAAAAAATTTAAAGTGTGCAAGAGTTATATCTGTCAAATATATACAAAAATGTTTTTGGTTTTTTTATCTAGGAATCCAGAGATTTAAAATTACTAGTAACCACATTTACAAGCTTATTAATATAGTTTTTCAAAGCATTTTCATAGATCTACCATCAGTTATCATGTCATTGAGGAAAGTGCTATGATGTCAGTGTCCATCTGTCATCTACCAGCAGTTATTATGTCAAAGAGGGTTGTGCTATAATGTCATAGTATCAATCTGTCATCTACAAGCAGTTATCATGTCACAGGGGTGTGTAATAATGTCAAAGTGTCAATCTGTCATCTAACAGCAATTATCATGTCATAGCTATTTTGTCGGAAAACGAAAGAGAGAGATGTGGCGGGATGGACTCGATAGAACAGTGACCGGGTAGCTCAGTATAGAACGTCCCGCTAGTATAAGAAATGTTCCGGGTTAAAGTACTGGTTTACTCGCTACATTTTCCCCTTTCCTATTATATTTAGGGGGCCGTCCAACCCTGGGAAGTGGGCGACCAACAGGTGATGCCAGGGTGGAATCTGGTGGTTTCGATTCAAGATAGTTCAACGGGAAAAAGGAAGGGAGGAATGTGACTGTCACACAAATACTTGTAGCTTAAGTTGTTGATTTATAGGGGCCGTACATTTCACTATTAGAAAAAAGAATTGATATGCTAAAGATTTATACTGGGAGAATCTCTCGAAATAGCAACAACTTGCACGGGTCAAGATGACCAATATGCTGAAATATATGGTAATTGTGTAGGAGAGGTTTCTGGTTGATATAATTAAAGAAGACGAAATATGGTTTTAATACTTTGAGCCACATAGAAAGATGACCAAGTTTGGCGAATTGGAAAAGGAAAACAACCTGAAATTGCAAGGCGTCGTCTCAGCACTAAGAAAGTTCTTTACGCCATATTTTTTTAATAGAGACGTAATTGTTGTCCTAGTTAACATTCCTAAAGGACACGATATCACTGGACATGTTTATACCAGTTTTGGTTCTTTCCTTGTGTTATATATTGTTGTTAAAATCTGATTTCAATCTAATATATGCATTCTATCTTCTTTAAAACACAAAAATTTGTTTTGACTGGGAGTTTAACAAGGTGTTTCTGTAAAATAGCGGCGTAAGGGGTACACTGAAGGTCAAAGTTGAGTATAAAAATGTTAATTTACGTCATTTACGTCATTTCATGCTTCTATAATCAGCTCCATTTTAGTTTTGTTACATTTTACACGTGGATATGGGTATATTGAATATCTTTTTTTAGGAGTTGACATTATAGAAGACAATAGTATTTTGTTAGTTCTTCGGCTAGACGTATGTGGGAGGTTTTGGGTTCGAACCCTTGCCGAGGTCTTGCAAGACTTGAAAATAGGTAGTAATTGTTCTTTAACTTAGCACTTGGCACAGACAAGTTAAAGCCATGGGTTCCTTTGGAATAGACATTAAAAACCAATGACCCGTGTCATGGCAGGCGTGATATTAAAGAACCCACCCTGCATGAGAAAAGGTCAAAACGCTTGACGTTTCACCTATATTCTAGTTTATCAGGACCCTCAAAACGTTTTATGGCCATCTTCACAATATTAGGGGTATGGTGTTTCTGTGTCCACAATTACCCTGAAAATATTTGACATCCTTTCACTCTAAATATCGATTACACCATTTGCAGGTGAAGCTACATTAACAGTATATGATTACCCTTCCGGAGCACCCTACTCTCTTTTCTGATGGAAGTTTACGTGTTTTACCTGATTTTTCAGTTTTTACTTTGGTAATAGGATTGTGATTTAGATATACTTTAGTAGGTTTGTTTTTGATTAACCAAGGGTTGTGTATTATATGAAGTGAGTAAAAGTCCTCGATTTTTATTCTTTTTTTTTGTGTCTTCTTTTAATTATCATTTTGTTCCTGAGTTGCTTGACTGTTATTTCAGGTAAGTTTTATATTTTGGAAGTTTTATTTTTCGCTTTGACTAGTTCCCTCCGTGTCAGTATAATGTGTTTGATTGATCCGAACTGTAAATCTCTCGCTGCCTGCTAAAGGACAAACCTATATTCCTCTTGTAAATACAGGATCACAACGCTAGTACAATCTTGCAATTATTTCTTTGTAATATTTTTAAAGGTCTAAGTGAAATCAATTTCAAAAGTTGCAAATATAATTATAAAATAATTATCAAACTTATTAGACGACGAAAAACAATCAAGCAAACACGAAAAGGTTTTATAGGTAAAATATTGATAAACGTTTCATACCACGATTTAAAATTGACACATTGTGCAAGACTTTAGTTCATTTTCCTCGTTAAAGATAAAAATAACATTTTATGATGCTTTGAATTTTTATTTTGTATCTTAAATTATTGACATGGAATATTTAAGACATTCTGTATATTAATTTTTGGTATCACTGTTGATTCTGTCATCATTTCCAGCACCTTTGTTTCTGTCTTCACTGCTGTCTATTTTATCATTTCCTCCTTGACCACCCTTGCCACCTCCACTGCCACCATTATTTCCACCATTGTCACCTTTGCCACCGTTTCCACCATTGCCACCGTCTCCACCGTTTCCACCATTGCCATTGTTACCAGCATTTCCACCATTTCCATTATTGTCATTATCACCTCCATTCCCATTTCCGTTATTTCGATTTTTATTACCATTACCATTTCCGTTATTACCACATCTGTTTCTACATCTACATCCACATCCACTAACAGCAACAGCTACACCGGTACCACATGGATTCTGAAAAATTAAATTTTGGATTGAATAAGCAAAAACTAAATGATTTCTGAAAAATTAAATTTTAGATTGAAAAGATAAAAACTAAATGGAAGCTGCATCAATTGTTTGTGCCACCACATGGATTCTGAAAAATTTAATTTTGGATTGAATAAGCAAAAACTAAATGATTTCTGAAAAATTAAATTTTAGATTGAAAAGATAAAAACTAAATGGAATCTGCATCATTTGTTTGTGGACTATAACATCTATGCAATATATAATGTTTAAACCAAAACAATCGATTCATTTAAAACATATTTGATATCCAGGTTTTTGGTCAATTTATATCACAATTGTTGTCCATATGATATATGCGCCTTGGTTATGCTTTTTCCGAAAGTAACACGAGTGGTTGTGATTGACAATTACAAAACAAGTCTTTACTTTTTGGATGGCTTGAGGCAATTATCAACATTTTGTGATCAAACATGGCATGTGTTCTTTTTGCGTGACGTTAAATATTTGTATCGCGTTGGCTTCAGCATTGATGAATACAAATGTATTAGGATAACTGATATAAGGTTGTATTTCTATATTAGCAATTAACATAACTGAAGCAAGAGTTACAATTTCAAAAGATATACTTATAATCTGCCTGCAACCAATTACAAGAACACTACACAATACAAGCTAATGGTAGAAACAGCCAAACAGGGCAAGAAAGGACAGACAGAGTATTTATTACATTTGCTCCATCCAGGTGTTCATTTTAATTGGTATTTTACACAGTGTTATCGTAATAATTTATTGAAGCTTACCGGAATTTACTCAAATAAACATACGGTAAAATAAAAAGTTCAATAAGTGTATCATTATTTCATCATTAGTTTATCATTGATATTTCTGCTTACATGTATAAATAGGGCAATTAATCGGTTTCTATAAATACACTTGGCGCGCTTTGAAGATTTCATGTGACTGACTAGATAAATATCTTAAAATTAGTTAGAGGTAGAACATTCTTCACTAAAAACTTTTCAGGTATTTTTTTTCAAAATAATAAGTTTAGAAATTAATTTGATTTAAAATACGATATTAATTTCGTTACAATGTAACACGTGTATTTAAGTTTATCTCTATCGTACGGTAGCGTATTATAGCCACATTTTCATAAAATTTATACTTTTTATATTTGCTTATTAATTACACATTTGTATTTCATTTTACAATTGATGTTATAACACATACAATTCAACGTTTACAGAATCAAATTAATACGTTTAATATTAATAAACAGTCAAAAATAAATGTGTTTTTGGAATTAGTACATTTTATAAAAAACGGGAAAAAATCCATATCAAACAATTTAAAATAAAAAAAAAATCTTTATCACTCACATCTTGCAACCAATTCAAAAAACGTTACCTCAGTGCTCTATATTGAACATAAATAAAATAAGTTGATACTTACGGTGTTAGCTTTGTGGATGGCTACAGCAAGCACAACAACGGCAAACAATAGACACAGTCGATTCATCTTGTCTGGTTACTGTACACAAGGAGAGGTTGTCTTTAACGACTGAAAAGTGAAAGTCAAAATCTACTTTTATAGCAATATTCAGTCAATTTTCTTTAAGATGTCGAAAATTAATTACTAAAAAACTAAAAATATGCTTTTGAAACGACTTTGCATCATCTTGTTTTGTAATTATTATCAAATTTTTAAATTTAAAATGTATCAAAAATGAATATATTTGTATATTTTATGTTAAATGTTTCCATCTGTTTCAAAACATCAAACAATTAGGATGTCTTTATGTTTAAAATTTAAATATATCAATACTTACATAAAGGCCTAATGATCATTACATCGACTTTGCTATGACGCAATCATACTAATGTATAGCGTTTTTAATTAACAAATTAAAAATAAAAAAAATCTAAATTTATTCACATGTCATATCAAAATATAGGAGTGTAAGTCAAAGAACGAGGTAACAAAGTTCAATAGAACCATAATTCCATATGGGGATATTTGGATTAGTTGTATTTGTCTCCAAGAGGCTACTCTTTTATATTATAATTTTTATCCGAGCACTACTAATGAGGAATTTTATCCGAGACAGTCATCATCCAATGCTGCAAAATTAAAACGGATGTCAAAAGTATCTTCTATTATGTTAAAACATCTGGAAAGTAATTCCAGGTAGGGAGACCTTTGGCTGAAAAAAATAAATATGGGGCTGTACTGGGAAAATGTTCTATGTTAAATAAATGTGATACAATAGGCATATCTTCGTCATGTTGTCTGACTAAACACTGACGACATAAGTGACGCAAATTAAAATTAAAGTTTAATTTGATGAAGATGAATAACAGCGACATAACCTTATAGTACTGTCAAAACTATCTATAGACGCCACCAAAAAGAACCAGAAAAAGCGGCCTTTATGGGCAAGTGGCCTTTATATATAGGTTCAAATACTATAAATAAAGAACAATTAGATACCATTCTAAGGGACCTTATTAGCAGGTGTCCTTTATATAGAGGTGGCCTTTAAGGCAGGTTGGACTGTACATGATTTATGACTTAATTTATATAGAATCAAAAAAGGGGAAACACCTATACCTACTTTGTTTGTGATATAAGTTATGTATATACACCGTTTCATGTTAAAATCATAATCCCAAAGGCAAAGTGGAATTTTTTAAAACTTACAGTTTAAGTTAACCACGTGAACTGCTACAGATAGGGTTAGGTCGTGTGCTCGGGTAAGGTTATCAACTCCTGTTTACCTAGGTACAGTCGCGTCACTTGAAATTAAAATTGAGAAAGAAAGGAACACGATAGACACTATTGATCGTAAAATATGCGTTTTTTTGCATTTTTTCTTTCTACCATTCCATATTCGTTTCATAATCCCTAAATTGTATAAAAGATGAGATTTACCAAACACAATGAATGTCTATGTCATAGCTCAAGCATGTTAAAATCTTCGCTCTTCTGTTATGCTTGCGTGTTGCTTAATTTTTCTGATTTTAAAGTTCAAAGAATAATCTAGAAAGATAAGGAATTGTTTAAGATCAAACGGGCAATCGGGAACAGTGATTCACAAACATTACGATACTGCTTTAATTGATATAAAACTATGAGTTAGAAAATATAATAGTACAGTCAAACATGTCTATAAAGGTCACCTATAGAAATCAGTAAAAGTTGCCTTTATGAGCATGTGACCTCTATATACAGGTTCAAACAATATGAATAAAGAACAATTGGGATACAATTCTACTGGTCTTGGTAAGCAGGTGGTCTTTATATGGCGGTGGCCTTTAAAGCAGGTTGGACTATATTACAGTAAAAAACACGACTTTTCTGCTTCTTATTGAGATTTATTTCTTAGATATGAATCTAACGAAAGGTGTATTTAAGTTATGTGACAAAAGTGATGACTTGAGTTTTTCGATTGTCAACAATTCTTTTTATGCAGCAAATCCTTCTCCTACTTATTGTGTATTTGTTTCACAATTAATACACTAAGGTAGAGCTTGTTCCCGCTACTAAAAACTATCAAAAGGGAAGTAATATCGGGTGATCCGGAAGGGTCTCCTGTTTAGCTAACTAGATAACCCCAACCACCTGTAAGATAAAATTGAAAAAAAATCAGTATGTGAGCAAAATGTAATAAATATGTAAAAAAAGATGAATACTAATCCATCTCCGAATCATAATCCAGAAGAAAAGTAAAAACTTTAAAACTGACAAGTTAGGTTAAACACGTTAACTTCCTCAGGGAAATAAGGCCGGTAGCTGGAAGGGTAATCACCTCCTGTTTACCTAGCTACACCCGCCATGTGTGTAATCAAAATTGAGTGAATATGAAACGACAAACACACCCAGGGTTCAAAGTACCTCAGTCAAGTTTGGGCTCTGACATTTCCAAAACATGATTAATTAGCATAGTTCTTGCAATATTGATTGGATTTTGACAATAGATCAGTAAACTCTAATTAAATTTGACATGCGACAAGTTTTGTCAATAATGTATAGCAACTTGTTATATTATTCGTCAAAATTTCCACTTGAAAACTTTAAAGTGCGATATTGGTGGAATATTGTTAAAACTCTGTTCATTATCTTTTTCCTTAAAACATTTGATTTTTCTACGCTTAACACCACTATCGCTAATTCTAAATTGAACTAACTAGAGAATTCATTTACTTGTCGTTCTTTTGCAAAACAGTATACATATAGTGCTTTGCATGGTTTCTCTTTATTTTGTCTAAGGATATCTTCAACAACAGACAATCTGTGCACCAGTGCTTATTGGTTTGATTATAATTCGTTTGAGCCACAATGTATGCCAAGTCATTCAAATTTACAAACCGATAAATAGATGACTTTTAATTTAATGCTTAATTAGGAGCTTATGTAAGTTAATTTATACCAATGACATGCTATTAAGCCAGAATGTATACCAAGTCAAATAAGTGTAAGTCATTCAACTTACAAACAGATAAATAGATGGCGTTTAATTTTTTAAATATTAAATACATGTTTGATAAGAAGCTTATGTAAGTTTTATTTATACCAATGACATACCTCAGCTTCGAAATAGAGGATATGTCACATCTACGTATTATGACGTATACGTATAAAATATAACAATGAAAGTACTTAAACAATTGTAAACAGTGAATGTTATTAATTGAGATATGGTATACCTTAGTCTAGTCGAGAAATCGCAACAAACTCAAATAATAAAATATGAACAAAAACCTTTATAATAAAGGGTCACGAACAAAAGCAGTCATAAAACTATCGAGTTGACAATAAAGGATGCAGTACGATTTGACTTTCACACCACAAATAGCCTACTTTTTAAATTGCATAATTACTTATTCCAGGTGTAATTAGCAAAGTTGTATATGGAACAGGCATGGGGCGAATTACATTGCAATGTAATGCATTACATTACAATTACTTTGACAAACATAGCATTATATTACAATTACAATTACATGTATTTTGGAAAGTAATGCATTACATTACAATTACTTTACCAAAGTAATGCGTTATATTACACATTACATTTCATAAAGAATCCAAACATATCAATACGATATGTTTCGGAATCAGAATTTGAAATTGAAATTTTGGGTTCTTTTTCTATAAAGTTCTTATGTTTTGATTTTCAACTGTTGAAAACAGGAGTATATATAGTCAATAAGTGTATGTATAGATTCTTTTTGCTTTGGGTCATTCAACTGATATTTCTGCTGTTTACCAGTAGGTTTTACAAAATTTGTCAAAGTTGATTGTTCATCTATGTCAGGTTTTTTATTATCCAAATATACATTTCTGTTTTACTCTAAAAATTAAGAAGAAAAAAAACCAGAGATGCTGTAAGGAATTTTTTCATATTACACATGTATATGTTTTTATTTTTATTTATTTTATTCACTGAATGTTTCTTAATTACCATTAAATCAAAACAGTAAAAGGGGTTGATAGGTATACAAACTAATTAGTGGTATTGTCAGGTGTAAATTATAAACCATACTTAACAAATAACTTCTTTAATCATTAAAGATAGGTTACCTTAATAGCATATAAAAAGGATTACAAAAAAAAACAATTTCTGGTAAAAATAAAATTGTTTTCATCACAGGTTATCAGTTAAAGCAAAATTACAAATTATTGTAGTTACTGAAACTTATATTTAGATATGTTGCAAATTTTGATGTGATCTTTAGACTTCCCGATTGTACTAATAACAGCATTTGCATTTTGCTTTAAAATGTATTTTTATCCTTTACATTTGTTGGAAATTCAAAATGATCTGAAGTATACTAACTTTTTAGCATTTCATATAGTTTTAGTATTAAGGTTGAATGAAATAAATCATTAGTTTGACAAATTAACAGTTCAAAGTTACAATTTTTCTAGACATAAATTTTCATATTTTATATTAGGGAAAAAGTAGTCTGTAGGTACTTACTAGCCCTGAATTGTAATGGTAATAATATCTAACATTTAATACAGAGAAGTAATGCTATGTAATGCAATGTAATGCTTAAATTACATGCATTTTTGTCTATGTAATGCATTACATTACAATTACATGTAATGCAAAAATTAGGGCATTACACATTACATGCATTACTTTGAGAATTGTAATGCATTACAGGGCATTACAATTACAAATTAGCATTACCTCATGCCTGATATGGAAGTGTTAATGTCGAAATGTATTGACTAGACCTTCTGTTCATAACCTGTACAAAATGCTATTGAATGCAAAACCTTCCAAAAACTAATGAGTTAAGTTCCTTGAATAAATTATCGTGGTCATTTCTTTTTTTTCTTTTTGTAAAAGCTTGCAAATACTTTATTGATGTGACTTTTTGTGTGATAAGATATGAATGTGAATAAATTTTAGAAGTTAAAATTGACGAATTGTTTCATCTTTTGAAACATATGGAGATGCCACGATAGAGCTTTGTATAAGCATATGCAAATACATACAAATATATTAATAAATTTACTTGCGTGAAGATTTTGACAAAGAATCAAAATTTAAAATTCAAAGGAGTTTGAAAAGAATAATTTAGTCTTTTGTTCTTTAATGAAGTTTCAACATATTGAGGTCTATTGACTTGATATAAATATAATAGTTGATTATGGCTTTCACTTTCCAGTTGTTGAAATCAACCTTTTCTTGTGTACAGTAACCAGACAAGATGAATCGGCTGTGTCTATTGTTCGCCGTTGTTGTGCTTGCTGTAGCCATCCACAAAGCTTACACCGTAAGTATCTATTTACTTTGTGTACGTTTAAATTTTAAAACAAAACATTTATTTGTACATACCAAATTTATCGAAAAGTCAGGTAACGTTTTCAAAGGGTTCATCAATACTGCTAAAAAGAATTCATAGCACTTAGCTTAATGTATTAAATTGTGCCGGTTAACTGATAATAACGTTTTATCTGACTTGGACGCAAGCCATATTCTTATTGGTTTTTCGAATACTACGGTAATTTCAACTAATGCAAAACCGACCATCTAGAAAACATTTTAACTTGGCAAAAAATTCTAACTAAGTATTGAAGTTCCATCTACGGTACTAATGCCCTGGGTATTAATGTTACTACTAATCATTTACATTAGTTTTAGGTACAAAACATGGGTAACATGATTCAAACAGAATTATTACTCAACCTGTTTTAACTTTATTTTGATTTTGTAACAACAGAGCTTCTTTGACTTTAAATAGCCCCGTATCTTTTTTGTGATTTTCTTCACTTTATTCAAATACACACCTGTCAATTGGTCTTTGTAAAGAAATAAAAATTAGTTTCTTTTTAATATTTTAAAACTAGAAAGTTAATGGTCTTAAACATTTTAAATAGAAAAGAACCAAAACATTTATTAGCAAAAAGATTACCATATTTAGTTAAGACTGAATATCTCCATCTAGTCGGTCAACATTAAATCTTTATTGCGCACAAGTGTTCTAATAGTAAAAGTAAATAAATAAGACACCCACATTTGTAAATAAAGAGTAATATAAGTTAGAAAACTAAAATAAAACACACGTCTTAAAGTTTAAATTTCATATACTATAATATATTAAGTGGCAAATCTCAGAAGTAAACGTAAGAACTATTACAATAACACTGGTTGGTAATGAATACTTCCTGTCCTTTGGCCGTCTAATGCTAAAAATTCAAAACAGGTATAGCAATATATACTAACATCTGCCAGTGGACTACAGCTGTATATATCCATAGGAAATCATTAACTTAGGAGAAAATATAAAATATTGACTGATAAACACTGCTCATAAAAAATCAAAATCTGAAATATTGTCAAAATTATACTATGCAATTTCCTAGTCAAAATCTAAAAAAAATCTCAAAAAACTACGGTATCCCCTCTCATGCATTGTTTTAGCTAAATTTGGTTAAATATACCTGTTAAAATTTTTTTATTTTCATTCCCTTGAAACAAATTTTAACTTTTTATTTCACAAATTTGGTCCAAGCACTACTGATGAGGCATTGTATTCCAAACGGCCATCTAATGTTGTAAAATTACGACTGATATATATATGTTATTATCTTATTAATAAATGAATTTGTAATTCAAGTTAGGCGACATTCATATGTGTATAGGCTAAATTATTTCATATACAAACAAAAATCACAAACATTACATATTTTAGATATTAAGATGTCATTACATATTTTAGATATTAAGATGTCATATGACCTTCTGGTCTGTCAGTAACGAACGATAAAATTGCAAATGGTTAAGGCTAAAGAGCATCAAACGCTATAATATTCATTTCAAATTACTTATTGTATGTTATTTTCTTTAGAATCAATGAGGTGGTGTTGCTGCCGCTGTTTGCGGATGTGGTTGCGGTGGATGTGGAAGCGACTGCGGCAATAACGGAAATGGAAATAGTGAAAACAATGACAATAACGGAAATGGAAGTGGAGGCAATGATGGCAATTATTGAAACGGTGGTAATGGTGAAAACGGTGGCAGTGGGAATGGTGGAAATGGCGGCAATGGAGGACAAGGTGGCAAAGGTGACAATGGTTGAAATAATATTGGGAATATAAGAGGCGGCCAAGGTGTCAATGGCGGAAAAGGGGGCAATAATAAAGTAGACAGCAGCGAAGACAGAAACAAAGTTATTGAAATGATGACAGAATCACCAGTGATACTAAAAATTAATATACAGAATGTCTTAAATATTCATTTCCATTATCTTAGAAACAAAATAAAATTTCAAACCATCAAAATGTGTTATTTATTTCACCTAAAATTAGCAAACTTAGCAAAGTCTTTCCCAATTTGTACGAGATTTTAAATGTTATGAAACGTATATCAATCAAAAACAAACATACTTATCCATTTCCGAATCACAATCCAGAAGCAAAGTAAAAACTTTGGAACTGACAAGTTAGGTTAGACACGTGAACTTCCACCAGGGAAGTGAGGCCGGGTGCTCCGGAAGGGTAAGCACCTCCTGTTTAGCTAGCTACACCCGTCACGTGTGTAATCAAAATTGTGTGAAAGGAACAAGGAACTATGAGACGTCAAATATATCCAAGGCAATCCTGGACACAGAGACATCAAACTTATCAACAATACTGTGATGACGGCCATAAAACTTTTTGAGGGCCTTGATAAGCCTAGGCTTGCAATATCCCTTAGTCAACAATTTATTTGCAAGCATAATTCGTTGTACAAAGTCCCCGTAGTGGGAACAAGCTCTACCATAGCGTATTAATTGGGAAACAAATACACCATAAGCAGGAGAAGCAGGTATATTGCTGCATAAAAAAGGAAAGTTGACAATAGAAAAATTGAAGTCATCACGTTTGTCATAAAGTTTCAAATGAAGCCTTTCTTGTGCGTCATAATTCAGGTATAAGTCTAAATATGAAGCAGAACTTGAGGAATCAGTCGTGTCTTTTATTTCAAAAAAATATTATACTATTAAACCTTTGGTTATTTCCAGTTTTATTGTTTTCCGTTTCATCATTTGGAAATCTAATTTGGAAATGATGCAATTACTAATGATTTCGCTGATGATTTAAGTTAACTACTGCACAAAATTGCAAGGTTGTACTAGAGTTTCATCCTCAATTTACAACAGGAATTGAGATAATTATTTTAGGAGACTAAAACGGACACTGGTCAAACTTCCATCAATAAAACTTCCCTGCTAAATATTTCATACAACGGCCGAGCAACTCAGAAATAAAAGAATAAGAACGAAACAAGAGATGAATAAAATTTGAAGACTTTTACTGACTTCAGATTGTAGAGAACCCTTGATAATCAGAGACAAACTTACCAATCAAGGTCCAAATCACAATCCTAAAGCAGAGTAAAAACTTTGAAACCGCTAAATTTGGCAAAATGCTTCACTTTTTACTGGGGAAGTAAAGACAATTGCTCCGGAAGAGTAAGCGCATTCTTAATAACTAGTTACACACGCCACGCGTGTTATCAAGAGTAAAAAGAACTGGAAACAATGGGACGTGAAATATATCCGGGGTTATCGTAGAAACAGAGGTATCAACAATATTGTGATGATGGCAATAGCATTTTTGAGGTTCCTGATATAAAGCTATGCTTGCAATATCCCTAAGTCAAGAATTGTTGTAATGGAACAAGCTCTACCATGGGGTATTAATTTGGAAACAAAACACCATAAGCAGGAGAAGTAGGTATATTATAGTCTAGTTAAATAATTTATAAAAATGGGAGTCGTCACGTTTGTAATCCCGCTTCAAATGTAGCCTTTTGTAGGCGTCATATTTGAGGTTTATGTCTAAATATGAAGCAGAGCTTGAAGAATTACTGAATTGATGAAAACATGTTTCCTGAGTTTTTGTACTGGCTTTCTTATAATCAGAGGTGTTTTATCACGAAAACAACTCTAATTTAAAAAAATATGACACTGATTTAGACCATGCAGGCATTTCTATATTTTTTGATGTACAGAACTAAAAGCTAAAAGTTCGTATTAAATAATTGAATATTGTCTCACAAAACTGGGAACCTCCAGTAACTGTTTTCCTTCACACTCTGTTGACGTCGCACTATTGTTCTACAAATAAATTCCACAGTTATGACCGAATGTGCATGTTATATTGTTCAGATGTCATTATCTGGTCAAATAGTCAAGTTATAACAATTTGAAGCTAATTTACGATTTTTTAAAAAATTAAACGCAAAAACGCGTAACCCTTTTTTGTCCGAATTTCACAAAATGAATAAACTATAGGCTTAAGACCCTAGAGAAACTAAATATCACATCAGATTTTTTCTCCAATCAATACTTTCGGAGGAGATGATTTTTTAAGTTTTTTGCACCCCTAGGTCACCTTGACCTAGTTATGGTAGCCATGGCACGAACAAATCTGAATTGCACCGGCCCATATATACTTCTCACCAAGTTTCATTGAAATCTGTCTGGAAGTTTCAGAGAAGATGTCGAAAATAGGTGTTAACGACGCACACATGCACGCACGCACACACGCACGCACATACACACGCTGCGCTATGCCATAAGCTCACATGACCTTTCAGTCAGGTGAGCTAAAAATGCAAGAACCTGTTCGTACCCGTGGTTGGGGACACCAAGTCTTGTTTCTGAAAATGACTGCAAAATGTCAATGTCTGTGAATTCACATCGATTTAGTTTATGAAATGATGCCTATATTACTAAATTAAAATACGGGTATTAGTATACAGTTATTTCATGTTTGTTTGGGAAACAGTCAAACTATTGTCCCGAGGTGCTGTGGCAGACCTGATGAACTATTACTCGAGGCTAACGGCATAGCTTCTCATGCTGCTCTCAGACTTGTGACCAGACACGGTCATAACATGACGAGTTTCAAATCCATCGAGCAATGTTATCGATGTAGCCCTTAGGCAATGATTTGTATATACTTTGGACAATTTTGCTTCAATTGACAATTTTTTCATCTTGTCTCAAAGCGTGTGCTTACCCAGAGGAATGTTATCATACCATGGAACTGTATCCGTGTTATCCCTGGGTCGTTAAAAGAAGGACTCGCATTTTTGATTCAAAACTGACAGGTAATGAGTAAAAGATGAATACGGGCACAGTTTTGTTCCTGTTTTATACATTCTACCAACCTGGCTTTATGTATCTTTCACATCACCCCGGTGATTTTTAGTTGCCAAATCCTTTAACTCAATATATTTCTGATTCTCATCAAAAATAAAGTCACTTTTCTTTATATCTCGAAGGTTTTCCCTTCCTCGATTGCAAAAGTATATCATAAAGTCAACAAAAACCTTATCTTGTAGGCCTTTTGGCGTATTAAAATGAAAATAATTGTACAACAATGTCAAATCCTCTGTCGACAATGGACTTTTGTGATTAACCTCAGATTTACCTTCTTTTTCAATTTCACCAGCATTGCTTGAAATATCTGATTTGCCCCGTTAAATTCTACGGAATTCACGATGTCAATGTTGGACGCTTTCTCAAAATGCTTTTGGAGTCCGTATCTTATAGAGGGCATAGACTTCTTGCTATATAGTTCGCCTGTTTTTTGTTCTAACCGCAGCTCGTCGACGTCATTACTCAATCCCGTGAATTCCAAGGTTTTTTTTTCACCACAGTAAGATTTCAGTACGATTAAAGCTCCTTTGATGACATTTTTTGTATTTAATGAGTCCGGTTTTTCTAATAAAATATTCAAACCTTCTTCAGACACATTCTGAAATCGGGGCATGGCTTTTGACAGTTGTTTTGTCCGTTTGTTGTCGTCTGGTCATCAACGACAATCTGCGTCAAATAGACGCTTTGTGAATCTCGAGTTATTGCCCTTTGTACGTACATATTTTTCACTTTATAAAATGGCGAATGATAACGCATAATTTTCGAGTTAGTAAAGAGGCGCTTACAGGAAAATTCACACGCTGCTGTGAAAAAAAAATATTGTCGGGTAGTTTCAGCGACCTAGGAAAATAATAAAACATCAAAAAATGAGTAAATATTTTAAATAGAGCATTGGGTAATAAAATTTATTTTTTTGGCAAGTCAAGGTCTGACGAAAATATCTATTTGCCTGCGACAGTGAGAGGGGCCTTGATGGCCAAGTTGTCTACAACTCACATTGTCTCTCACAGCTTGGGTAAGTAGGTTGAAATCCTACTAGGGCAGACCCTAATGTAAGTTCGCTCGCCGAAGTTTGGCAGTTTTCTCTGGACACACCCCCATGATTGTTTATCATAAATCTTATCAAGCAGTTTAAGTTTTAATGTTTAATGAAATGACTTGATTAAGGATAGGATTAAGGATAGGATTAAGGTTACAAGATTAATAGTTATGGTAATACAAACAATATTCCAAACCATCATCCTTGAATCTAGAGTATGACTTGTTACTGATTGAGTTACATGTTTCCACCTACCAGTATAAAGTTTGATGAAATGGAGGACTTAATACTGAGTATAATCTTAGTTTGTGTTGCTAGTGGATGTCATGACATACACACTAGACCCTCATGAGGTGGTACTACCAGAAAGTGAATATGTTAAACTGTTTGTTGACATGTACTGACATCTGTTCCTGCATTTTAATACCTGGCTCCAGTTCTGCAATCATTCCTTGACTAAGAGTTTCCTTAATTTAAATCTGGTAAAACTAAAATCCTAATACACATGTAGTTTTGTTATTTTTGAAGATATTAAAAAATTTAAAGTGTGCAAGAGTTATATCTGTCAAATATATACAAAAATGTTTTTGGTTTTTTTTATCTAGGAATCCAGAGATTTAAAATTACTAGTAACCACATTTACAAGCTTATTAATATAGTTTTTCAAAGCATTTTCATAGATCTACCATCAGTTATCATGTCATTGAGGAAAGTGCTATGATGTCAGTGTCCATCTGTCATCTACCAGCAGTTATTATGTCAAAGAGGGTTGTGCTATAATGTCATAGTATCAATCTGTCATCTACAAGCAGTTATCATGTCACAGGGGTGTGTAATAATGTCAAAGTGTCAATCTGTCATCTAACAGCAATTATCATGTCATAGCTATTTTGTCGGAAAACGAAAGAGAGAGATGTGGCGGGATGGACTCGATAGAACAGTGACCGGGTAGCTCAGTGTATAGAACGTCCCGCTAGTATAAGAAATGTTCCGGGTTAAAGTACTGGTTTACTCGCTACATTTTCCCCTTTCCTATTATATTTAGGGGGCCGTCCAACCCTGGGAAGTGGGCGACCAACAGGTGATGCCAGGGTGGAATCTGGTGGTTTCGATTCAAGATAGTTCAACGGGAAAAAGGAAGGGAGGAATGTGACTGTCACACAAATACTTGTAGCTTAAGTTGTTGATTTATAGGGGCCGTACATTTCACTATTAGAAAAAAGAATTGATATGCTAAAGATTTATACTGGGAGAATCTCTCGAAATAGCAACAACTTGCACGGGTCAAGATGACCAATATGCTGAAATATATGGTAATTGTGTAGGAGAGGTTTCTGGTTGATATAATTAAAGAAGACGAAATATGGTTTTAATACTTTGAGCCACATAGAAAGATGACCAAGTTTGGCGAATTGGAAAAGGAAAACAACCTGAAATTGCAAGGCGTCGTCTCAGCACTAAGAAAGTTCTTTACGCCATATTTTTTTAATAGAGACGTAATTGTTGTCCTAGTTAACATTCCTAAAGGACACGATATCACTGGACATGTTTATACCAGTTTTGGTTCTTTCCTTGTGTTATATATTGTTGTTAAAATCTGATTTCAATCTAATATATGCATTCTATCTTCTTTAAAACACAAAAATTTGTTTTGACTGGGAGTTTAACAAGGTGTTTCTGTAAAATAGCGGCGTAAGGGGTACACTGAAGGTCAAAGTTGAGTATAAAAATGTTAATTTACGTCATTTACGTCATTTCATGCTTCTATAATCAGCTCCATTTTAGTTTTGTTACATTTTACACGTGGATATGGGTATATTGAATATCTTTTTTTAGGAGTTGACATTATAGAAGACAATAGTATTTTGTTAGTTCTTCGGCTAGACGTATGTGGGAAGTTTTGGACAGGTCTTGCAAGACTTGAAAATAGGTAGTAATTGTTCTTTAACTTAGCACTTGGCACAGACAAGTTAAAGCCATGGGTTCCTTTGGAATAGACATTAAAAACCAATGACCCGTGTCATGGCAGGCGTGATATGTTAAAGAACCCACCCTGCATGAGAAAAGGTCAAAACGCTTGACGTTTCACCTATATTCTAGTTTATCAGGACCCTCAAAACGTTTTATGGCCATCTCACAATATTAGGGGTATGGTGTTTCTGTGTCCACAATTACCCTGAAATATTTGACATCCTTTCACTCTAAATATCGATTACACCATTTGCAGGTGAAGCTACATTAACAGTATATGATTACCCTTCCGGAGCACCCTACTCTCTTTTCTGATGGAAGTTTACGTGTTTTACCTGATTTTTCAGTTTTTTCTTTGGTAATAGGATTGTGATTTAGATATACTTTAGTAGGTTTGTTTTTGATTAACCAAGGGTTGTGTATTATATGAAGTGAGTAAAAGTCCTCGATTTTTATTCTTTTTTTTTTGTCTTCTTTTAATTATCATTTTGTTCCTGAGTTGCTTGACTGTTATTTCAGGTAAGTTTTATTTTGGAAGTTTTATTTTTCGCTTTGACTAGTTCCCTCCGTGTCAGTATAATGTGTTTGATTGATCCGAACTGTAAATCTCTCGCTGTCTGCTAAAGGACAAACCTATATTCCTCTTGTAAATACTGGATCACAACGCTAGTACAATCTTGCAATTATTCTTTGTAATATTTTTAAAGGTCTAAGTGAAATCAATTTCAAAAGTTGCAAATATAATTATAAATAATTATCAAACTTATTAGACGACGAAAAACAATCAAGCAAACACGAAAAGGTTTTATAGGTAAAATATTGATAAACGTTTCATACCACGATTTAAAATTGACACATTGTGCAAGACTTTAGTTCATTTTCCTCGTTAAAGATAAAAATAACATTTTATGATGCTTTGAATTTTTATTTTGTATCTTAAATTATTGACATGGAATATTTAAGACATTCTGTATATTAATTTTTGGTATCACTGTTGATTCTGTCATCATTTCCAGCACCTTTGTTTCTGTCTTCACTGCTGTCTATTTTATCATTTCCTCCTTGACCACCCTTGCCACCTCCACTGCCACCATTATTTCCACCATTGTCACCTTTGCCACCGTTTCCACCATTGCCACCGTCTCCACCGTTTCCACCATTGCCATTGTTACCATCATTTCCACCATTTCCATTATTGTCATTATCACCTCCATTCCCATTTCCGTTATTTCCATTTTTATTACCATTACCATTTCCGTTATTACCACATCTGTTTCTACATCTACATCCACATCCACTAACAGCAACAGCTACACCGGTACCACATGGATTCTGAAAAATTAAATTTTGGATTGAATAAGCAAAAACTAAATGATTTCTGAAAAATTAAATTTTAGATTGAAAAGATAAAAACTAAATGGAATCTGCATCAATTGTTTGTGCCACCACATGGATTCTGAAAAATTTAATTTTGGATTGAATAAGCAAAAACTAAATGATTTCTGAAAAATTAAATTTTAGATTGAAAAGATAAAAACTAAATGGAATCTGCATCATTTGTTTGTGGACTATAACATCTATGCAATATATAATGTTTAAACCAAAACAATCGATTCATTTAAAACATATTTGATATCCAGGTTTTTGGTCAATTTATATCACAATTGTTGTCCATATGATATATGCGCCTTGGTTATGCTTTTTCCGAAAGTAACACGAGTGGTTGTGATTGACAATTACAAAACAAGTCTTTACTTTTTGGATGGCTTGAGGCAATTATCAACATTTTGTGATCAAACATGGCATGTGTTCTTTTTGCGTGACGTTAAATATTTGTATCGCGTTGGCTTCAGCATTGATGAATACAAATGTATTAGGATAACTGATATAAGGTTGTATTTCTATATTAGCAATTAACATAACTGAAGCAAGAGTTACAATTTCAAAAGATATACTTATAATCTGCCTGCAACCAATTACAAGAACACTACACAATACAAGCTAATGGTAGAAACAGCCAAACAGGGCAAGAAAGGACAAACAGAGTATTTATTACATTTGCTCCATCCAGGTGTTCATTTTAATTGGTATTTTACAACCAGTGTTATCGTAATAATTTATTGAAGCTTACCGGAATTTACTCAAATAACATACGGTAAAATAAAAAGTTCAATAAGTGTATCATTATTTCATCATTAGTTTATCATTGATATTTCTGCTTACATGTATAAATAGGGCAATTAGTCGGTTTCTATAAATACACTTGGCGCGCTTTGAAGATTTTATGTGACTGACTAGATAAATATCTTAAAATTAGTTAGAGGAAGAACATTCTTCACTAAAAACTTTTTAGGTTTTTTTTTCAAAATAATAAGTTTAGAAAGATTAATTTGATTTAAAATACGATATTAATTTCGTTACAATGTAACACATGTATTTAAGTTTATCTCTATCCTACGGTAGCGTATTATAGCCACATTTTCATAAAATTTATGCTTGTTATATTTGCTTATTAATTACACATTTGTATTTCATTTTACAATTGATGTTATAACACATACACTTCAACATTTACAGAATCAAATTAATACGTTTAATATTAATAAAAAGTCAAAATTAAATGTGTTTTTGGAATTAGTACATTTTATAAAAAACGGGAAAAAATCCATATCAAACAATTAAAAAAAAATCTTTATCACTCACATCTTGCAACCAATTCAAAAAACGTTACCTCAGTGCTCTATATTGAACATAAATAAAATAAGTTGATACTTACGGTGTTAGCTTTGTGGATGGCTACAGCAAGCACAACAACGGCAAACAATAGACACAGTCGATTCATCTTGTCTGGTTACTGTACACAAGGAGAGGTTGTCTTTAACGACTGAAAAGTGAAAGTCAAAATCTACTTTTATAGCAATATTCAGTCAATTTTCTTTAAGATGTCGAAAATAATTACTAAAAAACTAAAAATATGCTTTTGAAACGACTTTGCATCATCTTGTTTTGTAATTATTATCAAATTTTTAAATTTAAAATGTATCAAAAATGAATATATTTGTATATTTTATGTTAAATGTTTCCATCTGTTTCAAAACATCAAACAATTAGGATGTCTTTATGTTTAAAATTTAAATATATCAATACTTACATAAAGGCCTAATGATCATTACATCGACTTTGCTATGACGCAATCATACTAATGTATAGCGTTTTTAATTAACAAATTGAAAATAAAAAAAAATCTAAATTTATTCACATGTCATATCAAAATATAGGAGTGTAAGAAACGACGGGGTAACAAAGTTCAATAGAACCATAATTCCATATGGGAATATTTGGGCTGATTGTATTTGTCTCCAAGAGGCTACTCTGTTTGATATTTATTATTTTTATCCGAGCACTACTAATGAGGAATTTTATCCGAGACAGTCATCATCCAATGCTGCAAAATTAAAACGGATGTCAAAAGTATCTTCTATTATGTTAAAACATCTGGAAAGTAATTCCATGTAGGGAGACCTTTTGGCTGAAAAAAAGAATATGGGGCTGTACTGGGAAAATGTTTTATGTTAAATAAATGTGATACAATAGGCATATCTTTGTCATGTTGTATGACTAAACACTGACGACATAAGTGACGCAAATTAAATTTAAAGTTTAATTTAATGAAGATGAATAACAGCGACATAACCTTATAGTACAGTCAAAACTATCTATACACGCCACTAAAAAGAACCAGAAAAAGTGGTCTTTATGGGCAAGTGGCCTTTATATACAGGTTCAAATACTATAAATAAAGAACAATTAGATACCATTCTAAGGGACCTTATAAGCAGGTGTCCTTTATATAGAGGTGGCCTTTAAAGCAGGTTGGACTGTACATGATTTATGACTTAATTTATATAGAATCAAAAAAGGGGAAACACCTATACCTACTTTGTTTGTGATATAAGTTATGTATATACACCGTTTCATGTTAAAATCATAATCCCAAAGGCAAAGTGGAATTTTTTAAAACTTACAGTTTAAGTTAACCACGTGAACTGCTACAGATAGGGTTAGGTCGTGCGCTCGGGTAAGGTTATCAACTCCTGTTTACCTAGGTACAGTCGCGTCACTTGAAATTAAAATTGAGAAAGAAAGGAACACGATAGACACTATTGATCGTAAAATATGCGGTTTTTTTTTGCATTTTTTTTTCTACCATTCCATATTCGTTTCATAATCCCTAAATTGTATAAAAGATGAGATTTACCAAACACAATGAATGTCTATGTCATAGCTCAAGCATGTTAAAATCTTCGCTCTTCTGTTATGCTTGCGTGTTGCTTAATTTTTCTGATTTTAAAGTTCAAAGAATAATCTAGAAAGATAAGGAATTGTTTAAGATCAAACGGGCAATCGGGAACAGTGATTCACAAACATTACGATACTGCTTTAATTGATATAAAACTATGAGTTAAAAATATAATAGTACAGTCAAACATGTCTATAAAGGTCACCTATAGAAATCAGTAAAAGTTGCCTTTATGAGCATGTGACCTCTATATACAGGTTCAAACAATATGAATAAAGAACAATTGGGATACAATTCTACTGGTCTTGGTAAGCAGGTGGTCTTTATATGGCGGTGGCCTTTAAAGCAGGTTGGACTATATTACAGTAAAAAACACGACTTTTCTGCTTCTTATTGAGATTTATTTCTTAGATATGAATCTAACGAAAGGTGTATTTAAGTTCTGTGACAAAAGTGATGACTTGAGTTTTTCGATTGTCAACAATTCTTTTTATGCAGCAATATACATCCTTCTCCTACTTATTGTGTATTTGTTTCACAATTAATACACTAAGGTAGAGCTTGTTCCCGCTACTAAAAACTATCAAAAGGGAAGTAATATCGGGTGATCCGGAAGGGTCTCCTGTTTAGCTAACTAGATAACCCCAACCACCTGTAAGATAAAATTGAAAAAAAATCAGTATGTGAGCAAAATGTAATAAATATGTAAAAAAAGATGAATACTAATCCATCTCCGAATCATAATCCAGAAGAAAAGTAAAAACTTTAAAACTGACAAGTTAGGTTAAACACGTTAACTTCCTCAGGGAAATAAGGCCGGTAGCTTGAAGGGTAATCACCTCCTGTTTACCTAGCTACACCCGCCACGTGTGTAATCAAAATTGAGTGACTATGAACGACAAACACACCCTGGGCTCAAAGTACCTGAGTCAAGTTTGGGCTCTGACATTTCCAAAACATGATTAATTAGCATAGTTCTTGCAATACTGATTGGATTTTGACAATAGGTCAGTAAACTCTAATTAAATTTGACATGCGACAAGTTTTGTCAATAATGTATAGCAACTTGTTATATTATTCGTCAAAATTTCCACCTGAAAATTTTTAAGTGCGATATTGGTGGAATTTTGTTAAAACTCTGTTCATTATCTTTTTCCTTAAAACATTTGATTTTTCTACGCTTAACACCACTATCGCTAATTCTAAATTGAACTAACTAGAGAATTCATTTACCTGTCGTTCTTTTGCAAAACAGTATACATATAGTGCTTTGCATGGTTTCTCTTTATTTTGTCTAAGGATATCTTCAACAACAGACAATCTGTGCACCAGTGCTTATTGGTTTTATTATAATTCGTTTGAGCCACAATGTATGCCAAGTCATTCAAATTTACAGATAAATAGATGACTTTTAATTTAATGCTTAATTAGGAGCTTGTGTAAGTTCATTTATACCAATGACATGCTATTGAGCCAGAATGTATACCAAGTCAAGTACGTGTAAATCATCAACTTCACAAACAGATAAATAGATGGCGTTTAATTTTTTAAATTTTAAATACACGTTTGATAAGAAGCTTATGTAAGTTTTATTTATACCAATGACATACTCTCAGCTTCGAAATAGAGGATATGTCACATCTACGTATTATGACGTATACGTATAGAATATAACAATGGAAGTACTTAAACAATTGTAAACAGTGAATGTAATTATTTGAGATATGATATACCTTAGTCTAGTCTAGAAATCGCAACAAACTAAAATAATAAAAACAAAAACCTTTATAATAAAGGGTCACGAACAAAAGCAGTCATAAAACTATCGAGTTGACAATAAAGGATATTAACGAAATATTACGTAAAACGTTAATAATACAGTACGATTTGACTTTCCCACTATAACCTACTTTTTAAATTGCAGGTGTAATTAGCAAAGTTGTATATGGAAGTGTTAATGTCGAAATGTATTGACTAGACCTTCTGTTCATTACCTGTACAAAAATGCTATTGAATGCAAAACCTGCATTAAGGTTCGTTGAATAAATTATCGTGGTCATTTCTTTTTTTCTTTTTGTAAAAACTTGCAAATACTTTATTGATGTGACTTTTTGTGTGATAAGATATAAATGTGAATGAATTTTAGAAGTTAAAATTGACGAATTGATTCATCTTTTGCAACATATGGAGATGCCACGATAGAGCTTAGTATAAGCATATGCCAATACATACAAATATATTAATAAATTTACTTGCGAGAAGATTTTGACAAAGAATCAAAATTTAAAATTCAAAGGAGTTTGAAAAGAATAATTTAGTCTTTTGTTCTTTAATGAAGTTTCAACATATTGAGGTCTATTGACTTGATATAAATATAATAGTTGATTATGACTTTCACTTTCCAGTTGTTGAAATCAACCTTTTCTTGTGTACAGTAACCAGACAAGATGAATCGGCTGTGTCTATTGTTCGCCGTTGTTGTGCTTGCTGTAGCCATCCACAAAGCTTACACCGTAAGTATCTATTTACTTTGTGTACGTTTAAATTTTAAAACAAAACATTTATTTGTACATACCAAATTTATCGAAAAGTCAGGTAACGTTTTCAAAGGGTTCATCAATACTGCTAAAAAGAATTCATAGCACTTAGCTTAATGTATTAAATTGTGCCGGTTAACTGATAATAACGTTTTACCTGACTTGGACGCAAGCCATATTCTTATTGGTTTTTCGAATACTACGGTAATTTCAACTAATGCAAAACCGACCATCTAGAAAACATTTTAACTTGGCAAAAAATTCTAACTAAGTATTGAAGTTCCATCTACGGTACTAATGCCCTGGGTATTATAATGTTACTACTAATCATTCACATTAGTTTTAGGTACAAAACATGGGTAACATGATTCAAACCAGAATTATTACTCAACCTGTTTTAACTTTATTTTGATTTTGTAACAACAGAGCTCTCTTTGACTTTAAATAGCCCCGTATCTTTTTTGTGATTTTCTTCACTTTATTCAAATACACACCTGTCAATTGGTCTTTGTAAAGAAATAAAAATTAGTTTCTTTTTAATATTTTAAAACTAGAAAGTTAATGGTCTTAAACATTTTAAATAGAAAAGAACCAAAACATTTATTAGCAAAAAGATTACCATATTTAGTTAAGACTGAATATCTCCATCTAGTCGGTCAACATTAAATCTTTATTGCGCACAAGTGTTCTAATAGTAAAAGTTAAATAAGACACCCACATTTGTATAAATAAAGAGTAATATAAGTTAGAAAAACTAAAATAAGAACACACGTCTTAAAGTTTAAATTTCATATACTATCATATATTAAGTGGTAAATCTTAGAAGTAAACGTAAGAGCTATTACAATAACACTGGTTGGTAATGAATACTTCCTGTCCTTTGGCCGTCTAATGCTAAAAATTCAAAACAGTATAGCAATATATACTAACATCTGCCAGTGGACTACAGCTGTATATATCCATAGGAAATCATTAACTTAGGAGAAAATATATAATATTGACTGATAAACACTGCTCATAAATCAAAATCTGAAATATTGTCAAAATTATACTATGCAATTTCCTAGTAAAATCTAAAAAAACTCAAAAAACTACGGTATCCCCTCTCATGCATTGTTTTAGCTAAATTTGGTTAAATATTCTGTTAAATTTTTTTATTTTCATTCCCTTGAAACAAATAAACTTTTTATTTCACAAATTTGGTCCAAGCACTACTGATGAGGCATTGTATTCCAAACGACCATTTAATGTTGTAAAATTACGACTGGTATAAATATGTTATTATCTTATGTGAATAGGCCAAATTATTTCATATACAAACAAAAATCACAAATGATTACATATTTTGATGAAATTATATTCGTCATGGTTTGCAAGATATTTAATTTTCGTTTACAATTATTTAACCACTCTTATTACTATTGTCTAGTACACCTGCTACTGGTAAGTTTTAGTTTCTAGTATGGGCTTTTGCAAAAGAATCATTTTGAACAAAACAACTTAATGATCGTACATAGCCTATGCGTTCTTAATAATTTTCTATGTTACGTGTGCATATGGTCTATATAGCAACTGCATAAACCCTTTCCAATTCAGACAAATCTAGTAAAAATTTTCCTAGTAAAATGTGCACTTTATTTGGGAACTGCATACGCGCGCGCGCGCCGCGCGTGTGTGTGTGTGTGTGTGTGTGTGTGTGTGTGTGTGTGAAGATATTAAGATGTCATACGACCTTATGGTCTGTCAATAACGAACGATAAAATTGCAAATGGTTATGGCTAAAGAGCATCAAACGCTATAATATTCATTTTAAATTACTTATTGTATGTTCATTTCTTTAGAATCAATGAGGTGGTGTTGCTGCCGCTGTTTGCGGATGTGGTTGCAGTGGATGTGGAAGCGACTGCGGCAATAACGGAAATGGAAATGGTGAAAACAATGACAATAACGGAAATGGAAGTGGAGGCAATAATGGCAATAATGGAAATGAAAGTGGAGGCAATGATGGCAATAATGGAAACGGTGGTAATGGTGGAAACGGTGGCAATCGGAATGGTGGAAACGGCGGCAATGGAGGACAAGGTGGCAAAGGTGACAATGGTTGAAATAATATTGGGAATATTGGAGACGGCCAAGGTGTCAATAGCGGAAAAGGGGGCAATAATAAAGTAGACAGCAGCGAAGACAGAAACAAAGTTATTGGAAATGATGACAGAATCACCAGTGATACTAAAAATTAATATACAGAATGTCTTAAATATTCCATTTCCATTATCTTAGAAACAAAATAAAATTTCAAAGCATCAAAAATGTGTTATTTTTCTTACCTAAAATTAGCAAACTTAGCAAAGTCTTTCCTAATTTGTACGAGATTTTAAATGTTATGAAACGTTTATCAATATTATACTATTAAACCTTGGTTATTTCAAGTTTTATTGTTTTCCGTTTCATCATTTGGAAATCTAATTTGGAAATGATGCAATTACTAATGATTTCGCTGATGATTTAAGTTAACTACTGCACAAAATGTATTGCAATGTTGTACTAGTGTTTCATCCTCAATTTACAACAGGAATGAAGATAAGTATTTTAGGTGACTAAAACGGACACGGGCACTGGTCAAACTTCCAAAAATAAAACTTTGAAACCGCTAAATTTGGTAAAATGCTTGACTTTTTACTGGGGAAATAAAGACAATTGCTCCGGAAGAGTAAGTACATTCTTTCTAACTAGTTACACACGCCACGTGTGTAATCAAGAGTGAAAAGAACTGGAAACATTGGGACGTCAAATATATCCGGTGTTATCGTAGAAACAGAGGTAACAACAATATTGTGATGATGGCAATAGCATGTTTGAGGTTCCTGATATAAAGCTATGCTTGCAATATCCCTATGTCAACAATTGTTGTAATGGAACAAGCTCTACCATGGGGTATTAATTTGGAAAAAATACAATAAGCAGGAGAAGTAGGTATATTATAGTCTAGAAAAGTAATTTAGAAAAAAATAAGAGTCGTCACGTTTGTAATTCCGCTTCAAATGTAGCCTTTTGTAGGCGTCATATTTGAGGTTTATATCTAAATATGAAGCAGAACTTGAAAAATTACTGAATAATGACAACATGTTTCCTGAGTTTTTGTACTGCCTTTCTTATAATCAGAGGTGTTTTATCACGAAAACAACTCTAATTTAAAAGTATGTGACTGATTTAGACCATGCAGGCATTTCTATACTTTTTAATGTATAGAACTTAAAGACATTGTGTTTGTCTGTTCGTAATAAATAATTGAATATTGTCTCACAAAACAGGGAACCTTCAGTAACTGTTTTCCTTCACACACTGTTGACGTCACACTGTTGATCTACAAATAAATTCCACAGTTATGACCGACTGTGCATGTTATATTGTTCAGATGTCACACAGGTGCGCCAAATTGAAAAAGTGTAAGTGTAATGCATAAGAGGACTAAACTGACGATTCTTTAAATTAGTTTTCTGACACAACAATAACGTCTGTATATCTATCAAATTGTAAAATATGGCATATATAAATCACGCATTATTACGCATGTTTTAAACCTTAAAGAGGCGAAAAATCAAAAGAACGCATACAAATCTCTGTCCGATTTACAATCACGAAGGAAAGTAAATACTTTGAAACTGACAAATAAGGATAAATACGCGACCTTCACCAGGGAAGTAAGGCTGGAATGATAAAGACCTCCTGTTTAGCCATGTATGTTATAAAACTCAATACTAGTATGTAAATAAATATTGGTGATAGCCACGTGTAAAACTTACTTCCACTAAAATATGTAAGTGAAACCTATTCTCTACAGTGTTCATCGTGGTGATAGCACTTCAAAGTGAAGACCGTATATACAATTTATAATAACCACCGAAAATATATGCATGTTTTTCTCTTTTTGAAGAGGCAACTAGCAATTTGTTAGATTTTGAAATCCTTGTGGAACTCATTTTCCACAGTGTTCATCATGTTAATAACACGTGTCATTCAGGAGATTGGTATTTTACAATGGGGTGATGTAGATATAACAATATTGATTTATATAAATCTTCATTATTGGTAGTTTAAATGCCAGTATGTTATTATACATTTATTTATTATAAACATTCCATACCCTATACCTAGATAAACCTGATTAAAATAAGAAAAACATCTCAGGCATTTTGCCCTCGTTATGTAGTATTTTTCAAAGAAACATAAGTTGTTTTTTCCATCACTGAAAAGCACTTTCATATTTAGGATTTCATAATGAACTATCAGAGTAGTGTATATAATTTTTCACATTTTCGATGGTTCAATTATTTGACGAGTCGTTATGGATATCGTAGTTTTCACCAAGTACATTCATGTAACACAGAATATATGGAGTTGAGTAAAAGCGTTAACGTCCCACCTATTATACTGTAATTACAGTATACGCGGTATAATCGTTCCTTTTAATTTCAATTTTAAATTGCGTGACGGATGTATCTAGCTAAGAAGGAGGTGTTATTCCTTCCGTAGCACGGACCTAATCTCATGGTTTGTGCAACTGTCAGTAATTACTGTTTTTATTGTTTTTTTTATTTTAAATATATACGTAAATGTAAAAAACGTGTATGACATGTACAGTCCTTATAAACTGTTTAAAGAACTTTCACAAATCCAAATTTTAGTATTTGTTTCGACTGCTTATCAAACAGAGGCATGGTATCTCTAATTTGTCTTTTGGAAGAACTAGTTCTTAAAACAGGTTGCGTTGTTGTAGCTAATCGTTAAAATTGTTGTCATGACAACCACTGAACTAGTGTACTTCTAACTTCGATAGCTGGCTTTATGGCTTGTGTTGTTTTACTTTCTCCTTGTTCTTAATTACAATGACAACAATTTGTTACATGCTCTTAAATGTAACAAAAAATGAAATCTTGGTCCAGTTCCTATAAAAATAAAATGAATTCTACTTTAAAAAAAGCGAAATTTTAAACATACAATCGGTGTACCTAAATAACTAGGTGTTAAGAATGGCATAAAGTATTGTTTTTTTAGTTGCCGTTAACGATTCTTGAGCTCGTCTTTTAGAGTTGTATGTTTTGTGGTGTAGGCGAAACTGAAGACAACCACTAACCTACGACAAGAAAACAGACACTTTTACACATCATAATCTGCCTCTAAGTAGATTCAACCTAGGAACTATGATTCGCATGCGGTCACTTTATATGTTGTTTTAAATGAAATATATATTCATATTGTCCTGTTAAATTGTCTATTACTGAGCAGGGTTTTCAGAATCTGTAGTATCAAAAAACAAAGATACCAATGCATGTCCGAATCACAATCCAGAATCAAAGTAAAACCGTTAAAATGACAAGTGATGCCGGGTGCTCCAGGCCCGGGTTTCACAATCATTCCTTAGCTAAGATTTTCCTTAACTTCAATTTGGCAAATTTTGGTATTCTCTTTTTGGAACTACTGATTAATATTTTTGTCAAAACCAAATGCAAATGTTTTAATCTTGAGGTTATCTTAAAAATTAACAAAATTATGAATATTTGAAATTTTGCAAGATTTAAGTTAAAGAAAATCTTAGCTAAAGAATAATTATGAAACCGGAGCCAGACGGGTAAGCACCTCCTCATTGACCCTTTCTTTGGTTTCTGAAACGGATTCTCACATAAAAGATTTAACCTCCTGATAAGTTTCACAAATGAAACACTGGTCAACGTATACTTGCTAAAATATAAAAAAAATCAATGTAGAGTGTATGTGTCACAGTGTGTGTGTGTGTGTGTGTGTGTGAGAGAGAGAGAGAGAGAGATAGAGAGAGAGAGAGAGAGAGAGAGAGAGAGAGAGAGAGAGAGAGAGAGAGAGAGAGAGAGCTGAAATAAAGAATCAACATCTATAAAAATCAACTTTGTGTATATACATTAATTGTGTGATGATAAAATCTACCCCATTTCCTGAAAGCAATACAATAAAATAGTTTATATCACATTTACTATACTAAGTAAATCATACATGCTTGTGTTTGTTTTGAAATATAATTTATAATATGATATAAAATGTCAGATCAGAAATATTCTGAATATTCAATACTTACAATAAAAAATTAATAGCTTGAATTACAACCACTTGCATAAATTTCACTCTTTATGCAACATTATTTGTCTGAAAATATAAAGTTTTCTTTATAAACAACATTCAGTCTGGTAAAATACCTTTTATCTCATACATCCGTCCATCAAAACATTTTTCACTGTCATCTTGATGGTTCTTGGTCAGCTCATCTTTTGTTTGAAAGACATAAATGTTATGGCAGGCATATTTCCCCACTGTGAAATCACTACGCTTCAGATTTGGAAGGTTCTCTCTACCTCTGCTACCAAAGTGTAGGATAATGTCAAAAAACCTTAAAAAACATATATTTCTGACGCTCTGTCTCTCTCTCTCTCTCAATTCAATAAATTTAGTCTATATTATTTTTGGCATGCTATTCTTTTACTGTTTATATATTCTTTACTTCTCTCTTTATACTCTCTCTCTCTCTCTCTCTCTCTCTCTCTCTCTCTCTCACACACACACACACACACACACACACACACACACACACACACACACTCGCGTCTCAATTCAAATATTTTTATTATAATCATGAAGAGAAAAGTTTTATTAAAAGACTGCATTTAAGAACAATTATTGATCGGAAGACATTTGTAAGGGGATGTGGTGGTGGTATACAATGTGCATCATAAAGATCAAAAATGAAAATCAGACGTGATGAATAAATCAAAATCGTACTTGTATTGCAACAACTGGGAGTCCTCAAGATTATCCATACACAGATAATTGTATGCCTTCTCTAGACCATTATCAGTAATTGGTGGATGATGGTCAACGACAGCAAAACCGTTCCGCTTCAATTCCTTTTTCATGAACTTGAAGGCCTCTGTACTAGTTTTAAAATCATCGCCTTAAACAGTTTCAATCCTGTCATTTTGGCGTAGTTTTTCAAGATGCCTCTGAATTGCATTTCCATATGAAATTAAGGTGGATTTTCTACATCTGTCCTTCTTTATTGCGGATTTCAATTTAAAAATTTCGTCGAGTTGCTGTTTATCAAATGTTTCAAATTCTGATGGCAACTGCTTTTAAAATAAATATATTAGTATTTTCAGAATCCACCGAATCTAAAATTAAACCCTTTGATTCCTCTGACAGGGTCGCAAATCTACGACGTTCGGCCATCGCAATGCAGCCGAACCGGATGAAAATACCATACATAATTCTATTTATACTTTACAATTACATGGTTATATAAAAACTAAGTTGTATTTCAGTCTTAAATCATTCAGATTTATACCACATTATAAGTTCTCACTTTTGTATATTGTGCAACAGAGAAATTGATACCATTGCACATAGATTCTATCAATGTGAAAATACTCATTTTTGTGGTCTAACTGTGTTAACTGCTGTAATAACTTTTATCTAACAGTGATTTGGACATGGATTAGTATGTTTGTTTTTAATTAGGCTAGTTTTTCTGTCTGATTTGACGAAATACGAGTTTCATCGAACACGCATGATACAGAATCTTGTATCACCACAGTGTGGTAAAGTACACATGCACTCTCTCATTGTGACGTCATTTGAAAATCTCCGATTTGTCAAATGTTAATAATGACGTCATTTCTACAGAACATATGTTATAGAATAGTTCAGCGTTTTTCTGTGGTAAAATATAATTGTTTTCATATACTAGTAAAATGTTGTTTTTTATTAGTTTGAATAACCTAGTTGGAAATGTTAGATAAAAAATATCATATACACGATGTGTATATACAACCCTTCGTATCAGGAGGTATCGTCCTTTTTAGTAGCCGTATTACTACTAGTCGCGCAAGCGCAATCCTGTACACAGAGACATCAAAGTTATCAACAATACTGTGATGACGGTCATAAAATATTTTGAGGGCCTTGATAATCCTAGGCATGTAATATCCCTGAGTCAACAATTGTTTTGCAAGCAACCTGTTTTGTGTATGATGTAATTTATATGTGTGTGCACATGTAACACTTAAGCCACAAAATGTTTTGGAGATCAAACGTAGCAGAAGTATTATGATAATAAATATACTTGCTACATTTTTCTTCATACTGAGTTCTTTTGAAGTCACCCCTGTGGAATGTGATTAGTCTTTGTACACTTGTTCTCTATGACACACAGTTGTGCCTTTTGGGGGTTATATCCCATTGGTTGAAATACAAAGGAAAGAATACAGGGGTAATAAAATTAAAATAAAAATTTTCAGGTTTTAAAGAACATAGAATGAAAATATCCCCGGGACCAGATGGATTTACAGCTGGATTTTTCAATTGTTCTGGAACGATATGTCTCCCTTTTTGATCAGATCTTTTAATTATAGTTTTGAACAAGGAGAATAAACTTTAACTTAAAAACAGGGGATAATTTTAATATTACCTATATAATGCAAGTGTAGAGATTATATAAAGAACTGGAGACCAATTTGGTTGTTTAACGTGGCATATAAATGACTCTGGAGTTGTATAGCTAAAAGAATTTTTAGCCATGAAAATCAAAGGGGTTTTATATCTGTCAGATTTATTTAGGAAAATACCAAAATTATATATGATGCTCTACAGTTAACTAAGGAAGATAGTATTCCTAGGACCCTATAGCTACTGTTGATTGATTTTGAAAAGGTTTTTGATTCAGTATCGTGAAAGTTTATAAACAAAACCATGCTTTTTTCAATTTTGAACAAAAGGCTAAATTTTCCGTTATCCAAAATGAAATTTTTCCTCAATTATTCAAAATATCAAGAGGGTCTAGACACGGGGACCCAGTATCACCACATGTGTCTATGCTCTGAGCCGAAATAATGGCAAATATGATTCGTTATAGAAGTTATATAAAAGGGATTAAAATATAAAAAGTTCAAATATGTTCATGCGTATTCTTACATGGCTCGAAAAAAAGTTTGACGGACCTTCTGTTCCAATTTTCAAAATATTCAGGTCTTAAACCTTATATTGAAACATGTGAAGCATTATGGATGGGGTCAATAGAAAAGATGCCCTGTGTCAAGATATAAAATTAGAATGAACCAAAGAAACTTTTACAGTACTAGGTATCAACTTCCCAACAAATCTAGAAATAATCAGAGAGATTAACATTAAAATGAAATTAAATGAAACAGAGAACGGGATATAAACGATCGGTTAAAAAAGATTACTCACACCATTTGGAAAAATAACATTTATAAAAACGTTACTTTAACCTAAATTAATACACACTGGGATATGTTACATCACATCACCCTCGACTGAGATCATACAGTCTTGGTCACAAACAGGTGACAGATTCTATTAATCTCGCATGCTCAGGTAAACTTTAGTGACGTCATAATGAAAAGAAAATTACATGACGTCATCGTGTGGGGAAAATGGCATCCATTTCTTTAAAATTAAGGAATTTTTGAGTGTGTTTTAAATGTTAAATAGGAGAGTTTTAAATAAATAACTTTAGTTTTCTAGTTTATACAATTTGTATAGACCAAAATCTTTCCAATGGTAATATTTGTTTAAAGTAGAACGTTAAATAACAAAGTTAGGATTTACAGACATGGCATGTCTATGTTAATCCTATTTGAAGTCAAATATTGGCAACAAAATGGAAGAAAATCCATTATGTGTTTATCTATGTAGAATAGGAAAATCTTTTCCTCGGAGTTGGACATTTCCAGTAAGAGTCTCGGTAAGCCTTATCTCCGACTGAAATGTTCAAACCCTCGGGTGACATTTTCTAACCCTACATGGATACTCATAATGGACTGTTATATTCCACAATGCTACAAAAATTGTCTCAAAAATATTTAAAATATATCAGCCAAAGATCTCCTTGCTTTAACATGGCGTTATTTTCAAGATGTGTTGACAAAAGATATTTAGTATTTTTACATCAAGATAATGTAATATATAACAAAACCGAAAAATTTAGATTTTTTTCTCGACTCGAAAAGAATTCAAACTACAGCAGTTTCTTGTAAGACAAATACCTCCGTCCCAACATCCCCTATGGTACATTTTTTCTTTTGTCACCTCGTCCTTTAACTTACGTACCTTATTTTTCGTTATCATACGTTTTATTTTGGATGATAACATGTGTCATGTGAATGACGTGGGTATTTGTATTTATTTTTTTAATGTGTTTCTTTCAAAAATGGTATACGTGGATTGAAATGCTTGTTTTTGATTGATACATAATAAATGCAGTGTAATTACCATTTTGCCTTTATCTAAGTATTGATATATTTAAATTTTAAAAGTAAAAACATACTAATTGTTTGATCGTTTGAAACAGATGGAAACATTCCGATAAATCTCAATATAAAATATACAAATACATAAATATATTCATTTATGATAAAATTTAAAAAACAAGATACGATGATATGAATGCGTTTCAAAGGAATAATTTAACTTATTTTCTAATAATTTGTTTTCAACATCTTGAAGACTTTCGACTGAAAATTGCTATAAAAAAGAATTGTGATTTTCACTCTTCAGTTGTTTAAATCAAACTTTTCTCACCAGACAAGATGAATCGACTGTGTCTATTGTTCGCCGTTGTTGTGCTCGCTGTAGCCATCCACAAAGCTTACACCGTAAGTATCCATCTTTTTATATATTTAATTTTCAAAACCAAACAATTATGTTATTGCATTTTTGTCGACAAGTGCCTTACTTAATTTATCAGTTTTTTTAAACTAGCTTGTATAATTGTGATTTGGACATAATGGTGTATTAGTGATCTATTGCACAAGTATTTGCAGAGATCAATCATCATCACCAGTAGAAAGATACCAATGGACTTAGAGAATTTTTATATATTCAAAATTTTAAAAATAAGTTAAAGGGTTTTCTAAAACATGACTGAATTTATTCCTTGTTTAAGATATTTCACCGTTGTGCAAGGATGTTTTTGTTACTTATTTTCAAAATGTTTTACAAAGAATAGAAACATTTTTAAATATGTTTTAGAAAACATTTTAACTTATATTTTGAGTACATAAATTTACCTCACACAATGAATAAACTTTATTGACATATTTGGAATGTGTTAGGTACAGAAATAATGCCGCTGATATGCTTTTATTCAAACTAAAATATAAAAATATTATGGCCGTCATCACAGTTTTGTTGATAAATATGACGTCTCTGTGTCCAGAATTGCCCTGGACATATTGACCCCAATAATTTCATGTTCTTCTCAATTTTGAATACACACGTCACAGGTATAGCTAGTTACCCTTCCGGAACATCCGGCCTCACTTCCCTGGTGCAAGTTCATGTGTTAAAATGCTTAGCCGTTTCAAAGTTTTCTTTTGCTTCTGGATTGTGATTCGGACATGAATAAATATGTATATATTTTTCATAAAAAACTAAATTTTTGAACATGTTGTTTTACACAATATAATTCTATTTTAAATTAGTTGATGTTACTCTTTAATCTCCAAGATATACTGTTGGGTAGAGCACAAATTAATAATAATAATAATAAACCACAACAATCCCTGTCCAAATCTTAATCCTAGTACCAAGTAAAATTTTTAAAACTGACAATTTAGAACACATGAACATCCACCAGGGAAGTTAGGCCGGTTGGTTTGGAAGGGTAAGCAGCTTCTTCTATGCTTACTTCACCTACAGTCACGTTTGAATTGAAATGTTAATTATCAATTATAGAAGACAGTGCAACAAAGTAAAATTACATACACATGTATGAATTTAACATTTAAATTTCAAATGTAAAATAATAAGAATACATTTTTAAAAAACTTTTCTAATACGCTGTCGCATGATATGTATAACGTTTGTCACAACACATTTTTGCAGAAATAGATATAGTCTTCTAAAGAAAAATATATTTTGAAAGTTAAGGTTCTGAAAAAAGTATCAAACAATTTTTTTAGAAAAGACATCCATTTGTAATTATTATTTATATCATTTAATAGTTATCATGTCCATAGCTAGATGGTAGATCTTGAAAATGTTGCAATATGAATGTTCTGGAAGAAAGAAATTTGAAATTAAAATTTTTCAAGAACTATTTTTGTCACTGGTCAAATATTCATGCATTTATTGAACCGAAAATTCAAATTTATTTCATGTTATGTCACGAGGGGGTGTAAGGTGAAAAAATGTAATTAGTTTATTACCATATTTAATATGAACTTATCGTTGTCTTTTAACACGTTTTTGTAATCCTGATGCAGTAAAGTTTTATTGTATTATATCGTAATGTGTAGTGTTTTTGTTCTTTGCTGGTTTGGTTGTTTATAAGTGCATGACAAGTTTCTGTTTCTATTATGTCATTTGCTAACATTTAAACATGACAACTTTGGGCTACATGAATGAGCATCACATTTGATAACAGACACACACACACACACACACACACACTCTCTCTCTCTCCTCTCTCTCTCTTTCTCTCTTTGAAAATCAATTGACCTAGTTTTAGCACGATAGACGATGTATATGTACAATAAGTGTCCTTTGCGAAAATACAACATTCAACTCCCCGTTCTTTTTTTAAACACTTAGACAATGTTTTGATCAAGATTTTACATTTGTTCATCGTTACAATTTATGAGACAACATTCCTCATTTACGTAAAAAACTGAACACGTGACATGTCTGATGCCAAATGTTTATAATTGTTTCATCATACCCAAAAGAAAAAAATTGTTTTGTAATTATCAATCAAAACCACTCGATTACTACACTGCGTGTATTTCTATTAGAGGTAAATCATTTGTCAAAGACCCAGATATAGGAAATATGTTTACAAATGAATATGTTTTTAAATCTAGAAGTGTCGGTGCAAATCCTATCTTAAGATAGAAAAACCTTTCAGTTCTTAATTAATCATACCATGTTCAATTATTTAGAATCCATGTGGCAGTGTAGCTGTTGCTCTTGGTGGATGTGGATGTGGTGGATGTGGAAACGGCTGTGGCAATAATGGAAATGGAAATGGTGGAAACGGAGGAAACAACGGGCACGGAAATGGAGGCAATAATGGCAATAATGGAAATGGTGGAAACGATGGTAGCAATGGCAATGGTGGAGACGGCGGGTGGAAATGGTGGTAATGGCAATAAAGGTGACAATGGTGGAAGTGGTGGTGGAAATAATGGTGGAAGTGGTGGACAAGGCGGAAATGATAAAATAGACAGCAGTGAAGACAGAAACAAAGGTGCTGGAAATGATGGCAGAATCAACAGTGATACCAAAAATTAATATACAGAATTTCTTAAATATTCCATGTCAATAATTTAAGATACCAAATAAAATTTCAAAGCATCATATTTAAAATATTTATTTTTATTTTTGTAGTCATACAATCCAACACAATATTTTGCTCTTTTCTTTTATCATTTTTGGCATTTGTTAAGAAATGTCGATTTATGTCTTCTTCCATATCTGCTCATGTGAGATTAATAGAATCATACACCGGTAACAGTGTAAGAGGAGCTTTAGCGACTTATGGACACTGAAAATATTCATCAGAGTTTGTTATATCTCTGTATTACACTGTTATTATGCATGATTCTTTTTCTCACACATTTAACAACATAAAAACAGATATGTAAACAAATAGTTGCAACGTATGTTCAGTTTTCATGCCACACGTCCGTGCCTTCTGAAAATGAAGTCATCGAATTCTGTTGACGTTCCTGTGTAAAATGATTATGACGTCATGAACTAAGTTTCCGTAAGTGAGCGTGTCTCATCCAGAATGCCCTCTATTGCTTTCATAGAATCGGATACAATATCAGAGAAATCCAATTATTGCGGGAGATGGTTCCTGTGATCTGTCTCAATAAGGGCGAAACAGGGACATATAGCACTGGTGAAAAAGCTAATTTTCCTTGTCAGTTGTGTCAGAAAGGGTTTTCTGCCATGCGAGATACATAATAACATTAGTTTAGTGACGTCATAACTAAAAGACATATAAATCACATAACGTCGCCCTATGGGGAACATGACGGCATCTTGCGGGAAAATGACATCCGATATTCCTAAATTAAGAAAGTTTCAATGCGCTTTACTTTTTTAAAATTAAAAACAAAAAACTATATATTATATTTTAACATCTTGCTTCTAATACTTTATCTCATGTAAAAAGTATAAAAACATTTGATTTTCCTACACTATACACAACTTTTCCTCATTATAAATTAAAAAAAACGTCTTGAAGAAATTATTCAATTGTCATTCTTTTACAAAAACGGTGAGCCAAGATACAAATAGCTGGTGCTGAACAGGTTTTAAACATCATACGGATTCCAAACAAAATTACACTGAAGATGCCATCAACAAAATGTTTTTGATAGACAACATATTTGTTGTGTTTGGTAATGTAGTTTTTTATCAAACAATCGGTATGCCAATGGGTACAAACTGTGCACCAATGCTTGCTGATTTCTTTTCTTATTCTTATAAAAGCAGAATTTATGCAGAACCTTGTTGAATCTGGAGAGAAGACTGTCGCCAAATCATTCAACTCAACATACAGATATATAGATGACGTTCTGTCTCTTAACAATCCTTAATTTTGAGACTATGTAAATGTCACCTACCCTAGTGAGCTTGAAATAAAAGACACGACTGATTCCTCAAGTTCGGCTTCACATTTGTACCTGAATTATGACGCCATTGAAAGGCTACATTTGAAACTTTATGACAAACGTGATTACTTCAATTTTTCTATTGTCAACTTCTTTTTTCTATGCAGCAATATACCTGCTTCTCAAGCTTATGGTATATTTGTTTCCCAATTAATACGCTACAGTAGAGCTTGTTTCCACGACAAGGACTTTGAACAACGAAGCATGCTGCTTGCAAATAAATTGTCGACTCAGGGATATTGCAAGCTTAGGCTTATCAAGGCCCTCAAAACGTTTTATGGCAGACATCACAGTATTGTTAATAAGTTTGATGTCTTTGTCGAGGATTGCCCTGGATATATTTGACTTCCATTGTTCCATGTTCCTTTCACACAATTTTGATTACACACGTAGCGGGTGTAGCTAGCTAAACAGGAGGCGCTTACCCTTAAGGAGCACCCGGCCTCATTTCCCTGGTGAAAGTTCACGTGTCTAACCTAACTTGTCAGTTCCAAAGCTTTTACTTTGCTTCTGGGTTATGATTTGGACATGGATTAGTATGTTTGTTTTTGATTATTCATTCTGTATAAACTAACATTAGTTACATTAGTGGCCATATCCATTTTGATGTATAACATTGAATAGCAAAATAAGATTTTACAAACATGGCATCGATATCTATATAAATCACATTTGGGTCCAAAAATTGACATTGAACTGAAAGAAAAATAAACCATTATGAGTTTTTTCGTGTAGGGTATGGAAATCTCACCCTCGGCGTTAAACATTTATGGCCAGAGACTCGGCAAGACTCGTCTCGGACTGAATTATTCCACCCAGCTGGTGCGATTGTCCTATCCTACATGGATTTTCATAATGAATTCACAAAATGAGCTGCAATATTGCACTAACCTGTATGTACAACACGAATTATAATTTCGTCCTCTATCAGTCCTTATATTTTAACCGATCTGTTTCGTTATACTGACACAAAAAAATCTACACAAAAAACAACAATAAGACACCTTTTCTGATATGTAACTATTTCCCGTTAAATATCATTTATTTTATCTCTCTCGCTACAAATCCGTTTATACGTTTATTTTGCACGTACTTTAAGTTAATACGATATATATTGTAGATCACGTGGTACGGTATAGAGGAATTAAAGTTCTAGAATTATATGAGTTTATAATAATGGCGAATATCTTTCTCAAGCGGTTTTAGAAAATTAGTTCAGCTTCAAAATAGTTTTGCAATACTTAACGTTTTTCAATAACAAAATCCTGGAAAACAAGATAACTTAAAAACAATAAAGCACCACTTAACAGGGGACTAGTATTATTAAAAACTAAAAAATGTCAATGTTTAAAAAGCTACATCCAACTGCTTTTACTAGTGTTTCATTGACAAAAATTAAAAAATGGTTAGATATATTTGATAATATAGAAATAGTCTCTTTTAATTCTATTTATAGTTTACCATTTCATAGTTATATTGAAACTATTGTATTTCCACAAATTGAGTGCACATGGAAAACGCAATAATAAAGTGTTATGTTCTAACAAACTCGAAAAAAAAAATGTTAAAACTTAATACAAAATATACTGACCTAATAAGAAAGAATAGTTTTCATTCATGAAAAGTGAATTTTTTCTTTGTATTTATTTTTTTTTATTCACATTCATCATATTTTAACTATACTCTAACATCTATACATATATAATACAATATAAACTTACATAATGAATGTGTTTTGAGAGAGAGAGAGAGAGAGAGAGAGAGAGAGAGAGAGAGGGAGAGAGAGAGAGAGAAAGTAAGTAAGTAAGTAATTTATTATAGTGACATGTGCATCAAATACAATAGTAAAGTAAATCAATAACATAAAGTAGCACCCGGCGCAAAGGACCTGTAAGTCACTCAAACATATAAATCCATAGAACAATATTAACAGAGAGAGAGAGAGAGAGAGAGAGAGAGAGAGAGAGAAAAGAGAGAGAGAGAGAGAGAGAGAGAGAGAGAGGGGGGGGGAGAGAGAGAGTATTTACGTAAATATCACAATTGGTGGTTGAATAGTTTTAAAGTCATTCAGTACAATGTAACATCGATGTCCAGATATAATAAATAGATATAAATTTAAGTTATTACAATATTGTAAAATTGTTGCCATTCTTTCATAAATTTTTGTAGATTATTTCTGCTTGTAGCGATATTTTTTTCAATATTGTACACATCAGCCAAAATATACTTAAATGAATCTATTGACAGGGATTTGCCAAGACATCTAGTTTTATAAATATAATATTTATATGGACTATAATCAAATTTTTTATTCTGTTATTTAAACTAAAGTCTTTTAATATAAAATGAAGTTTTGTAAAATCTAATAGTATGCTGTTTTGTAAAAACCAGGTATCTAGTTCTTCTAAAAAAATTTGCACATATTCACATTCCCAGAAGAGATGTATAACAGTTTCATTACTTTGTTTACAAAAAGTACATTTGGATCATTTCTTAAATTAATCTTAAACAAAAAGGCTTAGTACCGATTATATTATTAACAATCCTGTATTGAAACCATTGCAGTTTTGTACTTGGTGTTGTTGAAAAAATTAATTTATAGATTTCTTTCCACGTTTCTGTATTTAAATCTTCAAAGATTTCTTGCCATTTTAACCTTGCGGTTGGTATCATAATTTTTTGCTTCAAGGTTTTGTACATGTCTTTTGAACCTTTCTTACTGATAAAAAATACTTTTAAATTCACCGGAATAAATGGATTTTCAACTTTAGAAACAGGCGCTTGATTATTCTTTTTCAACATACATTTCACCGATGAAATTATACCATTAAAGTCTACAAAATTTATATTACAATTAAAACAATTGTTAAAACTTTTGAGGTCTAAAAAATTTCCACCTATATCGAGTAAGTCGTTAACAAATTTAACACCTTTCTCGTATAATTTTCTAAAAAACATGGATTTATTCCCCTTTTTTATGTAACTATTGTACCAAAGGAAGTTTTCAGAAGGTTGCTTGTAAGTTTTTAATGTGTGACATGTTTTAATTAACAATAACCATGCTTTAAAGACGTCAATCCAAAAATTGTTTTTTATCTTTTCAATATTTTCAGTTATATAGTCCTCCCCAACACTAAGTAATTTGTGGATATCTATTTGAGAATTCAGAATTTCTTTCCAACTGCTTTCTTCATGTAGCAGCCTCCTTATCCAAGTAGTTTTAAGAGCATTTATATAAGAAATCAAATGAACCATTTTTAACCCTCCCTCTTCGTACTCTTTTATTAAAACATCTCTTTTGACTCTTCCAGTAGGACTATCCCATATGAAGTGATATAAAATTGTATTAAGTTCAGTAATAATTTTCTGATTTGGATTTGGTAATGAAATAAATAAATGGTTTAATTGTGAGATGAGGAGTGTTTTTATCACTGTGATTTTTCCAATCGGAGTGAGATTTCGTTTTTTCCATGACTTTATTAACATCCGTACTGTATTTAATTTCTGTTCGAAGTTAATTTTGGTAATTTTATCTATATCTACATCAAATATAATACCAAGTAATGTAAAACGAGTATTGCCCCAGTGTAAGTCATAGTCTATACATAGTTTCTCTTCACTGTATTTTTTATTTCCTATCCAAATAATTTGAGTTTTGTCATAATTTATTTTAAGACCCGAAATGTTTGCAAAAACATCAAGTTCGTAACGAAAGTTCAGATCCGTCCAATATAAGACAAGTATCATCTGCAAATAGAGTATTTTAGATTCAGTAAGATTTGTTTTAATTCCTTTTATTTTCACATTATTTCGAATTTTTATTGCTAAAATCTCAACACATAGTAAAAAGATATATGGTGACAAAGGGTCCCCTTGTCTACAGCCTGTTTTAATTTGAAAGAAGTTTGTTAAATTTCCCCCTTGTGTAACTGCAGATTTAATATCTTTATAGAAACTAGAAATCCATTTTCTTATAGAAATTCCAAAATTAAAAAGAGTTAATACTTTGTCTAAAAAGGACCAAGAGATTGAATCGAAAGCCTTTTCGAAGTCCACTAATAATAATTACCCAGGAATATCATTGTATTCAGTATATTGCATTATATCGTATATTAGTCTAGTATTTTCTCCAATATATCTGCCTGGAATGAAACCCGTTTGTTCTTTACCAATTATATTATTTAAAGTCGGTTTAATTCTGTTTGCTATAACCCCTGAGCCTATTTTATATACCGTATTAAGAAGAGTAATTGGGCGCCAATATGAAAAGTGAATTTAATTCTGTACATAGAGCAACATTAAACATTTTAACAAAACAACAAATGTGATTATTTCAAAACTATCCCTTCTGTAACTTCTTACTTGGAACAACTTTAAACGTTATGTCATAATTGGAATATTCATGATGATCACATAAGGAAAACTCCCGAATAACAATGACCTACCTGACCCTAAATACCCTAATGTTACTTTGAATAAGTCCCAATTGGTGTGCAAACTATCAAATTTACATAATTTTGGCAAAATTTCTCTATGTACAGGAGAACTGAACAATAATGTTTTTAATTAAAAATATAATTTGGTAAGGTTAGTGCATTTTAAATGCATTTTCTTGATAGTTTAATGGAAATATTTTTTAATTAAAAGAAATAAATAATAAAACCATGTGCACTCAATTTATGGAAATACAGTAAGTTGTATTTCAGTCTAAAATCATTCACAGATTTATACCACATAATAACCGTCTTTTAAAAATGAAACTTGTAAGTTCTCATTTTTGTATATTGTGCAACAGAGAAATTGATGCCATTGCACATGGATTCTATCAATGTGAGAATATATCATTGTTGTGGTCTAACTGTGTTAACTGCTGTAATACCTTTTATCTAACATTAGACTAGTCTTTCTCTCTGATTTGACGAAATATAAGTTTTATCGAACACGCATGATACAGAATCTTGTATCACCACTAACATTGGCGGTAAAGTACACATGCACTTTCATATTGTGACGTCATTTGGGAATCATGGATTTGTCAAGTGTTAATAATAACGTCATTATTACAGAACATATGTCATAGCATAGTTCAGTGTTTTACTGTGGTAAATATAATGTGTTTCATATAAAACTACGAACTGTACTTAATTTTTAAATGATTATGTACAGAAAATACCTTTACTAAACATTATATACAGTTTATATAGTTACTAACGCAAACTTATACTTAATTCAATGATTTTGTCATTTTGTCAAATTTTAAATCTTATATCGGCCATCGTAGATAGGTGACAGTTATACTTGGAACTGGATGTTTATGATCATGAAACATGCTTTCTTACCTAAATTACACATTCTACTAGCGCAATCTAATATTCAAATTAAAGGTCAAACTTGACGCACTATAATAATAACGGCCTTCATTTGGGAATAAATACTTTTTAATAAACATGGATTTATTGCAATATCAGCAATCACATCTGTGTATGAATACATAGGTATGAATAAATTGATTGGTTGATTGATTGAATGAATGATATTTTCTTTCAAGCAAGAATATTTACTTATTTTGAGACGTCACTATAGATAAAGTGGCAGAAATTTTGACCTTAACAGTGCGCTCACGTATTTCACTATGTGATAAAACCTTTTTTTTCAAATATATACAGGCAATCGATATCGCTACACTATTACTTTTAAGAATTGTCATTATTTTAATCCCATTTGTGCCAAGGTCTCGCAGGCAATTTTACATATTACGTATTAGCCATTAGGGGAGAGCTTTGGTATCTTTAAATTATTCTACCAGTAGAATAATAGTGCGACGTCAGCAGAGTGGTTTCAGGAAAAAATACGCCTCTAGTCTTGTGAGCTAATTGTTATTATACAGAATTACTGCCTCCATATTCGAAAAGAGGCTCAGATGTATATATATCCAGTATACACTGTTGTTTGCTACTGTATTTAAAAGATTTGGTATAGGAAATCAAAACATACACATCAATCTATGCTCAGATCTCAATCCTAAAGTATTTTGTTTATTTTTGATCTCAAGTTAATTAATGATCTAAATTTGTGTTAATCTTCTGTTTTTTTACGTTTACTGTTTGTTGTTTTATGGTTTGCTCGGCTGTTGTAAAATAAATGATATTTAACGGGAAATAGTTACATATCAGAAAAGGTGTCTTGTTGTTGTTTTTTTGTGCAGATTTTTTTCTGTGTCAGTATAACGTAACAGATCGGTTAAAATATAAGGACTGATAGAGGACGAAATTATAATTCGTGTTGTACATACAGGTTAGTGCAATATTGCAGCTAGTTTTGTGAATTCATTATGAAAATCCATGTAGGATAGGGAAATTGCATCCGCTGGATGGAATAATTCAGTCCGAGACGAGTCTTGCCGAGTCTCTGGCCATAAATGTTTAACGCCGAGGGTGAGATTTCCATATCCTACACGAAAAAACTCATAATGGTTTATTTTTCTTCCAGTTCAATGTCAATTTTTGGACCCAAATGTGATTTATATAGATATCGATGCCATGTTTGTAAAATCTAATTTTGTTATTCAATGTTATACATCAAAATGGATATGGTCACTAATGTAACTAATGTTAGTTTATACAGAATGAATAATAAAAAACAAACATACTAATCCATGTCCGAATCATAACCCAGAAGCAAAGTAAGAGCTTTGGAATTGACAAGTTAGGTTAGACATGTGAACTTCCACCAGGGAAATGAGGCCGGGTGCTCTAGAAGGGTAAGCACCTCCTGTTTAGCTATCTACACCCGCCACGTGTGTAATAAAAATTGTCTGAAAGAAACATGGAACTATGGAAGTCAAATATATTCAGGGCAATCCTGGACACAGACATCAAACTTATTAACAATACTGTGATGACGGCCATAAAACATTTTGGAGGGCCTCGATAAGCCTAGGCTTGCAATATCCCTGAGTCAACAATTTATTTGCAAGCAGCATGCTTCGTTGTTCAAAGTCCCTGCAGTGGTAACAAGCTCTACCATAGCGTATTAATTGTAAAACAAATATGCCATAAGCTTGAGAAGCAGGTATACTGCTGCATAGATAAGAGAAGTTGACAATAGAAAAATTGAAGTAATCACGTTTGTCATAAAGTTTCAAATGTAGCCTTTCAATGGCGTCATAATTCAGGTACAAATGTGAAGCCGAACTTGAGGAATCAGTCGTGTCTTTTATTTCAAGCTCACTAGGGTAGGTGACATTCACATAGTCTCAAAATTTAGGATTGTTAAGAGACAGAACGTCATCTATATATCTGTATGTTGAGTTGAATGATTTTGCGACAGTCTTGTCTGCAGATTTAACAAAGTTCTTGATAGATTTTGCTTTTATAAGAATAAGAAAAGAAATCAGCAAGCAATAGTGCACAGTTTGTACCCATTGGCATACCGATTGTTTGATGAAAAACTATATTACCAAACACAACAAGTATGTAATCTTTCAAAAACTCCAACATTTTGTTGATGGTATCTTCAGTATAATTTTGTTTGGAATCCGTATGATGTTTGACACCTGTGCAGCACCAGCTATTTGTATCTTGGCTCACTGTTTTTTAAAGAATGACAATTGAATAATTTGTTTAAGACGTTTTTTAATTTAGAATGAGGGAAAGTTGTGTATAGTGTAGGAAAATCAAATGTTTTTATACTTTTTACATGAGATAAAGTATTAGAAGCAAGATGTTAAAATATAATATATAGTTTTTTGTTCTTAATCTCAAAAACGTAAAGCGCATTGAAACTTTCTTAATTTAGGAACATCGGATGTCATTTTCCCGGAAGATGCAGCCATGTCCCCATAGGGCGACGTTATGTGATTGTCTTTTAGTTATGACGTCACTAAAATAATGTAATTATGTATCTCACATGGCAGAAAAGCCTTTCTGACACATCTGACAAGGGAATTTAGCTTTTTTTAGATGTCCCTGATTCGCCTTATTGACACAGATCACAGGAACCATCTCCCGCAATAATTAGATTTCTCTGATATTGTATCCGATTCTAGGAAAGAAATAGAGGGCATTCTGGATGATACACGCTCACTTACAGAAACTTAATTCATGACGCCATAATCATTTTACACAGGAACGTCAACAAAATTTGATGACTTCATTTTCAGAAGGCACGGACAGGTGGTATGAAAACTGAACATACGTTGCAATTATTTGTTTACATGTGCGTTTTTATGTTGTTAAATGTGTGAGAAAAAGAATCATGCACCAATAACAGTGTAAGACAGAGATATTTCAAACTCTGATGAATATTTTCAGTGTCCATAACTCGCTAAAGCTCGTCTTACACTGTTACCGGTGTATGATTCTATTAATCTCACATGAGCAGATATGGAAGAAAACATAAACCGACATTTCTTAACAAATGCCAAAAATGAAAAAAAACAGCAAAATATTGTGTTGGAATGTATGAATACAAAAATAAAAATAAATATTTTAAATATGATGCTTTGAAATTTTATTTGGTATCTTAAATTATTGACATGGAATATTTAAGACATTTCGTATATTAATTTTTGGTATCACTGTTGATTCTGCCATCATTTCCAGCACCTTTGTTTCTGTCTTCACTGCTGTCTATTTTATCATTTCCGCCTTGTCCACCACTTCCACCATTATTTCCACCATCATTTCCACCACTTCCACCATTGTCACCTTTATTGCCATTACCACCATTTCCACCATTACCACCGTCTCCACCATTGCCATTGCTACCATCATTTCCACCATTTCCATTATTGCCATTATTGCCTCCATTTCCGTGCCCGTTATTTCCATTTCCATTTCCATTATTGCCACAGCCGTTTCCACATCCACATCCACCAAGAGCAACAGCTACACCGCCACATGGATTCTAAATAATTGAACATGAAATGATTAATTAAAAACTGAAAGATTTTTGTATCTTAAGATAGGATTTGCACCGACACGTCTAGATTTAAAAACATATTCATTTGTAAACATATTTGCTATGTCTGGGTCGTTGACAAATGATTTACCCCTACTAGAAAATAAGTGTTACACGCATTGTAGTAATCGAGTGGTTTTGATTGATAATTACAAAAATTTTCTTTTGGGTATGGCGAAACAAGTATAAATATTTTGGCATCAGACATGTCACGTGTTCAGTTTTTTACGTACACTTAGGAATGTTGCCTCATAAAGTGTAACGATGAACAAATGTAAAATCTTGATCAAAAATTGTCTAAGTGTTTGAAAAAGGAACGAGGAGTTGAATGTTTTATTGTGGCAAAGTACACGTATTGTACATATACATCTTCTATCGTACTAAAACTAGGTCAATTGACCTTCAAAGAGAGAGAGAGAGAGAGAGAGAGAGAGAGAGAGAGAGAGAGAGAGAGAGAGAGAGAGAGAGAGAATCCGTTATCAAATGTGACGCTCATCCATGTAGCCCAAAGTAGTCATGTTTTAATGTTAGCAAATGAGATAATAGAAACAGAAACGTGTCATACACTTATAAAACAATCAAATCAAAGAAGACAAAAACACTACACATTACGATATAATGCAATAAAACTTTATTGCATCAGGATAACAAAAACGTGTTAAAACAAACTGATAAGTACATATTAAATATGGTTATAAATTAATAACATTTTCCACCTTCCATCTCATCATGACATAACATGAAATAAATTTGAATTTTCGATTCAATAAATGCATAAATATTTGACCAGTGACAAAAATAGTTCTTGAAAAATTTTATTTCAAATTTCTTTCTTCCAGAACATTCATATTGCAACATTTTCAAGATCTACCATCTAGCTATGGACATGATAACTATTAAATGATATAAATAATAATTACAAATGGATGTCTTTTCTAAAAAAATTGTTTGATACTTTTTTCAGAACCTTAACTTTCAAAATAGATTTTTCTTTAGAAGACTATATCTATTTCTGCAAAAATGTGTAGTGACAAACGTTATACATACCATGCGACAGCGTATTAGAAAAGTTTTTAAAAAATGTATTCTTGTTATTTTACATTTGAAATTTAAATGTTAAATTCATACATGTGTATGTAATTTTACTTTGTTGCACTGTCTTTTATAATTGATAATTAACATTTCAATTCAATCGTGACTGTAGGTGTAGTAAGCATAGAAGAAGCGCTTACCCTTCCGGAGCAACCGGCCTTACTTCCCTGGTGGATGTTCATGTGTTCTAAATTGTCAGTTTCAAAGATTTACTTGGTACTAGGATTTAAATTTGGACAGGGATTGTTGTGGTTTATTATTATTATTATTATTAATTTGTGCTCTACCCAACAGTAAATCTTGGAGATTAAAGAGTAACATTAACTAATTTAAAATAGAATTATATTGTGTAAAACAACATGTTCAAACATTTAGTTTTTTATGAAAATATATACATATTTATTCATGTCCGAATCACAATCCAGAAGCAAAAGAAAACTTGAAACGGCTAAGCATGTTAACACATGAACTTGCACCAGGGAAGTGAGGCCGGATGTTCCGGAAGGGTAACTAGCTATACCCGTGACGTGTGTATTCAAAATTGAGAAAAACATGGAATTATGGGTTCAATATATCCAGGGCAATTCTGTACACAGAAACGTCATATTTATCAATAAAACTGTGATGACGGCCAAAATACTTTTATATTTTAGTTTGAATAAAAGCATATCAGCGGCATTATTCTTATAACTAACAAATTCCTAATATGTCGATAAAGTTTATTCATTGTGTTAGGTAAATTTATATATTCAAAATTTAAGTTAAAATGTTTTCTAAAACATATTTAAAAATGTTTCTATTCTTTGTAAAATATTTTGATAATAAGTAACAAGAACATCCTTGCACAACGGTGAAATATCTTAAACAAGGAATAAATTCAGTCATGTTTTAGAGAACCCTTTAACTTATTTTTAAAATTTTGAATATATAAAAAGTCCAATGGTATCTTTCTACTGGTATTGACGATTGATCTCTGCAAATACTTGTGCAATAGAACACTAATACACCATTATGTCCAAATCACAATTATACAAGCTAGTTTAAAAAAACTGATAAATTAAGTAAGGCACTGGTCGACAAAAATGCAATAACATAATTGTTTGGTTTTGAAAATTAAATATATAAAAAGATGGATACTTACGGTGTAAGCTTTGTGGATGGCTACAGCGAGCACAACAACGGCGAACAATAGACACAGTCGATTCATCTTGTCTGGTGAGAAGAGGTTGATTTAAACAACTGAAGAGTGAAAATCACAATTCTTTTTTATAGTAATTTTCAGTCGATAGTCTTCAAGATGTTGAAAACAAATTATTAGAAAAAAGTTAAATTATTCCTTTGAAACGCATTCGTATCATCGTATCTTGTTTTTTAAATTTTATCTTAAATGAATATATTTATGTATTTGTATATTTTATATTGAGATTTATCGGAATGTTTCCATCTGTTTCAAACGATCAAACAATTAGTATGTTTTTACTTTAAAATTTAAATATATCAATACTTAGATAAAGGCAAAATAATAATTACACTGCATTTATTATGTATCAATAAAAACAAGCATTTCAATCTACGTATACCTTTTTTGAAACAAACACATTAAGAAAAAATAAATACAAATACCCACGTCATTCACATGACACATGTTATAATCCAAAATAAAACGTATGTTAACGAACAAAAAGGTACGTAAGTTAACGGACGAGGTGACAAAAGGAAAAATGTATCATAGGGGATGTTGGGACGGTGGTATTTGTCTTACAAGAAACTGCTGTAGTTTGAATTCTTTTCGAGTTTTCCGTAAGAAAGAAATTCTAAATATTTCGGTTTTGTTATTTATTGCATTATCTTGATGTAAAAATACTAAATATCTTTTGTCAACACATCTTGAAAATAACGCCATGTTAAAGCAGGGAGATCTTTGGCTGATATGTTTTAAATATTGTTGAGACAATATTTGTAGCAATGTGGAATATAACAGTCCATTATGAGTATCCATGTAGGGTAAGAAAATGTCACCCGAGGGGTTGAACATTTCAGTCAGAAATAAGGCTTGCCGAGACTCTTACCGGAAATATCCAACTCTGAGGAAAAGATTTTCCTATCCTACATAGATAAACACATAATGGATTTTCTTCCATTTTGTTGCCAAAATTTGACTTCAAATAGGATTAACATAGACATGCCATGTCTGTAAATCCTAACTTTGTTATTCAACGTTCTACTTTAAAGAAATATTACCATTGGAAAGATTTTGGTCTATACAAATTGTATAAACTACAAAACAAAGTTATTTATTTAAAACTCTCTTATTTAACGTTTGAAACACACTCAACAATTCTTTAATTTTAAAGAAATTGATGCCATTTTCCCCACACGACGACGTCATGTAATTGTCTTTTCATTATGATGTCACTAAAGTTTACCTGAGCATGCGAGATTAATAGAATCTGTCACCTGTTTGTGACCAAGACTGTATGATCTCAGTCGAGGGTGATGTGATGTAACATATCCCAGTGTGTATTTATTTAGGTTAAAGTAATGTTTTAATAAATGTTATTTTTCCAAATGGCGTGAGTAATCTTTTTGACCGATCATTAAAATCCCGATCTGTTTCAATTAATTTCATTTTAATGTTAATCTCCCTGATTATTTCTAGATTTGTTGGGAAGTTGATACCTAGTACTGTAAAAGTTTCTTTGGTTCATTCTAATTTTATATCTGGACACAGGGCATCTTTTCTATTGATCCGATCCATAATGCTTTACATGTTTTAATATTAGATTTAAGACCTGGGTATTTTGAAAATTGGAACAGAAGGTCCATCAAACTTTTAAAACGTTTTTTCGAGCCATGTAAGAATACACATGAACACTTGAACTTTTTATTTATTTTAATCCCTTTTATATAACTATTATGACGAAACATATTTGCCATTATTTCGGCTCAAAGCATAAACAATTTGGTGATACTGGGTCCACGTGTCTGAACTCTCTTTATATATTATATATTTTGAACAATTGAGAAAAAAATCCATTTTGGATCACGCATAATTTAACATTTTTATGTAAAATCTCTGTTCAATTTTGTTCAAAATTGAAAAATGCATGGTTTTGTTTATAAACCAACCCAACGATACGGAATCGGAAGCTTTTTCAAAATCAACCAACAGCAGGGTCCTAGGAATATTATTTTCCTTAGTTAACTGTAGAACATTTTATATAATTTTGGTATTTTCCCCAATAAATCTGGCAGATATAAAACCTAAAAACTCAAGAGTTATTTATATGCCACGTTAAACAACGAAATTGGTCTCCAGTTCTTTATATAATCTCTACACTTGCATTGTATATGTAATATTAAAATTATCTCCTGTTTTAAGTTAAAGATAATTCTCCTTTTAAAAACTATAATTTAAAGATCTGATCAAAAAGGGAGACATATTGTTCCAGAAAAATTGAAAAATTCAGCTGTGAATCCATCTTGTCACAGGGTCTTTTATTTTTATGTTCTTTAAAGCCTTAAATTTTAATCTAATTTTATTACCCCTGTATTCTTTCCTTTGTATTTCAACCAATGAGATATGACCCCCAAAAGTCACAACTGTGTCTCATGGAGAACAAGTGTACAAAGTCTCATCACATTCCACATAACCGCTATTGAGCTATGATGTTACGAAAGTTGGTAGAACAATACGGAATAATAATGATAATAATAAGAACGATAATAATTAAGTCAGAATATCTGTGTTAGGGGTGACTTCAAAAGAAATCAGTATGAAGAAAATGTAGCAAGTATATTTATTATCATAGTACTTCTGTTACGTTTGATCTCCGACACATAATTTATTGTGGCTTAAGGTTACTTGTGCACACACATATAAATCACATCATTGAGAAGCAGGCTGTTTGCAAAAAAATTGTTGCCTAGGCTTATCAAGGCTTTCAAAAGCTTTATGGCCGTCATCACAGTCTTGTTGATAATTTGATGTCTCTGTGTCCAAGATTGCGCTTGCGCGACGAGTAGTGATATCGCTACTACAAAAACGGACCTGATACGAAGGGTTGTACATACACATCGTGTGTATGATATTTTTATCTAAAAATCTCAACTAGGTTATTCAAACTAATAAAAAACAACATTTTATATAACAAATTATATGTTACCACAGAAAAACACTGAACTATGCTATGACATATGTTCCGTAGTGATGACTTTATTATTAACATTTGGCAAATCGGAGATTCCCAAATGACGTCATAATGAGAGAGTGCATGTGTATGTGTACTTTCCCGGCAATGTTGTATCACCACAGTGTAGTGATAATAGATTCTGTATCATGCGTGTTCGATAAAACTTGTATTTCATCAAATCAGACAGAAAAACTAGTCTAATGTTAGATAAAAGGTATTACAGCAGTTAACACAGTTAGACCACAAAAATGAGATATTCTCACATTGATAGAATCTATGTGCAATGGCATCAATTTCTCTGTTGCACAATATACAAAAATGAGAACTTACAAGTTTCATTTTAAAAAGACGGTTATTATGTGGTATAAATCTGTGAATGATTTTAGACTGAAACACAAATTAGTTTCAATATAACCATGAAATGGTAAACTATAAATATAATTATGTATGGTATTTTCATAACATCCGGTTCGGCTGCATTGCGATGGCTAAACGTCATAGATTTGCGACCCTGTCAGAGGAATCAAAGGGTTTAATTTTAGATTCTGTGATTCTGAAAATACTAAGAGAGCTACTAATACGGCAGTCAAGGCGTTCCGAGAATATTTATTTTAAAAGCAGTTGCCATCAAATTTTGAAACATTTGATAAACAGCAACGCGACAAAATTTTTAAATTCAAATGCGCAATAAAGATGGGCAGATGTATAAAATTCACCTTAATTTCATATAGACATGGAATTCAGAGGCATCTTGAAAACCTACGGCCAAATGACAGGATTGACATTGTTAAAGGCGATGGTTTTAAAACTAGTACAAAGGCCTTTAAATCCATGACAAAGGAACTAAAGCGAAACGGTTTGGCTGTCGTTGACAATCATCTACCAATCATTGATGATGGTCTAGAGAAGGCATACAATTTTCTGTGTATGGATAATCTTGAGGACTCCCAGTTATTGCAATACAAAGTAAGATTTCGATTTATTCACCACGTCTGATTTTCATTTTTGATCTTCATGATGTAAATTGTATACCACCCCCACACCTCCTTACAAATGTCTTCTGATCAATAATTGTTCTTAAATGCAGTCTTTTAATAAAATTTTTCTGTACATGATTATGATAATAATATGGAATTGAGACGTGTGTGATAAGCTGAACAAGAACCATCAAGATGACAGTGAAAATGTTCTGATGGAGGGATGTATGAGATAAAAGGTATTTTACAAGGACTGAATGTTGTTTATAAAGAAAACTTTATATTTCAGACAAGTTTATTGCATAAAAAGTGAAATTTATGTAAGTGATAGTAATTTGTTAAGCTATTAATTGTCTATTGTAAGTGTTGAATATTCAGAACATTTCTGATCTGACATTTTATATCATATTATAGATAATATTTCAAAACAAACACACGCATGTATGTTTTACTTAGTATAGTAAATGTGATATAAACTATTTTATTATATTGCTTTTAGGAAATGGGGTAGATTTTATCAACACACATCTAATGTATATACACAAAGATGATTTTTATAGATTTTGGTTCTTTATTTCAGCTCTATTTCTCTCTCTCTCTCTCTCTCTCACACACACACACACACACACACACACACACACACACTGTGACACACACATTTTGACATTCATTTTATATATTTCAGCAAGTATACGTTGTCCAGTGCGAGAGGGAGATAAAATCTGTTTCGAAAACCAAAGAAGAGGCCAGGGAAGAGGTTCTTACTCATCTGGAGCACCCGACCTCACTTCCTTGTAGAAGTTGTTTTCGTGATAAAACACCAGTCCTCTAATTATAAGAAAGGCAGTACAAAAACTCAGGAAACATGTTGTCATCAATTCAGTAATTCTTCAAGTTCTGCTTCATATTTAGACATAAACCTCAAATATCACGCCTACAAAAGGCTACATTTGAAGCGTGATTACAAACGTGGCGACTCCTATGTTTTCTTAATTACTTTTCTAGACTATAATATACATATTTCTCCTGCTTATTGTGTTTTGTTTCCAAAGTAATACCCCATGGTAAAGCTGGTTCCATTACAGCAATTGTTTACTCGGGGATATTGCAAGCATAGCTTTATATCAGGAACCTCAAAAATGCTATTGCCAACATCACAATATTGTTGATACCTCTGTTTCTACGATAATCCCGGATATATTTGACTTCCCATTGTTTCCAGTTCTTTTCACTCTTGATTACACACGTGGCGTGTGTAACTAGTAAGTAAGAATATACTTACTCTTCCGGAGCTTTTGTCTTTACTTCCCCAGTAAAAAGTCAAGCATTTTGCCAAATTTAGCGGTTTCAAAGTTTTTACTCTGTTTAGGATTGTGATTTGGACCTTGATTAATAAGTTTGTCTCTGATTACCTAAGGGTTCTCTACAATCTGAAGTTAGTAAAAGTCTTCAAATTTTATTCATCTCTTGTTTCGTTCTTAAAATTATTCTTTATTTCTGAGTTGCTCGGCCGTTATATGATATATTTAGCAGGGAAGTTTTTTTTTGGAAGTTTGACCAATGCCCTCCGTGTCCGTTTTAGTCTCCTAAAATACTTATCTTCATTCCTGTTTTAAATTGAGGATGAAACACTAGTACAACATTGCAATACATTTTGTGCAGTAGTTAACTTAAATCATCGGCGAAATCATTAGTAATTGCATCATTTCCAAATTAGATTTCCAAAAGATGAAACGGAAAACAATAAAACTGGAAATAACCAAAGGTTTAATAGTATAATATTAATATACGTTTCATAACATTTAAAATCTCGTACAAATTGGGAAAGACTTTGCTAAGTTTGCTAAGTTTAGGTAAAATAAATAACACATTTTTGATGCTTTAAAATTTTATTTTGTTTCTAAGATAATGGAAATGGAATATTTAAGACAATCTGTATATTAATTTTTGGTATCACTGTTGATCTGTTATCATTTCCATTACCTTTGTTTCTGTCTTCGCTGCTGTCTACTTTATCATTGCCCCCTTGGCGCCCTCGAATATTCCCACCATTATTTCCACCATTGTCACCTTTGCCACCTTGTCCTCCATTGCCGCGGTCACCACCATTCCCACTGCCACCGTTTCCACCATTACCACCGTTTCCATTATTGCCATCATTGCCTCCACTTCCATTGCCGTTATTGTCATTGTTTCCACCATTTGCATTTCCGTTATTGCCGCAGCCGCTTCCAGATCTACCGCAACCACATCGCTAAACATACAAAAAAATAATTTAAGATGAATAATATAACGTTTGATGCTATTTAGCCTTAACCATTTGCAGTTTTTCTGTTCGTTACTGACAGACCGAAAGGTCATATGACATCTTAATATCTTCACACACACACACACACACACACACACACACACACACACACACACACACACACGTATACAGTTTCGAAATAAAGTGCACATTTTACTAGGAAAATTTTTACTAAAATTTAGTATGTAGTATGTAGTATCTATATCGATCATACGCACACGTAACATAACACGTAAATTATTAAGAACGCATAGGCTATGTACGATCATTAAGTTATTTTGTTCAAATTGATTCTTTTGTAAAAACCCATACTAGAAACTAAAACTTACCAGTAGCAGGTGTACTAGACAATAGTAATAAGGGTGGTTAAATAATTGTAAACGAAAACTAACTATCTTGCAAACCATGACGAATATACTTTCATCAAAATATGTAATCATTTGTGATTTTTGTTTGTATATGAAATAATTTGGCCTATACACATAAGAATGTCACCTAATAAATTTACAATAACTTGAATTACAAATTCGTTTATTAATAAGATAATAACATATATATACCAGTCGTAATTTTACAACATTAGAATTACTTACAATAGAAAATTAATAGCTTAACAAATTACTATCACTGGCAGAAATTTCACTTTTAATGCAACAACAACTTGTCTGAAAATATAAAGTTTCTTTATAAACAACATTCAGTCTGGTAAAATACTTTTTATCTCATACATCCGTCCATCAGAACAGTTTTCATTACATCTTGATTGTTCTTGGTCAGCTCATCTTTTGTTTGAAAGATATAAATGTTATGGCAAGCATATTTCCCCACTGTGAAATCACTACGCTTCATATTTGGACGGTGTTCTCTACCTCTTCTACCAAAATGTAGCATAATGTAAAAAACGAAAAAAAAGAGAAATATTTCGTACGCTCTCTCTTTTAATTCCATAAATTTAGTCTATATTATTTTTGGCATGCTATTCTTTTACTTTATATGTATTCTTTATTTTCTCTCTTTATATTCTCTCTCTCTCTCTCTCTCTCTCTCTATCTCTCTCTCTCTCTCACACACACACACACACACACACCACACACACACACACATCTCAATTCCATATAATTATCATAATCATGAAAGAAATTTTTTTATTAAAAGACTCTTTTAAGAACAATTATGGATCAAAAGACATTTGTAAGGGTGTGTGTGGTGTGGGTGGTATACGATTTACATCATGAAGATCAAAAATGAAAATCAGACGTGGTGAATAAATCAAAATCTTACTTTGTATTGCAACAACTGGGAGTCCTCAAGATTATCCATACACAAATAATTGTGTGCCTTCTCTAGACCATCATCAGTGATTGGTGGATGATGGTCAACGACAGCCAAACCGTCTCACTTCAATTTCTTTGTCATGGATTTGAAGGCCTTTGTACTGTTTTAAAATCATCGCCTTTAACAATGTCAACCCTGTCATTTGGGCGTAGTTTTTCAAGATGCCTCTAAGTTCCATGTCTATATGAAATTAAGGTGGATTTTATACATCTGTCCATCTTTATTGAGCATTTCAATTTAAAAATTTCTTCGAATTGCTGTTTATCAAATGTTTCAAAATCTGATTTCAACTGCTTTTAAAATAAATATTCCCGGAACGCATTGACTGCCGTATTAGTAGCTATCTTAGTATTTTCAGAATACATCGAATCTAAAATTAAACCCTTTGATTCCTCTGACAGGGTCTCAAATCTACGACGTTCAGCCATCGTAAAGCAGCCGAACCGGATGTTATGAAAATACCATACAGTCTGTAGATCTGTAAATTTCCTCTAACGTCTTGAGCACCGTCACGCGCTTCAAGTCAATACGTTTATTTTGCACGCACTTCAAGTTAATACCATATATATTGTAGACCACGTAGTACGGTTTAGAGGAATTAAAGTTCTAGAATTATATGAGTTTATAATAATGGCGAATATCTTTCTTAAGCAGTTTTAGAAAATTAATTCAGCTTCAAAATAGTTTTGCAATACTTAAGTTAACGTTTTTCAATCACAAACTCCTGGAAAACAATATAACTTAAAAACAATAAAGCACCACTTAACAGGAAACTAGTAATTTTAAAAACTAAAAAATGTCAATGTTTAAAAAGCTACATCCAACTGCTTTTACTGGTGTTTTATTTACAAAAACAAAAATGGTTAGATATATTTGATAATATAGAAATAGTCTCTTATAATTCTATTTATAGTATACCATTTCATAGTTATATTGAAACTACTGTATTTCCACAAATTGAGTGCACATGGAAAACGCAAGAATAAAGTTTTATTTTCCAACAAACTCGAAAAAAAATTGTTAAAACTTAATACAAAATATACTGACCTAATAAGAAAGAATAGTTTTCATTCATGAAAAAGTAAATTTAATTCTGTACATAGAGCAATATTTGAACTTTTTAACAAAACAACAAATGTGATTATTTCAAAGTATCCCTTCTGTACCTTCTTATTTGGAACAACTATAAACGTTATGTCATAATTGGAATATTCATGAGGATCACACCTGGAAAAATCCCGAAAAAATGACCTACCTGACCCTAAATGCCCTGATGTTACTTTGAATAAGGCCCAATTGGTGTACAAACTATCAAATTTCCATAATTTTCGCAAAATTTCTCTATGTACAAGAGAACTGAACAATAATGTTTGTAATTCAAAATATAATTTGGTTAGGTCAGTGCATTTTAAATGCAATTTCTTGATAGTTTAATGAAAACATTTTGTAATTAAAAGAAATAAATAATAAAACCATGTGCACTCAATTTATGGAAATACAGTAAGTTGTGTTTCAGTCTAAAATCATTCACAGATTTATACCACATAATAACCGTCTTTTAAAAATAAAACTTGTAAGTTCTCATTTTTGTATATTGTGCAACAGAGATATTAATGCCATTGCGCATAGATTCTATCAATGTGAGAATATATCATTGTTGTGGTCTAACTGTGTTAACTGCTGTAATACCTTTTATCTAACATAAAAACTAGTTTTTCTGTCTGATTTGACGAAATATAAGTTTTATCGAACACGCATAATACAGAATCACCACCAACATTGGCGGTAAAGTACACATGCACTTTCATATTGTGACGTCATTTGGGAATCTCCGATTTGTCAAATGTTGATAATGACGTCATTACTACAGAACATATGTCATAGCATAGTTCAGTGTTTTACTGTGGTAAATATAATGTGTTTCATATAAAACTACGAACTGTACTTAATTTTCAAATAATTATGTACAGAAAATGCCTTTACTAAACATAAACTGTATCTTATAAAAACATTATATACAGTTTATATAGTTACTAACGCGAACTTATACTGAATTAAATGATTTTGTCATTTTGTCAAATCTTAAATCTTATATCGGCCATCGTAAATAGGTGACAGTTATACTTGGAACTGGATGTTTATGATCATGAAACATGCTGTCTTACCTAAACCACACAGTCTACTAGCCCTATCTAATAATTAAATTAAAGGTCAAACATGACGTACTATAATAATAACGACCTTCATTTGGAAATAAATACATTTCAGCAATTACATCTGTGTATGAATACATAGGTATGAATAAATTGATTAATTAATTGAATGCATTCAAGCCAATAATATTATGATTCGGACATGGATTAGTATGTTTGTTTTTGATTACTTATTTTGAGACCTCACTGTAGATAAAGTGGCAGAAATTTTTACCTTAACAGTTCGCTCACGTATTTCACTATGTGATAAAACCTTTTGTCCAAATATATACAGACAATCGGTATCGCTACACCATTACTTTTAAGAATAGTCATTATTTTGATCCCATTTGTGTCAAGATCACATGCGGACAATTTATATATTACGTATTAGCCATTAGGGGAGATTTTTGGTATCTTTAAATTATTTTACCAGTCGAATAATAGTGCGACGTCAACAGAGTGGTTTCAGACAAAAATACGCCTCTAGTCTTGTGAGATAATCGTTATTATATACAATTACTGCCTCCATATTCGAAAAAGAGGCTCAGATGTAGATAAGCATCCAAGATATCACACTGTTTTTTTGCTACTGTATTTAAAACGTTTGGTATAGGAAATCAAAACAAACACATTAATCTATGCTTAGATCACAATCCTAAAGCATTTTGTTTATTTTTGATCTCAATTTAATTAATGATCTAAATTTGTGTTAATCTTCTGTTTTATTTACGTTTACTGTTTGTGTTTTATGGTTTGCTCGGCTGTTGTAAAATAAATGATATTCAACGGGAAATAGTTACATATCAGAAAAGGTGTCTTGTTGTTGTTTTTTTGTGTAGATTTTTTCTGTGTCAGTATAACGTAACAGATCGGTTAAAATATAAGGACTGATAGTGGACAAAATTATAATTCGTGTTGTACATACAGGTTGGTGCAATATTGCAGCTCATTTTGTGAATTCATTATGAAAATCCATGTAGGATAGGAAAATTGCATCCGCTGGGTGGAATAATTCAGTCCGAGACGAGTCTTGCCGAGTCTCTGGCCATAAATGTTTAACGCCGAGGGTGAGATTTCCATATCCTACACGAAAAAACTCATAATGGTTTATTTTTCTTCCAGTTCAATGTCAATTTTTGGACCCAAATGTGATTTATATAGATATCGATGCCATGTTTGTAAAATCTAATTTTGTTATTCAATGTTATACATCAAAATGGATATGGTCACTAATGTAACTAATGTTAGTGTATACAGAATGAATAATAAAAAACAAACATACTAATCCATGTCCGAATCATAACCCAGAAGCAAAGTAAAAGCTTTGGAATTGACAAGTTAGGTTAGACACGTGAACTTCCACCAGGGAAATGAGGCAGGGTGCTCTGGAAGGGTAAGAACCTCCTGTTTAGCTAGCTACACCCGCCACGTGTGTAATAAAAATTGTCTGAAAGGAACATGGAACTAAGGAAGTCAAATATATCCAGGGCAATCCTGGACACAGACATCAAACTTATTAACAATACTGTGATGACGGCCATAAAACATTTTGGAGGGCCTCGATAAGCCTAGGCTTGCAATATCCCTGAGTCAAGAATTTATTTGCAAGCAGCATGCTTGGTTGTTCAAAGTCAAAGTATTAATTGGGAAACAAATATGCCATAAGCTTGAGAAGCAGGTATATTGCTGCATAGAAAAATGAAGTTGACAATAGAAAAATTGAAGTAATTACGTTTGTCATAAAGTTTCAAATGTAGCCTTTCATGGGCGTCATAATTCAGGTACAAATGTGAAGCCGAACTTGAGGAATCAGTCGTGTCTTTTATTTCAAGCTCACTAGGGTAGGTGACATTCACATAGTCTCAATATTTAGGATTGTTAAGAGACAGATCGTCATCAATATATCTGTATGTTGAGTTGAATGATTTTGCGACAGTCTTCTCTGCAGATTCAACAAAGTTATGGATAGATTTTGCTTTTATAAGAATAAGAAAAGAAATCAGCAAGCAATGGTGCACAGTTTGTACCCATTGGCATACCGATTGTTTGATGAAAAACTATATTACCAAACACAACAAGTATGTAATCTTTCAAAAACTCCAACATTTTGTTGATGGTATCTTCAGTATAATTTTGTTTGGAATCCGTATGATGTTTGACACCTGTTCAGCACCAGCTATTTGTATCTTGGCTCACTGTTTTTTAAAGAATGACATTTGAATAATTTGTTTATGACGTTTTTTAATTTAGAATGAGGGAAAGTTGTGTATAGTGTAGGAAAATCAAATGTTTTTATACTTTTTACATGAGATAAAGTATTAGAAGCAAGATGTTAAAATATAATATATAGTTTTTTGTTCTTAATCTCAAAACGTAAAGCGCATTGAAACTTTCTTAATTTAGGAACATCGGATGTCATTTTCCCGGAAGATGCAGTCATGTCCCCATAGGGCGACGTTATGTGATTGTCTTTTAGTTATGACGTCACTAAAATAATGTAATTATGTATCTCACATGGCAGAAAAGCCTTTCTGACACATCTGACAAGGGAATTTAGCTTTTTTTTAGATGTCTCTGATTCGTCCTTATTGACACAGATCACAGGAACCATCTCCCGCAATAATTAGATTTCTCTGATATTGTATCCGATTCTAGGAAAGAAATAGAGGGCATTCTGGATGATACACGCTCACAGGAACGTCAACAAAATTTGATGACTTCATTTTCAGAAGGCACGGACAGGTGGTATGAAAACTGAACATACGTTGCAATTATTTGTTTACATGTGCGTTTTTATGTTGTTAAATGTGTGAGAAAAAGAATCATGCACCAATAACAGTGTAAGACAGAGATATATCAAACTCTGATGAATATTTTCAGTGTCCATAACTGGAATGGTCTCAATGTTATGGGCTTGCTTTTGATGCTAATACAAAAGTTGACTTTTTTCAGGTGAGGTGTTATGGTCAGAATATGTTATTAATACTGAGATTGTATGTAATACAAATATTACTATTGTGAATGAACTTTAGTATTCTGAAAACTTTAGATTTATAACAGAGGTAAAAGTTTTAAATACTTCATTTCAACAGTAACATGGGCACATACCTAAGTTCTGAGAATCACACTTATTTGCTTATTTTTACTATTTTAAAAACCACAGGGACATACTTTTTGAAAATAATAGAAAGTCTGTTGTTTTGTATTTTACCAAATTGTTTCTTCCAAAGAGAAATTGTAAGCATAATTTTCACTGTTTTTCTATAATGTTTGTTAAAATTTAATAATTGTTGTTTTTTTCTACATTTCTTGTTCATGATAGTTCATGTTTAAACACATTTCCTGTTTATACAAGTTCATTTTTCCATATTGTTGTTGTCTTAGTTAAGCATATTAGTTTTATTGATCGTTCAAGATAGAACTTGGGGATTTTTTTTTTTTTTTTTTTTTTTAAATCAATATATCAAATAAATATTCCTACATAATTTTCTGATGTTTAATGAATTAGGACTATTTAACTGGGAGAGACTATTTAACTGTAATGGATTAAGATACTTGCTTTCTCTCTCAAATTACATTTACTTGTCTCTATATCATAAAGTTAATTATTCATAAACAAGGGAATTATCAGTGTCTTTTCAATATAATTTATAAATGAAATTTTTCGTCTAAATATAAATCATAGAGAGTTATCTTATCAGTGTTATTATGTATCATACCTGTTTGGTCAAAGTATTTTTCAGTACCATATGTGAATGAATTTGTATGGTTAATATACATGTAAACCATAGGGAAGTATCTTGATGTGTTATCTCGTGTATTAATGCTGGCTGTACATAAAATTACTATGATAACTCAAAATATAGATTCTTTGACTATTTCGTCATGGAATGTTAATGGACTTGGCCAGAAACACACAGATCATGAATTTGTATCTATGATAAAGTCTGACATAAACATTCTTTTGGAAACTTGGAAAGGTGAAAATTCTGAAACAAAATTACCTGGTTATTCAACAATAAGCAAATCACGCAAAAAGAAAAAACGAGCAAAACGCAATAGTGGTGGCATAATAATATATTGTAAAGACAAAATTTTTAAAGGCATTAATATCTCAAATATTCAAAATCTAATAACCGCATTTGGCTCAAACTTGACAAAACATTTTTTGGATTGAATGAAGACATTTATCTCTGTGCGGTATATATACCTCCGATAAATTCTAATCATTATGATAATGACTACTACAATCTGGAAATCGAAATGTCCTATTTTGAAAGTAAAGGCAAAATTGTCCTGATAGGGGATTTCAATTCTCGTATAGGAACTTACTCAGATTATATCCATAATGACAGTAACAACAATCATCTTGCACATCTTTTACCAGATGGGTATACCCCAGATCAGAATATAAATAGAATGAGTAAAGATTTAGTTGTTAACACTCAAGGAAGAAATTTAATTGATCTGTGTGTTTCGGGTCAACTCAAAATCCTTAATGGAAGATTTTTTGGTGATTTAATGGGGAATTTACTTTGTATAATAGTCAAGGGTGTAGCACTGTGGACTATGCCGCTATAAGCTCTAGCCTACTCTCCTCAGTTCAATACTTTTGTGTATCTGAACCAAGTTACTTTTCTGACCATGTGCAAATTTCTCTTAAATTAAAATGTGCCCTGCAGTCAATTGAGGATAGACTATTTACCAATAATTTTACTTCATATAAATGGCAGAGTAACTCTATAGCCAAGTTGAATGCCATTCTTGTAGAAGAATCTTTCCATAATAAAATTCAGTCCTTTCTAGCAAAAGATTTTACACTAAATGAGTCCGGAGTCAATGAAGCCAGTAATACTCTTACAGGCTTGTATAATTTTTTATCTGAAAAATGTATGAGAAATACCAAAAACTTTAAACATAAAAATTCAAAAAAAAATCTCCTTGGAGTGATAATCAATACCTTGAGCACAGAAAAACTGTTTTAAAATTAGCCAAAGCCCTAAAAAATTCTCCCTATAATAGCGAAATACGTTTAAATTATCTACACCATGCTAAAAAATTAAAAAAGATGAAAAAGCAGAAACAGTCAGAGTTCAAGAGAAACATTGTTCATCAAATCTCCACTTGCAGTAATAAAGACAATAAAAAATTATGGTCACTTTTAAAGTCTTTGCAGAAAAAAGAAACTTCAGATAATATAACACAGGTTCATGAGTTTATTAGCCACATTCAGTCCCAAGGGAACCCTAAAATGTTTGACAATAATTATTCAGAACAGGTAAAATCTACTTTGGTTGATTTAGAGTCAAAAATTAGTGCTAATGATTTAACAGACCAAACAATTTCTATGGCTGAAATAAAACATGTCCTTAAAAATTTAAAAACTGGAAAAAGTGTAGGCCCTGATGCAATCTCATATGAAATATTACTTCATAGTAGTCACACAATGATGTCATGTTTAGTAAAATTTTTAATATGATTTTTTCCTCTGGTCAAATTCCTTCAGAATGGCAAAAAAGTTTCCTTGTTCTACTGCATAAATCTGGGGATAAATCAAATCCAGATAATTACAGAGGCATATCTTTGAACAGTTGTTTATTTAAAGTTTTTACAGCGGTACTTAATAATAGATTCTCAACACTGATAGATGAACAATATAGCAACATGCAGTTTGGATTTCGAAAGAACAGTAGAACTTCTGACAATTTATTCATTCTTAAAACGTTGATTAATAAATACGTTCATTCAAAAAAGAAAAAAATTTATGCCTTTTTTATTGACTTTAAAAAAGCATTTGACTCAGTTTGGCGTGAGGGTCTTTGTTTCAAATTGTTAACTCAAACCAAAATAGGCTCTAAAATGTACTCATTATTAAAGGTTATGTATCAGAAAACTTTGGTGGCTTTGAAACATGATCATTCATTTACAGATTTCTTTTCTATATTTAGAGGTGTGCGTCAAGGTGATAGTCTAAGTCCTTCCCTATTTAATTTCTTCATTAATGACATTCCTGATCTGTTTCATAATAATGACCCTTTAACACTATTAAATTCAAAATAACATCACTCTTATTTGCAGATGACCTAATTATTCTATCAGAAACAGCAGAAGGATTACAAAAATCATTAAGTGACCTTGCCAAGTACTGTTTTAAGTGGCAGCTTACTGTTAATTTACATAAAACCAAAATTCTCACATTTCAACAAACAAACAAATTAAGTAACAAAACATTTTATTTTCAAAATGAGGCAATAGAAAATGTAAAAGAGTACAAATACTTAGGAAACACAATAAATGCAGCAGGTTCCTTTATTCCCTCTTCAAATGAATTATCAAAAAAAGGTATCAGAGCACTTCATTCAGTTTACAAGTACAGCAGTGGTGTAAACAATATGCCAATAGATATAATGCTTAGATTGTTTGACTCTCTTGTACGTCCCATTCTTACTTATAATTCTGAGATATGGTTTATGGATCTTTATAAACAAATATGGTCATCCAAAAACAGAGCACTCAATAAGAATCAACCAATTGATCTCATATCCTTGTATGATGTTTTTCCCATGGAAAAGGTACACATTAAATACTGTAAACAACTTCTTGGTGTCAGTAAAACTTCTTCCAATCTTGCTACAAAATCCGAGTTAGGCAGATTTCCAATATTTCAATTTATATTAAATCAATTAGCTTGCTATGTATCAAGACTTAATTCTAATAACTTAAATCCTTTAATTAAGGAAACATTTATTTTATCCAAGAAATTAGATATAGATAATACTTATTCCTGGTATTCATTTGCTAAAGAAGCATTATCAGAAATATCATTAGATATAAATACTGTTCAGTCATTTGATTATACAAAACAAAAACATAAATTAAAAAAAATATGTTTTTTGTCTTTTGGACAACATTATACAAAACTCTTTTCAGAGAAAATGAATTCTTTAGGAAATGAAAGCAAACTATATATGTACAGTAAAATCAAAACCAGCTTTTCAAAGGAACCATATCTCGATATTCTGAAAGATTTTAATTCCAGAAAGCAACTTACTAAATTTAGAATCAGTGATCATTCACTAGAGATAGAAAAAGGTCGTTATAAAAAGTTAAAAAGAGATGAAAGAAATTGTAAATTCTGTAACACAATTGATAATGAGCAACATTTTATTTTTGACTGTTCAAATAACAAGGAACTCCGTAAAGATTTTATAAAGTCAAGCAAAGCTTCTTTAAACTATAATGTTAATGAAAATAATAAGTTTTCAACAATGATCATAATTTTGAAATCAACATCCCCTTGTCTTATACGTAAATTAGGTGCCTTCATTAAAAAGTCTTTTGAACTGAGGAGGACAGGCTTATTGAATATTTAGGATATTAAACTGAATGTTTTCATACAGATACATATATATCATTTATTTTATTTTGTGCAAAGGTATTAATTTGCAATATTGCATATTTTATGTAATTCTTGTAAGATGATTGTAACAAACTACCTATGTAGTTTATATACAATAAAGTATTATCATAACTCGCTAAAGCTCGTCTTACACTGTTACCGGTGTATGATTCTATTAATCTCACATGAGCAGATATGGAAGAAAACATAAACCGACATTTCTTAACAAATGCCAAAAATGATAAAAAAACAGCAAAATATTGTGTTGGAATGTATGAATACAAAAATAAAAATAAATATTTTAAATATGATGCTTTGAAATTTTATTTGGTATCTTAAATTATTGACATGGAATATTTAAGACATTTTGTATATTAATTTTTGGTATCACTGTTGATTCTGCCATCATTTCCAGCACCTTTGTTTCTGTCTTCACTGCTGTCTATTTTATCATTTCCGCCTTGTCCACCACTTCCACCATTATTTCCACCATCATTTCCACCACTTCCACCATTGTCACCTTTATTGCCATTACCACCATTTCCATCATTACCACCGTCTCCACCATTGCCATTGCTACCATCATTTCCACCATTTCCATTATTGCCATTATTGCCTGCATTTCCGTTCCCGTTATTTCCATTTCCATTATTGCCACAGCCGTTTCCACATCCACATCCACCAAGAGCAACAGCTACACCGCCACATGGATTCTAAATAATTGAACATGAAATGATTAATTAAAAACTGAAAGATTTTTGTATCTTAAGATAGGATTTGCACCGACACGTCTAGATTTAAAAACATATTCATTTGTAAACATATTTGCTATATCTGGGTCGTTGACAAATGATTTACCCCTACTAGAAAATAAGTGTTACACGCGTTGTAGTAATCGAGTGGTTTTGATTGATGATTACAAAAATTTTTTCTTTTGGGTATGGTGAAACAAGTATAAATATTTTGGCATCAGACATGTCACGTGTTCAGTTTTTTACGTACACTTAGGAATGTTGCCTCATAAATTGTAACGATGAACAAATGTAAAATCTTGATCAAAACATTGTCTAAGTGTTTGAAAAAGGAACGAGGAGTTGAATGTTTTGTGGCAAAGTACACGTATTGTACATATACATCTTCTATCGTACTAAAACTAGGTCAATTGACCTTCAAAGAGAGAGAGAGAGAGAGAGAGAGAGAGAGAGAGAGAGAGAGAGAGAGAGAGAGAATCCGTTATCAAATGTGACGCTCATCCATGTAGCCCAAAGTAGTCATGTTTTAATGTTAGCAAATGACATAATAGAAACAGAAACGTGTCATACACTTATAAACAATCAAATCAACAAAGAACAAAAACACTACACATTACGATATAATGCAATAAAACTTTATTGCATCAGGATAACAAAAACGTGTTAAAACACACTGATAAGTACATATTAAATATGGTTATAAATTAATAACATTTTCCACCTTCCATCTCATCATGACATAACATGAAATAAATTTGAATTTTCGATTCAATAAATGCATAAATATTTGACCAGTGACAAAAATAGTTCTTGAAAAATTTTAATTTCAAATTTCTTTCTTCCAGAACATTCATATTGCAACATTTTCAAGATCTACCATCTAGCTATGGACATGATAACTATTAAATGATATAAATAATAATTACAAATGGATGTCTTTTCTAAAAAAAATGTTTGATACTTTTTTCAGAACCTTAACTTTCAAAGTAGATTTTTCTTTAGAAGACTATATCTATTTCTGCAAAAATGTGTAGTGACAAACGTTATACATACCATGCGACAGCGTATTAGAAAAGTTTTTAAAAAATGTATTCTTGTTATTTTACATTTGAAATTTAGATGTTAAATTCATACATGTGTATGTAATTTTACTTTGTTGCACTGTCTTCTATAATTGATAATTAACATTTCAATTCAATCGTGACTGTAGGTGTAGTAAGCATAGAAGAAACTGCTTACCCTTCCGGAGTAACCGGCCTTACTTCCCTGGTGGATGTTCATGTGTTCTAAATTGTCAGTTTCAAAGATTTTACTTGGTACTAGGATTTAGATTTGGACAGGGATTGTTGTGGTTTATTATTATTATTATTAATTTGTGCTCTACCAAACAGTAAATCTTTGAGATTAAAGAGTAACATTAACTAATTTAAAATAGAATTATATTGTGTAAAACAACATGTTCAAACATTTAGTTTTTTATGAAAATATATACATATTTATTCATGTCCGAATCACAATCCAGAAGCAAAAGAAAACTTTGAAACGGCAAAGCATGTTAACACATGAACTTGCACCAGGGAAGTGAGGCCGGATGTTCCGGAAGGGTAACTAGCTATACCCGTGACGTGTGTATTCAAAATTGAGAAAAACATGGAATTATGGGTTCAATATATCCAGGGTAATTCTGGACACAGAGACGTCATACTTATCAATAAAACTGTGATGACGGCCAAAATACTTTTATATTTTAGTTTGAATAAAAGCATATTAGCGGCATTATTCTTATAACTAACAAATTCCTAATATGTCGATAAAGTTTATTCATTGTGTTAGGTAAATTTATATATTCAAAATATAAGTTAAAATGTTTTCTAAAACATATTTAAAAATGTTTCTATTCTTTGTAAAACATTTTGAAAATAAGTAACAAGAACATCCTTGCACAACGGTGAAATATCTTAAACAAGGAATAAATTCAGTCATGTTTTAGAAAACCCTTTAACTTATTTTTAAAATTTTGAATATATAAAAAGTCCATTGGCATCTTTCTACTGGTATTGACGATTGATCTCTGCAAATACTTGTGCAGTAGAACACTAATACACCGGTATATGTCCAAATCACAATTATACAAGCTAGTTTAAAAAAACCTGACAAAATAAGTAAGACACTGGTCGACAAAAATGTTATAACATAATTGTTTTGTTTTGAAAATTAAATATATAAAAAGATGGATACTTACGGTGTAAGCTTTGTGGATGGCTACAGCAAGCACAACAACGGCGAACAATAGACACAGTCGATTCATCTTGTCTGGTGAGAAGAGGTTGATTTAAACAACTGAAGAGTGAAAATCACAATTCTTTTTTATAGCAATTTTCAGTCGATAGTCTTCAAGATGTTGAAAACAAATTATTAGAAAAAAGTTAAATTATTCCTTTGAAACGCATTTGTATCATCTTATCTTGTTTTTAAATTTTATTTTAGATGAATATATTTGCGATTTGTATATTTTATATTGAGATTTATCGGAATGTTTCCATCTGTTTCTAACGATCAAACAATTAGTATGTTTTTACTTTTAAAATTTAAATATATCAATACTTAGATAAAGGCAAAATAATAATTACACTGCATTTATTATGTATCAATAAAAAACAAGCATTTCAATCCACGTTTTTTTTTGAAACAAACACATTAAGAACAAAATAAATAAAAATGCCCACGTCATTGACATGACACATGTTATAATCCAAAATAAAACGTATGTTAACGAAAAATAAGGTACGTAAGTTAACGGACGAGGTGGCAAAAGGAAAAATGTACCATAGGGGATGTTGGGACGGTGGTATTTGTCTTACAAGAAACTGCTGTAGTTTGAATTCTTTTCGAGTTTCCGTAAGAAAAAAATTCTAAATATTTCGGTTTTGTTATATATTACATTATCTTGATGTAAAAATACTAAATATCTTTTGTCAACACATCTTGAAAATAACGCCATGTTAAAGCAGGGAGATCTTTGGCTGATATGTTTTAAATATTGTTGAGACAATATTTGTAGTAATGTGGAATATAACAGTGCAGTATGAGTATCCATGTAGGGTAAGAAAATGTCATCCGAGGGGTTGAACATTTCAGTCAGAGATAAGGCTTGCCGAGACTCTTACCGGAAATGTCCAACTCCGAGGAAAAGATTTCCCTATCCTACATAGATAAACATATAATATATTTTCTTCCATTTTGTTGCCAATATTTGACTTCAAATAGGATTAACATAGACATGACATGTCTGTAAATCCTAACTTTGTTATTCAACGTTCTACTTTAAACAAATATTACCATTGGAAAAATTTTGGTCTATACAAATTGTATAAACTACAAAACAAAGGTATTTATTTAAAACTCTCCTATTTAACATTTGAAACACACTCAAAAATTCCTTAATTTTAAAGAAATTGATGCCATTTTCCCCACACGACGACGTCATGTAATTGTCTTTTCATTATGATGTCACTAAAGTTTACCTGAGCATGCGAGATTCATAGAATCTGTCACCTGTTTGTGACCAAGACTGTATGATCTCAATCGAGGGTGATGTGATGTAACATATCCCAGTGTGTATTTATTTAGGTTAAAGTAATGTTTTAATAAATGTTATTTTTCCAAATGGCGTGAGTAATCTTTCTGACCGATCATTAAAATCCCGATCTGTTTCAATTAATTTCATTTTAATGTTAATCTCCCTGATTATTTCTAGATTTGTTGGGAAGTTGATACCTAGTACTGTAAAAGTTTCTTTGGTTCATTCTAATTTTATATCTGGACACAGGGCATCTTTTCTATTGACCCCATCCATAATGCTTTACATGTTTTAATATTAGATTTAAGACCTGGGTATTTTGAAAATTGGAGCAAAAGGTCCATCAAACTTTTAAAACGTTTTTTCGAGTTATGTAAGAATACACATGAACACTTGAACTTTTTATATTTTAATCCCTTTTATATAACTATTATGACGAAACATATTTGCCATTATTTCGGCTCAAAGCATAAACAAATATGGTGATACTGAGTCCCCGTGTCTGAACTTTCTTTATATATATATTTTGAACAATTGAGAAAAAATTCCATTTTGGATCACGCATAATTTAACATTTTTATGTAAAATCTCTGTCCAATTTTGTTTAAAATTGAAAAATGCATGGTTTTGTTTATAAACCAACCCAACGATACGGAATCGAAAGCTTTTTCAAAATCAACCAACAGCAGGGTCCTAGGAATATTATTTTCCTTAGTTAACTGTAGAACATTTTATATAATTTTGGTATTTTCCCCAATAAATCTGGCAGATATAAAACCTAAAAACTCAAGAGTTATTTATATGCCACGTTAAACAACGAAATTGGTCTCCAGTTCTTTATATAATCTCTACACTTGCATTGTATAGGTAATATTAAAATTATCTCCTGTTTTTAAGTTAAAGATAATTCTCCTTTTTAAAACTATAATTTAAAGATCTGATCAAAAAGGGAGACATATTGTTCCAGAAAAATTGAAAAATTGAGCTGTGAATCCATCTTGTCCCAGGGACTTTTTATTTTTATGTTCTTTAAAGCCTTAAATTTTAATCTTAATTTTATTACCCCTGTATTCTTTCCTTTGTATTTCAACCAATGAGATATGACCCCCAAAAGGCACAACTGTGTCTCATGGAGAACAAGTGTACAAAGTCTCATCACATTCCACATAACCGCTATTGAGCTATGATGTTTACGAAAGCTTGGTAGAACAATACGGAATAATAATGATAATAATAAGAACGATAATAATTAAGTCTGAATATCTGTGTTAGGGGTGACTTCAAAAGAAATCAGTATGAAGAAAAATGTAGCAAGTATATTTATTATCATCGTACTTCGGTTACGTTTGATCTCCGACACATAATTTATTGTGGCTTAAGTGTTACTTGTGCACACACATATAAATCACATCATATACGAAGCAGGCTGTTTGCAAAAAAATTGTTGACTCAGGGATATTACAAGCCTAGGCTTATCAAGGCTTTCAAAAGCTTTTATGGCCGTCATCACAGTATTGTTGGTAACTTTGATGTCTCTGTGTTCAGGATTGCGCTGGCGCGACGAGTAGTGATACCGCTACTAAAAAAAAACGAGACCTGATACGAAGGGATGTACATACATATCGTGTATATAGTATTTTTATCTAACAATCCCAATTAGGTTATTCAAACTAATGAAAAACAACATTTTATATAAAAAATTATATTTTACCACAGAAAAACACTGAACTATGCTATGACATATGTTCCGTAGTAATGACTTTATTATTAACATTTGGCAAATCGGAGATTCTCAAATGACGTCACAATGAGAGAGTGCATGTGTATGTGTACTTTCCCGGATATGTTGTATCACCACAGTGTAGTGATAATAGATTCTGTATCATGCGTGTTCGTTTAAACTTGTATTTCATCAAATCAGACAGAAAAACTAGTCTAATGTTAGATAAAAGGTATTACAGCAGTTAACACAGACCACAAAAATGAGATATTCTCACATTGATAGAATCTATGTGCAATGGCATTATGTCTCTGTTGCACAATATACAAAAATGAGAACTTACAAGTTTCATTTTAAAAAGACGGTTATTATGTGGTATAAATCTTTGAATGATTTTAGAATAAAACACAAATTAGTTTCAATATAACCAAGAAATGGTAAACTATAAATATAATTATGTATGGTATTTTCATAACATTCAGTTCGGCTGCATTGCGATGGCTAAACGTCGTAGATTTGCGACCCTGTCAGAGGAATCAAAGGGTTTAATTTTAGATTCTGTGATTCTGAAAATACTAAGAGAGCTACTAATACGGTTGTCAAGGCGTTCCGGGAATATTTATTTTAAAAGCAGTTGCCATCAGATTTTGAAACATCTGAGAAACAGCAACTAGACAAAATTTTTAAATTCAAATGCGCAATAAAGATGGTCAGATGTATAAAATCCACCTTAATTTCATATAGACATGGAATTCAGAGGCATCTTGAAAACCTACGGCCAAATGACAGGATTGACATTGTTAAAGGCGATGATTTTAAAACTAGTACAAAGGCCTTCAAATCCATGACAAAGGAGTTGAAGCGAAACGGTTTGGCTGTCGTTGACCATCATCTACCAATCACTGATGATGGTCTAGAGAAGGCATACAATTATCTGTGTATAGATAATCTTGAGGACTCCCAGTTGTTGCAATACAAAGTAAGATTTTGATTTATTCACCACGTCTGATTTTCATTTTTGATCTTTATGATGTAAATTGTATACCACCCCCACATCTCCTTACAAATGTCTTCTGATCAATAATTGTTCTTAAATGCAGTCTTTTAATAAAATTTTTCTCTTCATGATTATGATAATAATATGGAATTAAGACGTGTGTGATGAGCTGAACAAGAACCATCAAGATGACAGTGAAAAATGTTCTGATGGAGGGATGTATGAGATAAAAGGTATTTTACCAGACTGAATGTTGTTTATAAAGAAAACTTTATATTTTCAGACAAGTTATGTTGCATAAAAAGTGAAATTTATGTAAGTGATAGTAAATTGTTAAGCTATTAATTTTCTATTATAAGTGTTGAATATTCAGAACATTTCTGATCTGACATTTTATATCATATTATAGATAATATTTCAAAACAAACACAAGCATGTATGATTTACTTAGTATAGTAAATGTGATATGAACTATTTTATTATATTGCTTTCAGGAAATGGGGTAGATTTTATCAACACACATTTAATGTATATACATAAAGATGATTTTTATAGATTTTGGTTCTTTATTTTAGCCCCTCTCTCTCTCACACACACACACACACACACACACACACACACACACACACACACACACACATACATGTTGAAGGTGTCAAATGCAGACCCGTGATATTTCCACCCAAATTGCAGACCTGCCTTTAAAATGATGCTACAGTATTGATCTCACATATATGCCATTTATTTTGTTCTGCAATTATGAAAAGCGCTTTTTTATCAATGTAAATCCATTGCTTAACGGTAAGATTTTTACCATGGAAATGCAGTCTCATCATACACATGGGAAATGCAGACTTTGAACACACCATGGAAAATGCAGACCTGGTATACACCATGGAAAATGCAGACCTTGCATACACCATGGAAAATGCAGACCTAGCATACACCATGGAAAAGGCAGACCTTGCATACACCATGGAAAATGCAGTCCGTGTTTACACAAAGGAAAATGCAGACCTCTCATATACACAAGGTCAATTGAGGACACAGAATGTAAATCTAGATGTTCTTTCCTAGGAGATAGTTACAGCCTAGTTACCTGAAGGACTTTATAGTCAAAAGTCCAATAATCTAAAAACCCGATAGTTCAAAGTTCTTCTCAATAGACAGCTCTGCTCATGCATCTGCTAGAGGTGTTTGGTTACTCATTAAAGAGTCTACTACTTTGTCTATAGAACATTTTGACAAGAACATCTCCAATAAAACTGGATAGGGTAAGCCGTGGCTTCAGATTAAAAGTTACAGATGCTACATCTATTTTTCAGAATTCGCAAGCATTCGGCTCCCCACTTTTATTACATTTTTTTTCACATTTATCATAGAAATGTAGAAATATTAATTTTCACCTGTTGACCTAGTGACTATCTCTGTTAACTATTAACTTCTGTCGACTTGGTCAACCTGTTAACCTGTCAAACTAATGACTCAGTTAAATAAAATGTCGTTGCCCTAGGGACTGCATGTCCTTTTATAACAGTTGAACCTTTTTCTTTTCAAATTGAAAGAGTAAAACTCAGTTTTATTTGAGATGTTCAACCAGTCATTCGCAAAAGATAAAAATGCAGATTTCTACGAGAAAATGATGTGCCGGAGCCGACCAGTAAGGGACCGCAGAAAGTAACATTAACTTTCTCACTTGCAATAGCTGGGAAACGAACCCGGGGCACCTTGGTGAGAGGCGAGTTTCTTATCTTCTGGGCCAACGCAGCTCCTCCAAAATCTGCCAACATGCAATTCAATAAAAAAAAATTCCATTTTATGTGGCACATGCAAGCAAACCTATCAAAAAAGGTGAATCGTGATCATTTTGTAAAGAAATTGGTGTTTGATTAATATTAGATTGATAAAAACAATCTTTTCTTTGGACAACACAACTTTAAATTAGAACTGTCTACATAGTTTTTTTTTCATATTGCTTAACGTCGCATTGACAATATTTCAGTCATTCGCGACGAGAACAAGGTTATTAAACTCTATTATTAATCTATTCACAATTTCGTGAGGTGAGTGCATGCATGCGGGTGTATTTATGGTCTGCATTGTACTAGTGCGCACTGATGGAGACTTTTAAAGTGCTAGTTCACTGAAATATTGTGACGCAAACGACACAACACACAACCCGGTCACATTATACTGACACCGGTCCAACCAGTAAGGGCCAACGACAAGGAAAATTCGCCTTTCCAAATACAAGGTCCGAACGGGATTCGAACCCCAGAGGTGAAAGACCTTGGATTTGTAGACCAATGTCTTAATGCTCTGCCAATCGTGGCCCTTGTCCACAAAGTGAGCCCAATACCAATACATGGCAAATTCTTATGAAAGTGACCAATTAGAATGCAAACAGATCTATCTAGATAGAAACTAGAAGTTTCTTTTCAAACAAAGACAGATGTCTTCCAATCCTTCCAACATGGCTGAAAATTGCACAATACACATTGTCTGAGGATGATGAACATTTGTGTCATTTAGAAACTTCCTTTCATGCAATCAAACTTTATGGAACAGACACAAAATACTGTCATTTTAATTCGGTTCTTGACCTTGCACCCACATGGCAGGAGATTGCACTCTGACATGACGAGATTTAGCGCTCAGAACATCGTCTCAGTATGGTGAGCATTTGTGCCAAGTATTTTCAAAATCCCTCTATGGAAAAGATATGTGGTGAACATGATATGTGATGGACAGTTGAACAGACCTACATCCAGACTAAAAACAATATATCTCCCTGAAAAAAAATAATTATCCTCTTTAAGAGAACAAACTACTCCTAATGTTTCATCAACATAGTGCCTTTAGTTTTAGAATCATCACTCAGATAATAAATATCCACAAAATGATGGACAAACACAGCGAAAGCAATATAGAACATTTGTTATGGAAAGTATAATGAATAAATAAATAATTTCTAGCAAAATTAATTCTGAATACTTTTTATTTAGGCTATATGCATGACAAACTAACATTTTATAATCTATGTTGCTTAACTATATGACTATAATAAATTTATATATAAAAACAAGAGGCCCATGGGCCTTAACACTCACCTGAAGATATGTCCAAATATTGTTTGCAAAGTGGAATAGATAATATATTACATACAGAAACTTTTAAAGTTTTCTCAAGTTAAGAACTCCCACAAAACTTAATCAGAAATATATTCACTCACATTTCATTTATAAGTAGCTTATATAATAGGCATGAAGTAACTGTAGTGCAATGAATAATTTCCAGCAACTATGTCCTTGACTTTCGAACATATATGACCCTGAACCATATATGACTGTCATGTCAATACCTAAAATATTCTAACTCACATGCCTATGCATGAAATTAATAGCTTTCAAGATAATTAATAATTTTTGTATTCCTATGTTGATATGACCTTGACCTTTAAACATATAACCTTTAACCATATATCAAAATGATTGTCGTGTCAATACCTACAATATTCTAATATACCTGCCTATACAAAAAGTTAATAGTTTTCAAGATAATTAGCAATTTATGTCTTCTTTTGCAGCTGTGACATTCACCTTTCAACATATGACCTTGACTCATATATAAAAATGATTGTCATGTCAATACCTAAAGTATTCCAATATACATGTCTATACAACAAGTTAAAGCTGCATTAAGTTCTCCAAAGAAAAAAATTAAACAGTACTAATCTAACAAATGATGTTCCTAAAGAACAATGTTACATTTGGTTCAACCATAAAAGCTCAAATAAATGCAAATTTACAGTATTTACCATGCGAGATGCAGCATTTAGGATCTAATATTTGAACATGCTTACGTCATCAAAACCTGGGTCATTTAAACACAACTTTCAAAACGGTAAATACGATAAATTAAACACAGAACTTCGTTGAATTTGTCATTTGTCATTAAGTAAGGGATAAATAACACCATTTCAAATACATCTGAATATTAATGAAGGATAATTAATGCAATCTGTCATGTTTCACTTTCGATTCTAGGCTTTTTGTACATCCGTGCGCATGCTCCAAGCTCATAATTTCCATCGTAAAACACCGACCAATCGGTCAGAGGATTCCATTTATTTACAGCTAAAAGAAATTAAATTTTAGAAAATGAACGTCACGGATCGTGATTAGAAGATATCTATTTTTAAAAAATCAAAAAAAAAAAAAAAAAAAAAAAAAAAATTCAGAAAATTGATAAACTTAATGCAGCTTTAATACTTTTCAAGATAATTAGCAATTTAAGTCTGTGACCTTGACCTTTCAATATATGACCTTGAACCATATATCAAAATGATTGTTGTCAAATACCTACAATATTCTAATATACATGCTTATACAAAAAGTTAATAGTTTTCAAAGATAATTAGCAATTTAAGTCTTCTTTTGCAGCTGTGACCTTGACCTTTCAACATATAACCTTGTACCTTATATCAAAATGATGGTTGTCACAATACCTACAATATTCTCATATATACATGCCTTCACAAAAAGTTGATAGTTTTCAAGATATAGTGACAAATATATAATTTATAGCAATTTCCCCACTCAGTGCCTTATAATTTCCCCATTTTGAGCCCCATGGCTTCCATTTGTGCAAACAATATAAAAAAGATGACCTAAGGATGTTATAAATGAAATGACTAAGGTATATCTCTTGTAGATTCAGAGGAGAAGATTTTTAAAAATTTTCACTATTTCCCCCCTCATGGGTCCCCAAAGGGACATAACTCCTTCATTTGTGCAAATCTGAATGGGCTTCATCTGGCATGATGGTTACCAAGTTTCATTAAATTTGGCCCAGTGGTTTTGGAGGAGAAGATTAAAATGTAAAAAGTTTACCCATGTCGGACGAAGATGGATAGCAATTGCTCATCTGAGCTTTCAGCTCAGGTAATCTAAAAAGATTTGCTGATGTTTTTGCCCTACATTCTTGCAACAAGAATTCTTTTAACAAAACTTGTATTTTTAAAATGATGAATTCCACATATAACTGTAAAAGGTTAAAGGAATGGTTTTAAAAAAAATTGTTTAAATTAGCCGAGTCTATTAGACAGATGCATGGACAGAAGGACTGATGCCTATGTCATGCCATAAGCTAAGCTGGCTTTAGCCAGTTGATCTAAAAATGGAATAGGATACTCTTGTGTCCAAGTCTGATTTGACTTTAAAAAGATAAAAACTGATGATAAATTTTTTTTTCATATCAAAAAATGTGAGAAATTGTACCCCAAACAGACACTGCACTGGTGCCTAAGAAAACCGTTTTCTGTTTGATGTAATTAAAGAGACCATAAATATTAAATATAAAGTCAGTATTGCAAGAATACATGTCCCCTGTCATTGAAAATTAAAAATTAAAAGAACAGCTGGACAGACTGACGATGAGAAACACTACAGTAACCTAGGGACTTTCCACATCAAATTTGGTTTCATATAGCTTCGTTGTTTTGGAGAAGACTTTCAAGAAATCATGTAAATTAAGCAACCAATGATTTTAAAAATAATTGTGTAATGGTCATTCATAGCTTTGTGCTATTTATAATAATAGTGGCCATCTTGGATGCTGCTGGAAGTTTGCATAAAATTTAATCTAGGGACTGTCCACATCAAATTTGGTTTCATATAGCTTTGTAGTTTTGGAGAAGATTTTCAAATAAGTCTAAATTTAGCAACTAATTTGCATGATTACTAATAATGACCAAACAGAAAAAGTTATGGAAAAACCTGTTACATATATTAAATGGCTAGACATCTGCTTTCTTTATGTCAAATTTGAACCAAATTGCTTTATATATAAATGTGTAATGGTCATTTTTATCTTGACCAATCAGATCGCAGAATCTGATCACATGACCAATCAACGGCAAACAACTTTGAATAAGCAACACAGCATGCCTACTAATCATTTCTGCTTATTTTCAATCAAATCCATTCAGTAGGTTAGGAGACAGATGGACAACCACTATAGTCCCCTCTGGTTTCACCAGCAGGGGACTAATAATTCAAAAAGATAAAGTTTTCTTTGCTTCAACCATTATTTAATCCAAACTTAAACCAACGTCTAAATTTTAATTGATTTACATAACTCCAAAACTTAATCATGTTATAAAGAAAATTCACTACATTTTGGGCAAAAAGTATTTTCATCATCATCATCACTTCTGACCAACATTTATTTGCCTTATCAAGCATATTTATTTAATTTATCAAGCATAAGTGCAGCTACTATAACGTGATAGAACAGTTGTGAGTAGACCCCAATGAAAGCTCATCAGACCAAGATATCTGCTTCATGATCTTGATTTTCAACCCCCCCTCCCCCTATCCCATGAAAACCTTTGTTGATCCATTTGTGCCAAGTGACACAGAAAGTCCGAACAGGACAAAAACATTGAGACAGTCATTGCTACAATGTAAGTCAATGTGACCTACTTTTGTTTTGGAAAGGAAGTGCACTATAACACCAGGGTTCTATTGATCCCCACTTTGTTAGTAAAAGGGTCATCATTACTTTTCATAATTTTTCATCATCATCTATTTAATCATTAAAAATACTAAAAAAATTATAATAAAAATTTAAAGTAATATTTTGATAATGAACTAGAAAGTAACTGAACATAAAATATAGGTCAACTTCCACATCAGCAGCATCCATGTTTCATCATCTTTATCACATTTTAAATCCTAAATTTATGACTTTAGTTGTCATGCTGTATGTATAATGATATACAAAAACTTAACATTTGAGTCCAAAGTAAAACTTTAACACTGATGTAGAAAATCACTGAACATACATTATATAGGTCAACATCCACATAAGCTACATCAATCTTACAATCAACCTGATCATGTATCAAATGCTACTAAAATTAATTCATGACTCTATTTGTTAAGGCATTCATATGTACAATACAATAAAAAAAATAATAATACAAAACTTTACATTGAAGTTTAAGGAAAAACTTTAACCTAGATTTACAAAGTATACTGCAGATTGAATATATACCCACAAACACATATTAACTGAATCTAAGACTGTTGGGGACTGGATTGTGGCAAGTAACATTGATTTTCTCATTTTCGTGAGCCAGGATTCAACTTGTTTTTAACATATTTGGTCATTGTGACCTTGAGCCAAGGACAAGGTCATTTCTTTGAACAAACTTGGTAACCCTTGATGTGTAGTTGATATATACCAAGTTTCATGCTTCTAGGCCTTATTGTTCATGAGAAGAAGTCATTTAAAGGTTTTACTATATAAGATCACTGTGACCTTGAACAAAGGTCAAGGTCAATAATTTAAACAAACTTGAAAGCCCTTGACCTAAACAAGCTTCCTGTCAAGTTTGGTGAAATTCTGATTATTGGTTTCAAAGAAGAAGTCATTTAAGTGAAAAGTTAACGGACGACAGATGGCGGCTTTCAGCTCTTGGTGAGCTAGTAAAATACAAAAACTTAACACTGAAGGTGAAAGTAAAAATTTAACATTAGATTTCCAGTCACTAAACCATGAAATATGTCACTTTAGCATCAGCAGCATGTACAATGTTTTATCTGTCATAATTAAATGTTCATTACAGTTTAGCATTCAAAGTGCCAGTACATTCTGAGAAAAAGATTAAAATACAAAATTTTTACAATGACGACGGAATAGTATCACCTATGTTTTGCCTGTGCACCTTCATCATGTTGAGAAAATAAAACTATATTTCAAGTCCTATGGTCTTGCAAATCATGTGGAAAATCTTCTTTACAGAGACCTACTTTTTCTATTGAGTAATGAACCCTAACATGATCCTATATGTCATGAAACTGATACCTACAGAAAGGGGACATATAAATAAGTCCAACCAAAGTGCGACAAACAGAGATGAACAGATGCCCAAACAACTTTTTTAAGGTAAACATATAGATATTGTGCAGATCGTTATTGCAACAAGTGGTCAGACATTCAGCAATGCAAAAACTAAATACAGGAAAAATATACATCTCTTATCCTAAACACAAAATTATTGCTAAATACATACATGTATTTTGTGTTTTGAGTCAAACATACTTTCAACAAAAAAATGTTATCATTAATTTCATATAATGAAATGTAATATATCAATAAATGTGTAAATTTAAAAACATGAATATATCTTAACATTGAAATTTAACTCAACAATAAGTACAAAGTTTCATGTAACAAATTAACAAAAAATTCTTTTATACAAAATATATCGGATAAAAGGTAGACAGGTAATGCTTTGATGGGATTAGATTTACACTTTTTATCCTTATTTCAGGTTTTTTTAAGCTCTATAACAATCTTTTTCAGACTATAATTAATACTTAAATTACTTCACACTGTGTGCAAATAACTTAAGTAAGGAAAACTCATCTATTCTTTGAGACACTGCTTATTAAACTTGACTTCGGATTTCAGTGCCAGTGTTTTAAACATCTAAGAAGTTATTAGCAGTTTATAATATACACTTATAGCAAGGGGTACCTTTAAAAGTTTTACATAAAATTCATTTAATTGTTTTAATATTATACAAAATATCCATTAGCATAAAGAGTTACACAAACTGAAAAACTCTCTCCAATTTCACAAAACTGAAAAGAGCACAAAGGAGCCTTCACATCTTCATTATTATTTCTAAAACCTTGTCCTATAAGAATGACCTTGCTTTTTAATAGGCTTTGTCTATACTAGGTTTGATAAAACAAGAGACCAACTAGGGCCTGTGTAGCTCAGCTGTCTAAAATGCCTTCATGCTAGAGCTGTATACCTTAAACTTTCAAAGAAGATTTTTACACAATTTTCCACAAAAGATTTTCAAGGATGATTTGCAAATGTATGCAAATATAAAACCATGACTCTCCAGTATGCAGCAAAGGATGATTTGCAAATGTATGCAAATATAAAACTATGACTCTCTAGTATGCAACCAAAAATGGCACCATGGGAGCCCTTCGTAAAGTTAGAGGCCCAATTGGCCTGAACAGCTCACCTGGCACACATCTATTGTAAAACATGTCAATTTGAAGCAAAAATACTGAGATGTTGACAAATCAATCACCAGATAAAAAGTAGACATGACCTGAATTTTGACCTTGACCTATAATTGTTGCAAATGTTAAAACTGATAATCCCATGTTATTTTATGCAATTACAACCACAAAATTGTCAAAACATCATCAATATTATTACGTTTATCTTTCATATGCCCCTGTGCCAAGTTTCAGCTTTGCGGGAATGAGTTAATAACTTGAACATCTATGGCCTGTGGATTAGTATTCCACAAAATATAAATGTTTAGCTTTAAAACTGTAGGAGCATGCATCACAACTGTTCATGAATAGATGGATACATACATATATACATATATACCTTTATCAAAATAAATTCCACTTATTCTGTATCATACTTCAACCACTTTTTTCAGAATTTTTACCCATACGTTCTTAACTACTTAAATCTAACTGATAGATCGTTAAGTATGTCACTCTAACTGAACATTTAAACTCAGCTAAACATCTCTGATGTACGTAAATTTCTATTTCGGCAGTAATGTTTAATTTGATGCCATGTTCTGCTTTTTAGGGAAACCTCTCTGGCTTTTGCAGATTCACATTCTCTCTTTCCAGGAATTTGCCTCAGTTTTAGAAATTTCCAAAGCTGTCGTTCAACTGCTTCAATTTCTAATTTAGTCCACTTTCTCCTTCCATCTGCTTGATTGAAATCTGCAGAAGATAATTTTTAATGCCAAGAGTGAAATGCAAAGAAATATGGCTCTTAAAACAAAGAGTTTATCATGCAGTAATTTAAGTAGCCAAATTTATTAGCCGTGCTCTGCTTTACAACTTAAGTGTTATGCTTCTATTAGATTGTCAGAGCACAAAAACACTGCATGCTACTATATATACACTAATAAAAGCCAGCCAAAAACTAGTTTAGACAAGTGTGTGCTTATAATTGACATAATATTCCTTCAGAACTTCATCTGATCTTCCAGCAAAATTGGTAACATCTATATGAATAAATTACACTCTGAGTCTGATCTTAAAACTTAAAATGGATTTTGCTTTGCTATTTTTAACATCATTAAGTGCTTCACGTAGTTACTGACTGAAGTGTTTGAAGCAAACAAGCAAAACAAACGATTCCTCATTGCAACAAATGGAATAAAAACAAATACAGTTGTCTCGTTAATTCGAAATTGAAGGGGTCAGATGAAAAATTTCGATTTATCTGAATTTCAATCAACTGTTTTGATCACTGACGTTGAGAACGGGAGATAACTTAATAGTAAAGCGCTCCTCTATTGAAGTCACGTGTTTGTTTTTATGTATTAAAGCGCATCGCTGACAATTAACATTGAAAATTTAAGATTATGTTTAAATGAAACATTTAAAATTAAAAATAATTTTTTATTTTTCAATGTTTATGTAAAGCTCAACAAACTCAAGTTTTTTAAACAATAAAATGAGTAAATTGGAAACTTCACCGAGAGCTACAAGGTTCCCTTGAAATTTCCCGTAAAACATTGACTATGGTGAGGCTTACATGTAGTTAAAATTTCAATTATTCATAATCATAACTTCTTCACCTGTAATCCTTAGCATCCAACTTATGTGATTATTAAAATCTGGACTGAAAATTCACTTCGATTTAAGCAAAATTTCGGTATTTCAATTTAAACACATTTCGATTTGCATAGAAATACATTGCGATCTGACAGGACCGTTTGTATCATTTCCATTTAAGCGAAATTTTGATTCAACTGATTTCGAATTAATGAGAGTCGACTGTAGTTCTAAAGAAATGATAACTGACAGGCACTGTCAGCTATTAACAACATTAGCAAACAAGCTGTATTGTGAAATGACAAGTAGGATAATTATACCCTTTGCTGTTGTTGAAGTTACTGTTTTAGTTACTGCTTTTGCTTCAACTTCATTTTTATCTCTGAATTCCTGGTCTTCATCATCAGTCTCATCATTTTCTTCTTCCAATACATCTAAAATTAGTTGATATCATTTTTTCAAAACATTGTTTAAAAAAATCATAGCCTGATCTTAGAGAGAAGATAAACATCAGTGTTTTACAGTATCGATTATTAAAAGTCAAATTGCCAAAAGCATGTAGAAGTTGTCAGCAAACTATGTAAATTATATCAAACCCAAACTAAAGTTAATTTGAATTCTGTAATCAAATCACAACAAGGATAAAGTGGTATTTACTGCTTTATACAACATTAAAGATAACAATTTATGAAGCATCTGTCTTTGTATGATTTTGTTACAAAAAGGAATTCCAGCTTTAGAGTTGGTCTATCCATCTAAGTGAAATTCATTTACATGAATATGCCTCATTAAGATTTCAGAGACTAAAAAGATGCACAAGTCCAATCATTTGGTTCTGATTGGTTAAACAATTTTCAGAACCTTATGTCTTGCCTATTGCTGTAATATGGTCTTAAAAAGAAAAAAAATTTGGACAAACAAATATTAACACTATTCAAAGCTGCATTAAGTTTTCTAATGTATAAAATAAAAAGGCGCAGCTTTCCTTAACTGTGCCTCTCATGAACAATGCAATACTTGGTTCCTTAATTAAACCTTTACTCACATTGAATTCGTGGGGAAACCTCTTGCTAGTTTATCTACCAAAGATCTTTTTAGAACAATTACGAGATTCTTTATTGAAAATAAGGCATCGTAAACATACACAGCAAAGAAGCATGATTTGTGATTCTGACAACTGAAGCAGCGATATGGTTAAAGAAACACATAAGTTAATTAAATATGTTTATGATTGCATGAAGGAATAAATAACATTATCATAAATTAATTCAGCTTTTTTTTTCTCATGTGGCCATTCTTTATTTACATGTAGGACTTCTCGCTCCAAGCTAATAATTTGCATATTATCGAGTTGGCCCAAACTTTTAGAATTTTAGATTGAGTCCTGACTTTCTGTCTCCCTGAAAATTAGACAGACTTCTTTAAACAATGTCCCTCAGCTAGATTACGCAAAATCAAAGCACATCATTCATACATCTAAGCCCAAATATATTGAATAATTTCGTACGTATATATTTTATGTTTTAAATTTTTATGGACAATGGATGTATTTTGATTGTTGAGATATTTTTTAGAACAAGAAGAATTATTTTTAAATTTTTAAATGTTTCCCCGAGACCTCTGCCAGAGTGGAAAGTCGGAGGGTTACATCCACATAAACTGGTTAAACCACACCATTCAGCAATTCTGTTAGATCCACATCCTAAGTCATGCTGTTTTGGTATTGGTCTCAGGTGTTTTCGTGTTGTCTTATGTGTCTTTGAATTATTGTTTCTGCTGGCTTTTGTCTACTGGTTTTATCAAAGTCTGCCAGTTTCAGCTGTCATTTCTTCCTTTTCATTCCATTTTTATGACTAATAAGGGTGAAATTAAGAACATAAATCGCACAGATCGTAATTTGAACCAATTTTTATAGACCAAAAACATATTTTTAGAAAAAGTCTTTTTCAATAATGGTGTACCCTTAATGCAGCTTTAACTACTGTATGGTTTTGCTATACCAAAAGCCTATAAAACTTATAACTGCCAAAAATTTGTTGATGCCAATTAGTTTAAATAAGAGATTCATTGAAAAGGGTTGCAAAATTATAGTGATTTACAGTTTATAAATTCCACAAAATAAAGTCATCCAAAATAACTATGTTTCAATATTTGTATGAAAAAATTTACCCTGTGAATCAAACTCAATCTCATCAAGGTTTTTTCCTCTGAATTCAGCAATTCTTCCCTCATTAATGGCATGCAGAATTTTGCTAACTTTTGCCAGCTGGAACGAACTCTCAGGTAAGCGATAGAATTCTCTATGGACCCTTATATCGTGTCCCATGAACTTTGCCAACACGTCAAGATTTCCCTCTGTAAGTCCAAGAACTTGCGACAAGGTGGCCATCTGCTTTCTTAAATTTGTGGATTTGATACGATCTGGGTTTTTCGCTCCACTTTGATATGCTAACCTTCGTAGACAATCATTCCCCCTTAGAGGGAATTGTGACTCTGGTTTGCCAAACAGGTAATTATTAGGAACATTAATTTTCTTTCGAAGTTGAAGAAGATACTGGATTTCTGACATCATTTTCTTGGTCAAAATTACTGGGACACGGCTGCCTCTCTTTCCCATAATTTCGATTCGTTTATGCGTCTGACACAATTCCTTTTCAAAAGGTGTTATGCTCTTTAGGATTTCTTCATCTACAGCCTTAGATTCAATTACTGACTCATAATTTTCTAGCTTTATCCTTTGAGCTTCCCCGCTTCTCTTTCTGTTGAAAAGTATTACTCTTGTTAGACAAATTGCAGCCATATCTCTATATTTCTGTTCAACTGAGAGATCTGAACTCTGAACTTCCTTAGTTCTGTCATTCAAATATTTATGCAGAAGAACCACATCCTCAACAAGAGGCAATATTTGTGGTCTGTTGAATTTTGCTCTGTGCAATGTGCTGTGTGCTTTTGAAGAAACTCTCTCTTTCCACTCGGTTTCAAACAAATCCAAGAAACTTTGCATTCTATTTCTCAAATCTTCCTCTCCATTCTGAATAGCCTTTGTCCTGACCAATTTTGCACATTTTTTCAGACTATGGCCAAGTTTAAGGGCTAGTGATGGTATTCTGTATATTCCTTTTTCAGAAGATAAACCTGCAACATCATTTATTATCTTGATTAGGATTTCCCAATTTTCTGGCATAAGACTTTCTTCTAATGACTTGATATTTTCTGCACTGATTGCTATCAGAAATCTCCCCAACTCTCTCATTTTCTGCGAGATATATTGACGCTGGTGAATCTCATGTCCGTGACCTTCATTTAACCTTTTTCCAAACTCCAATACCAATCTGTCTTTAATTATTTTTTCCTTTATGTCATCATCTTTCATGGTCATCAAAATATTTGTATGTAGTTGTTTTGCATTTTCCATCACTGGCAGTAAGAACTTGCCATCTTGTATCGGTGTTCTCCTAATAGTAGAATTTTCATCTGCTGGTTTCTGTTTACATCTTTTTTGATGTTTCCAGAGCTCATCTTTAACATAAAGAGCTAAACAAAATTTGCAAGGAACATAACTTTGATACTTTTTCTCTTCAGTGTCTTTTCTAGTAGTATACTTTGGGATTAGCACACCTTTTTCTGCTTTCAAAACCTCAATATTGTGATTATAGTCACCCAAATTTTGTATTTCTAACAATGCTAACTTTCGATTTTTTGATTTTTTCGCAAATGCTAAAGCAGCAATCACTTTAGGTTCACTATAATGCAACGTTTCCAGATGTCTTGGTAATTTAAAGTAAACTTTTCCACAAAACACACAGGAATGATACTTGTTAGCCCTTTTTGCTGAAGGGTTGCGTTTTGGAAACTGCACAACAATTTTGCTACTTGTACATGTACTTTGGTCAGGTAAAATATCAGACAAAGAATCATCAATTTCACTAGTAAGACTATTCTCATCAATATCATGATTTTCTTTTCCTTTTGTATGTAATTGTAAATGTTCTTGAGTATGTGAACCTACATCAAGTTCATAGTCACTTTCTGAAACAATATCTTCTTCTGCCTCATTTTCGCTATCCTTACTTGGTTCATATAGACTTCCCTGATCAAAATCATCAATCTGTTCATGATCTATGTCCTTACCATTATCAGAGTCACTTTCTGAATCAGTTTCTGCCTCATTTTCACTATGCTTACTTTGTACACTATCCTTATTTGGTCCATGGAGACTTCCTTCATCAAAATCATTTTGCTCATGAGCTAATTCACTTGCATTATCAGAGTCACTTTCTGAAACAGTTTTTGCCTCATTTTCACTATCCTTATTTGGTTCACTAACCTTACTTGATTTTATAAACAAACTTCCTTCACCAAAATCGTTGATTTGTTCATGATCTATGCCCCTATCATTATCAGAGCGACTTTCTGAAACAGTTAATGCATCATGTTCACTATCTTTACTTGGTTCACTATCCTTATTTGGTCCATACAGACTTCCTCCAACAAAATTATTGATTTGTTCATGATCTATGTCTCGAACTTTTTTTATTTTGATAAAATCTTTTTCATTTTCACTATGCATGGTTGGCTTATATAGTCTTCCATCATCAAAATCAGTCTCAAGTTCTTCATGATCCATAATGCTAAGATTTTCCTTTGCTTTATCATGCAGGCCAAAATTGTGATCACTGAACTTTATGTCTCTTAAATTTTCTTTATTTTCTTTATCATTTCTAGTCGTATCCATATTTTCACTCCCCTGTAAAAATTAAAAGATTATTGTATATAAATTATAAATAAAGCATAAAATGCCCTTCCAGATTGCTCAGTCTCACTTCCTAGTGAAGTTTGCATTTTGCTTTATTTGCCTGTTTTTTTTTCAAAGAATTTACTTCGTAATTTTGGAATTCTGATTGCTTTTTCACCTGATGTTGGTTTATTGTGCATACATATTTGTAATGTTTACTCAATGACTCTTTGCCCACAGTATACATGACAGCTCCAATGCAACCCAAAATTTTAGATAAAAACAAATCTGTTTTACTTTAATCTTGTTTTCAATCTGTTTTTAAATAGACAATGCTGTCAAATATCAAAATCACTATCAGTAATGAGCTTACATCAAACCCGATAGAATATAAATATCAGTCACGTGCAAATAAGACATGACTAGTGTTTCAGACGGTTTAATAAAAACACACAAAATGTAGTTACTTTCAGTGAAATTGTGAAAAACTATGACAAAAAAAACGAACACATAACTTAAATTCCAGGTTTCAATGCAAATCATAAAAAATAATAAATTAAAGGGATCGATCGTAAAATGGCTTGAAAATCGGTAAGAATTAAAGAAAAATTGTAAAGGTTAAGTCTGAATTTGTAGGCTTTTTAAAATAAAATAGCTCGTGTTGATGATAACTGCAATACAGGAAAGCTATACACCTTATTGTTTCAGAGAAAAGATTTTTAAAGATGATTTCCATATAAGGGCATATCAGATATATGGCTCTATTGTGTGCCTCAAAAATGTCCTGGTGGGCACTATTTGTACAAATGTTATAACATGGGTCTCGAGCAAATATAAAGTTTTAATCCACATAGTTTCAGAGAAGATTTTCAAAGATTATAGCCCATGTCAGCATTATTTTAAACATAATTCAAATAAATTTGTAACCCAACTTTTAACAGAATGCCACAAACTGCATATCAACTTTATGTTTAAGGGTTTATAGAAGCAAAATATCACATTAGATAATGCTTACAACATGGTTTTTGACAAGGAGCAGATTCTTTGTTTTCCGAGTTCTAAGTCACTGTTACCTACTTTTGGTAGCTAAAGCAACCTTTTGCTAAAACTTTAAAAGAATTTTTTAAAGGTTTTTTTATAATAAGGACCACTGTGACCTACTTTCTGTACCTATAGCGACCATTTGAGGCTAAATGAAAAATCTTAGTCTAGTCATCAATATTTGCTTGGTCCAATTCTGCCTGGTAGTTTCAGAGATTAAAAAAAATGTGTAAATGGATAAATGGATGGATCAACAAACTGAAGACCACACATCACACCATGCCTATATTTAACAATTGAACTGTTTAAAAATGAGGTTTATAGTCGATATACATGTAATTACAATTGCCTTGTAACACAAACTGAATAACGTGCACGCATTATGATTAGTTTGCGTTACAAGGCAATTGTAATTATATCGACTATAAACCTCATTTTTAAACAGTTCAATAGTTTGTTTACATTTCACAATTTTAATTTTTTAAAATAATTTTATTATTTTTTATTCTGAAATAATTATTCAAATGTAGAGTCAGTTCTAAAACATTTTATCCGATAGAAAATTAACAAAAAAATGTATTGCAATTCATTCTATTTGTGACTGCGAGTGAATCAGATCATCTTGTAAAGAATCAGGATTTAGCTGTACCATGATTAATCTTTTCAGCCCTAATGTTAAGTCTTCATTTGTTAATATGCAAAATTTTATTGCACAGCTCTCTCACATTTATGCCTATTTACATCCGATTTCAGCAATTTATTGGAATTATAATTTCACAATTTTAATTTTTAAAATAATTTTATTATTTTTTATTCTGAAATAATTATTCAAATGTAGAGTCAGTTCTAAAACATTTTATCCGATAGAAAATTAACAAAAAATGTATTGCAATTCATTCTATTTGTGACTGCGAGTGAATCAGATCATCTTGTAAAGAATCAGGATTTAGCTGTACCATGATTAATCTTTTCAGCCCTAATGTTAAGTCTTCATTTGTTAATATGCAAAATTTTATTTGCACAGCTTCTCTCACATTTATGCCTATTTACATCCCGATTTCAGCAATTTATTGGAAGTCTGCATGTTCTCTTAATGGTCTATATCTTGACTTTTCTTCTGACAATTGCTTTGGTACTTTTATGTTTAATTTTAATTGTGCAAATCTTCATTTGTATTTGTGTTAAGTCCTCAGTCTATAAAGACTCAGTTGTAAGTGTATAAATCCTCTTCTTAATATTCAAGATCTTATTTGTAAGTGTGTAAGTCCTCATTTGAAAGTGTGTAAGTCCTCATTTGTTAGTGTGTAAGTCCTAATTTGTAAGTGTGTAAGTCCTCATTTGTAAGTATATAAGTCCTCTTCTTAATATTCAAGATCTTATTTGTAAGTGTGCAAATCCTCATTTGAAAGTGTGTAAGTCCTCATTTGTAACTGTGCAAGTCCTCAATTTGTAAGTGTACAAGTCCTCCTCTTAATGTTCAAGAACTCATTTGTAAGTGTGTAAGTCCTCATTTGAAAGTGTGTAAGTCCTTATTTGTAAGTATATAAGTCCTAATTTGTAAGTATATAAGTCCTCTTCTTAATATTCAAGATCTCATTTGTAAGTGTGTAAGTCCTCATTTGTAAGTGAGTAAGTCATCATTTGTAAGTAAGTCTTCATTTGTAAGTAGGGGCCACGGTGGCTGAGCGGTTAAGACGTTGGTCTACAAATCCAAGGTCTCACCTCTGGGGGTTTGAATCCTGTTCGGACCTTATATGTGGGAAAGTGGATTTTCCTTGCTGTTGGCCGTTACCACAAATTTGGGATCCAAGATCAACCTAATGTGAACATGGTAAAGTTTGAATTAAATCCCACAATTGCAAGTAGTTTCCGAGAAACAGTGATAACAAGAATTGTTCAGAAAGACAGACACTGTAGGGAAGCCAGACAATAAAAGCAATTTGAACAATCCACCATCAAATATGATGGTATAATAAATTCAAGATTAGAAATATTTTTGCTATTTACCTTCTCCTTATCATTTAATAAATCAAATGGATCACTGTCATACTCATGGTCTTCCTCTGAAAGGTAAAATAATCTTATTACATAGATGAAATAAAATGAAAAAAAAAATTAGGACAAGACACCTTTAGTTTTAAACAGGTCTGTACAATTTTAATAATATAATTTAAAAAAACTTTATAGGTCTCATGGCTAAATTCATCAGATTACAAAATTTACATTTTTTTAAAACATTCACTTCAGTCAATCAACAAAATGTACCATCAGCATGTATTAATCAGTAGATATTAAATATGTATCATTCTGCTTCTTAAATTCTAGAATTGGCCAGGCTTAGGATTCACATAATTAATAAGAGGAAGATACTTAAAACAAATGTTTATTTCAATCTAAATTAACCTCAAAAAAAAAGAAAAAACCAGGAGCTTTGTTGATCACAACATGTATGTCCACCTACAACTTGTCACTCAAAATCACAAAGTCATCAATGTCTTTGACCCTCCATCTTTTTGACTGTCTGTAACCCATGTAATATCTTGTGAAAATGCACTGGTCTTTAAATAACCAGAAAATTATTAAAAATAACAGTGATACTGACATAAGTGCATTTGACCTCACCTGCAATGCCATGCAAGGTCTTACCACAAGCAAACAATGTACAATTTCTGCGCTCAATTGGACACTCTATTGTTCTTTAAATGCATGGAAACCATTAATGACCTTGTCTCATAGGTCAGGGACAAAATAATTAAAATGTAAATTCCGAACTGATATTTGCAAAATTTTAAACAGATGACAATCTCTCAGATACTAATGACAGAAAATTAACACCAAGACTTGTTTTCACATTTCTCCTTCACAAAATAACACACGAAAACTGCATAGCATAGCTAAATACTTCAGTCACATAATTCTATTAGTGTTTTGATTCAATACTTAACTTAGGAATGAAAGGATGTAGATCAGAAAACTATGTACCCTTGAATAGACCTTCCTTAGTAATAAATATCTGTGAAATTGCTGACATTTGGACTTAAACTGTAGGAGTTAGTTGCACAAGCAAACAGACAAACAGATGGATATAGGAACAGACAAACACAGACATTACCATAATACCTCTCATCACAACACAAGTAAAAAAATGCTTACACTCAGTCACTCTGCAGTACCCTAAAGAGTGAATCAAAAGGACACAAGTACTGGATTTCCAATTACGCTTTCCCTGGCCTCAGAAGAAATTTAAGTAATAGCAAGTGCTATTGTTTTCCTTACACATAAAAATATCATTTTTAACAATTTTTATGGAGGTATAAGACAAAAATCACTGTTAGGTCTAAAATATTAAATAGCAATAACAAATCTTTAAATCTCAAAATCCAAGATGATAACAGAAAGCTACATTGGTTTTATGATCTGCATTAAAAGCAACACTGCACAAATAGGGCTCAAGAAAAAAAACCTCTCCATTTGTCATATTTGAATGCAATCCCTGCAGTAGTTATTGAGAAATAGCACATTGTTTTGAGCCCTGATACTTCAATTTTTTTTTAAATCACTTAAGTGCCCAATACAAAAGTTTGAAACCTACATGTATATTTTTTTCAAGGATTGTCTAAGGAAGGCCACACAGTCTAACAGTGTAACTTTTTTTTAAAATGTGATTTAAACATGTTAACAAAATGTAATAAATTAAAAAAAATAAGAAAAACTAACATACAAAATGTAAATCAAATTAATAGAGCTGTCATTGATAGATCAATATATGGATGCATCATCAATAAAATTTCTTTGATTGGATATCAATACAAGTTTAAATTATAAAATTAAAATTTTAGTCAAAACTAAGGTTTGTTCCCTCGTGCAAAGCATTCCGTAGCTGGATTTAAATTCATATTATTTTTTTAACTTTGGGTTTATTCAAAGGTTGTTTTGAATCCTATTTTGATACTGAACACAAAATCATGTGACTGTATAGCCCCGATCATCTGTCAACAAAGGTATTGTAAACATATATAAGAACTAGTGCAGCATGCTGTTTGGCAATACAAGAACTAGTTCAATTTATGTTCTAATGGTAAATAGTGAAAATAATGCTTTCCTGAATGATAAAAATATATTGGTACATGTATATAATAAAAGGGTTATTTAACTAATATTGGAGAATATCACCCCTAGCTTGCTTCATTATTTTACTTGCAAGCTTGTGAAATTATGGAGCAAGCTCAGGACAATATTTCCCAATATAAGTTCAATAACCCTATAATATTGATAACTTTTTCAATCAATATATTGATACACAAATTTTCATCAATGATAGCTCTACAAATTAACATATGTATATTACAAAAATTAAAAACTTGTATCATGTAGATAAAAAATCCCCTACATCCACTCAAATGTATTTTATAAATATTATAAGATACAGATGCATAACACACTGACCATTATCAAAATACATGCATCTCATTTCAAAGGGTTAATAAATTCAATCAATAGTTGTAATATAACTGATATTCTGAAAGTGAAAAGAACTGATTACCTGTCTCCTTTGGTAAGACAAAATCGTTTTTCTGTAAAAGTTATTAAACAGCAGATACAGACCCAGCAATGTATATACATACAAAAGTAATACTAGTAATACATCTGTGTGACTAACTGCATTCATGAGCAATTAGGCTGTAAATTTCAAAGTATTGGAAATGCTTCAATGTATAATACACTTACATATACACCAAGTATAATTTATACCTACTTCAATTTTAAACAAGAAGACATGGTCATTCAGATCCCCCGCTCTACAAACTTTCTATTTTCTACCAATAGTTTCAGTGATTACAACTTCTATTCAATATCATGTTAATCTTAGTCTTTTGTTATCTTAACAATGACTGGAAAACTATAATATTTTTAAATGACATTTCATATTTTAATCAAAACATCAACAATATCCATAAGTAGTAAACATTTTTCATCAGTAACACATGGATAGAACTTGATTCTTTTTATAATTTTTTTTTCTATTGTTGATATTGTTGTTGTTATTGTTGTATTCATTGAAAATTCTCAAAATCAGTGTTTTCTTTTTAAAATTGACATATTTATTCCCAAAATACTGAACCACTTAAAAAACCATGCATATATGTTAAACTCCTTTTAATAATTACATGATATCTAGAGTTTCTAAAGAAAATCCTATAAAAATATAAAATAAGCAAGTTCATTTTCTCAAAATGTACATTTTTCATATAAAATATGCATTTTACTAAGAAATACTAAAATTGCAGGTATTAAAATGTTGCAGAGAAATTTGTAAACACTTTTGAAGTAATAGCACTATTTCTTTTTGGTATGAATTTTTTATTATTAAATTGCTATTCTTAAATCATAATATAAAACATGTAGCAAACTTTAATGCAAAAGGTTAACATTGTGTTCTAGATGGGTTTTCTGGTCAATAAATTATGTAACTAGATATGTTTCTTTGAAACAGATGTGTCGCCTAACACTGCATAAAAATCAATCGAACGGAAATAATTCAAAAACGGAACAAGATAGAGTTGTGGTTCTTGTGCACTGCACTTCGAGTCATTGCCAGAAACATGTACACCAAGTTTGGAGTTATTTGAACATACTACACCAAAGTTATGTCCCTGGACAAGAAATGCTCTATCAAATTAATCAAAGGGAAATAATTCAAAAACGGAAAAACATAGAGTTGCAGTTCTTGTGCACTGCACTTTGAGTCATTGCCAGAAACATGCACACCAAGTTTGGAGTCATTTGAACGTACAACACCAATGTTATGCTCCGGACAAGGAAATCCGGACGCCGCAGAAGCCGATGAAAGTAATCCCTATATGTCGCCTAGTCAGGCGACACAAAAACATATACACATGTTTAAAAATTAATTTAGAATAAAAATTTCTTTAAATCAGAATGAAAAATTCTGAAGAATTTTAACTGTTTGAAAAACTTTAACAGAAAAATTTAACATTGTACTTGTGACAGACAAACAGACAAACACAAACGGACGGAATCCATTTCTAAATCCCGCCAACTTTGTTGGAGCGGGGGATAAAAAGCCATGACTGACACTAATGTAACAGTGTTACAACATATATGTAAATTAATTTGATAAATATTATACTATGGTTATTTATAATGATTTTGTTACCTGTTTTCTCCACTCCAAATTATCTTCATTATCACCATAGTCGTAACATATTTCTTCACCTTCAGAAATATCACGTATCGCATACAAACATAATCTAGGATAGTTGTTAAATATCTTCAACTTCATTTTGGCATTGCATCTATGACTTTTTGGATGTGCATCATTTACAAAGTGACAAAATCTGTCAACTGTTTTTGTAGCGTCAACACTATAAAATGAGAAATTGGGAATAAGAAATTAAAACTTGCTTCTACACAATCATGTCATTCTAAATCAAAAGTCTCGTTTTTAGAAATTTCATTTTTTTTATTCCCCCTGTGAAACGGGCAATCTACCCAGTATAAATTGCTTTTTGAAATAACTGACTGCCATCCTCAAACTACATCTCATCAGTCATGATAATGCATTTTTTTTCCGCTTCAAGGATGAAACTTCTCTAGTAGGTGGACAATGAATATGAAAATTATTACAGACCTGAAGAAAAATAATGTTGTTTGTATTGAGTGAAGGGATAGACAGCAGGGCTGCCACACCTCTTTTTGGTACTGGGGCCAGGGCCCTTGGAATTGGGAAATCAGCGGCATTTCAAATGCAATTTCAATTTTAAAAATCAATTTCTCTATTTTTCATGGTTTAGAATTTATCAACAGCTTTTTTAATTCTTCATCTGTGAGATGAATTTGTCCCTCCTGAAATAATTCTGATAATGCAGTCAACATTGGTCTAGCTTGGTTACAACAGGGTTCATCAGTGAAAACAGCCTCTCAGGACTCAGAGATGATTTTGGTGTCTGACAGAGGAATTCACAATATTTACAGAAATATTTTCTTCTTGTTGCACTGAAATTAAGCCAGGGAAGATTTATCTTGTGTCTCCGACTACTGAACATTCTGCTATCATGCACAAAAACTTTAGACTGAGGTTCATCAGATTCAAAGTCCAAATTAGAGTCACAATTGGCATAAGGCTCAACAATAAGAGAAACATTTTCAGTCGCAACCTGAATGACTTTGTTCACCACATGTTCATCACCATTGTTTTCTTGGACTTCAGTTAACAGCTGGGACTGAATGGGTATTGTCAACAGATGTAGATGCTGTTTCACTACATGGACAGTGTTGATTGTGACCAGCAATGAAAAAAAAACTGAAAATAAAGCCGGGTCTGGGGGCTGCAGGTCCCCAGTGGGGTTCAGGGGCAGCACCCCGATGGGGGGACCAGGGTGCGAAGCCGAAAATGGTTTTAAGCATTTTAGAGGGCCCCCAGGATGCTCAAAAATGCAAGGATTTTACACATAAAAATACAGATCTTTCTAACCATTCCCATACATTTTTTATACCTTTATCAACGAATCCCAGTCAATGACCCGGGACACCATTTTTTTAAATGCTGATAGCATGGGTTTTCATCCGTTAAATAAAACGAAGTTGGTGATTGGACAGCTGGAAACACTTTATCCAATGAAATTTATGCTTAGAATGTGGGACCGTTGTGGAAACAGATGGACTCGAAAATGTTCCGGAATTAAATCTCGTGAAAATGACACAAAAAATCGGATCTTCAACACACAATCGGAAATCCGTTTTAAAACGGAAAGAAATCATCACTGCATGGAATATAACTTGACATATTTTCAGACAGACTCGCACCTACCGACTGAGACTTTTTGGAGTGGAGTGGAGTGGAGTGGAGTGGAGTAATGGTATTTTACCCCCCAATCAAGATTTTTCACTTATTTTGAGGCGGTCAGTTCTGAGATGGTGGAGGAAACCGGAGTGCCCGAAGAAAACCACCGACCTTCGGCAAGTGAACTGACAATCTTTCTCACACTAGGATCTGTCCCGAGTGGGATTCAAACCCAGGCGATGAGAGGCACTGTGATCCGTAAGCGCGCACTTTAGACCACTCGGCCACCAAAGCCCCTGAGACTTTTGGAGAAAACAGTATTGATTTTCAAACAGCCTTAAGCTGTTTTCTTGCTTATTTTTCGTCTGAAGTACACCGAATTGTCCGACATTTCCTACTTTCGATTTTGACAAGACAGGTTCACAACTGTGACAACTAACTTGTGAGTACTATCGGAAACATGTCAGATATGGTACATTCAGTTAAAGAAAGATAGCTCCAAGAGGACTAAATGACTATAATACGTTATCGATATAATTATGTAAAGTAGGGCAATCATTATTTACTTTAGATTGACTACTGACGCAATTTTTTTTTTTTCATTTAATGTATCGGAATTATTCATGCATTTTACCAGTTGATCGAAACTGGGAAAAAATAGCAAGCATTTTTGGGAAAGAACATAAATTTTTGCCATTGTGATTGGAGACAAATTGCGGCCCCAAATTAAGCAGATCGACAGCCATGGACAGTTGTTCGAAACACTGCTGCACCATAAATGCATACAGATCATTCATATTATAAAAGCCTGCACCATAAAATACTGCCCAACTACTATTTCTATCAAGAATTTATATTGGAAAAATAATTGTGGATAAAGCTGAATAACCACTAAATAAAGTCCAAAACTAACTACATTCAACTTAAATCAAGTCCTCTTAGTTAGTCGCTGTAGACAACAATGTAAATTTTGATGGTGGTCACCATGATTCAAGTTTTTCATTCAGGTTGCCAGGGTGATGACCCTCTCCCATAATTTCTAGGATTTATCAACACAGAAACTTTATGAGTTTTTGTTTACAATGGATGTTGTGCTGATTTATTGTGATTACAAATATTTGAATATTTACATTTTTCTGTTCTTGTTTTCAAGATTCTATCTCCATCTTATCAAGGTGTTTTGAAGTTACATGTATGTTGTATAAATTTATGAACACATCAGCCCATTAAAAAAATTTATTCAACACTCGTTCTTATAAAAATGGGTCAAAGACTCAATGGCCATGGGCTGGGTTGTTTTTTAAATTTCTATTGAATGGGTGTAAAGTGTAGAAGGAATTTTAAATAATTGCACAAAGCAAGGTGCACAAGTTGTTTTTTTTTTTTTAATACTTCACAGAAAGTTATAAAATGGGAATATGTCCAACAATGACAATATATATGAAAGAGTAATGAAACAAGTATATATATGTAATAGGAAAATCTCAATCATTTTAACATTTTCTAAAGCTACAGTAAGTTGAAAAAATGTGCACCAGAAACTTTACATTGAAATGGACTGGATGATATGGACAGTACAGGACAGAAAGGCAAAAGGGTAACAGCACTAGCTTTCCAGACTTTCATCCAGTAGCTAATAAACCAATGATTTTTAGAACATAAACATTTTTGTAGTTTTCTTTCATATATGTATAATAATCCTATTTTTTAAAGATTTGAAATTTAAAACCTGTCACAGTAGGATTTAATGGCATAAAGGTTTTATTACATCATTTGAAGTCAGGTGCACATCTTTGATAATCTTTTGATAAATACAGTACAAAGTTTCAAATTCTGGAAAAATGGGGAAAAAAATACTGAAATATTTCCATAAAGTCAGGTTCACATCTTATATATATAATATATATATATATATATTATATATATATATATGAGAAGTTGAGTTCACAAAGTAGGTACCCTATTTTCCCCGCTCACCAGCCCGCCCGTCATTCACCATACTATAAACCGGATTTGCACTATGTGCAACCCGGCCAAAATTTTTTTACCTAGTCCCTTGAAGTAGCTTCAACCCAATTGCATTACTGGCAGCGTACAAATTATTAACTATTTCAGTGAATAGTGCAAAACTGATTTACTCAGTAAACAACACTTACCAATGTATTTTCTCCAAATATTTGAAATAATAGATGTAGCACCTTCCATTCTTCATTCTGTTTGTTCTATCTATTGCTTCTTCTTCGGATATTCTCTCTCCAACATACTCTAGGAGGAAATCTCCTTTGTCAAATTTCTGGGTTGTAAAGACACCATATCCTATAAAACATAAATTTCAATTAAATCATGATCAACTAAGGCACTTTATGCTTGTTTTGTTCAATTCATGAATAAAAGCATTCAGACATGTGACGTTCCATAAAATATTGCACTTCATATCAATTACAGTTGCACATGTATTTTATATTATAATTACGGTACTTGCATCATGCAAACATTTATATCAATTTCCTACTAAGATTTGTGTTTCAGCCAGTTTATGATAACTCACAAAGACAAAACTGGCCATGTTGATTGGCATGGCAATTAAAAATATAATTGTTCTAACAGAGGGTTACTAAATAAGGACCTTTAATGCATATGGTTGAAGCACAGTCATACACAGTAATTACTACAAGGCACTCACATCTTCCAATGTGAGCCTTACTCACTGAAAGGTAAATATTAAACTACTTTACAGAAAAAACTTAATGGTAAGGTAAGTAAGATAGTTTGTGACCTAATAAACAATATAAAGGAACTGTCAATATTTAAAGACATTTTCCTGAATAACTTACCAACATATTGAGAAATAAATTTCTTTTCAAACCCATCTTGGTCAATACCACTTTGACAAAAGTACTCATCTTGCTTTATCCTCCTTTTACAAATCTGTAAGATAATGAACAGAAGAACGAACATTCATGGAATGCTTTTCATCATTACTCAATTTACTTATGGGCCATGTCAGTATGGCCATTTTCAACAACACAAATTTTGTTTAATAATAGCTACTGAAGCACTTTACAGTTCTAAGTTAAATCTAACACAATACTTGCGAAGTAATCACACAATGTCATGTTCAATGAAGTACAAATTGAAGAATTGGTAGAACATCATAGAATGACAAACAAGCAGAAAAAAATACGGGGCAAGCAGCATAAACAATTTTGAATTAAAATGTAACTCTTAAAACTCTCTGAAGTTGGACCAAAGGGGATTAGAGTTGAAATATCACTTAAAAATAAATGCATATACATGTATTAAACCCCCTATTTTTGGAGTCATATGCATAACTGTATAAACATGTTAAAATTTAAAAATAATTATGAGTCAGGTCAATAGAATACATATTGCATTGTCATTATAGATCTAAAGTAAGCCATTAGCAATGGACTCGAGCTAAATCCAATTATTAAGAGTATTTCATAAATGTAAGTATTAAAATACAATGTAAGGAATGAGTTTTATTTCTGTTATTTACCAAGTTTGTTTAAAATCCTTCAAGAAATGTAGAATTACAGAGAAGATACGAAAAACACTGCAAAATTCCAAGATATCACCTTGTGACATTGACCTTTTACTAAAAATGGTTTATAACATACCCACTTATGCTGGTTTACCCGTGAATTTAAAAAAAAGACTAAGTATATTTCCGCACTTTAAAAAAAGAGTTCAAAAGCAAACGTCTTATTTTTAATCAAGTATACCACGTGCTACATAATCGATCATTCCTAATACTATTTAAATAAAGGTCACGCGGCAGGATCAAACTTGACGAGCTATAACTACACATTCTCTCGAAATCTGGATCGAGACAATCAACACTTACATCTATATCATATTGAGTGTTACCAACTCAAACTCATACCAGTCCCTGACGTCTTGTGTATATGTGTACAATTTACATATACCAGTCCCTGTGTATATTTTATACCAGTTCCTGTGTACAGTTTTTACTAGTCCCCGTGTTTAGTTTTTACAAACCCCTGTGTACAGTTTAAACCCATTCCCGTGTATAGTTGATACATGTCCTCATTGGGAAATTTTTTTACCGAGTCACCGTGTACAGTTTATGCCAGTTACCGTGTACAGTTTATACCAGTCCCCGTGTACAGTTAATACCAGTTCCCGTGTACAGTTTATGCCAGTTTACCGTGTACAGTTTATATACCAGTCCCCGTGTACAGTTAATACCAGTCCCCGTGTACAGTTTATACCAGACCCCGTTGTACAGTTAATACCAGTCACCGTGTACAGTTTATGCCAGTTACCGTGTACAGTTTATACCAGTACCCGTGTACAGTTTATACCAGTCCCTGTGTACAGTTTTATACCAGTCTCCGTATGTGTTGTGTTGTCTGTTGTGTCCTATTTTTGGATGCATTATTGTTGTCAATGTGTTTTACTACCCAGTTGAAATGTTTTCATTGATATCGAGGTGGTCAGTTCAAGGATGGTGGAGGGAACTGGATAGTCTTGAAATAAAAAACTTCGACAAGCGAACTGACAAACATTCTCACATGTGTCCCGAGTGGGATTTGAACCAAGGTGTTGTGATCCGTAACCACACAATTGAGCCCACTTGGCCACCTAGCCCGGAAAATTTTAGCCACTTGCAATGATACCATGCGCTTTTATGTGTGTAGTAGCAAAAATACATAAACGTGTGCGGTTGAGCTGCTTGTTTCTAGCCCGAATTAGCCGTTTATAGTGTCCGTTCACTGCTACCCCACCAGACCGTTTAGCAGACTTCAATAAATGTCGCCGGTAATATTTTTACCGATACAATAACCTCGGTTTCCTCATAGCACGTAATGCTCATGATACTAGTGCTGAATAATAATAATTTATCATTATTATTTGCAAAGCAAAACCAAAATTGTTATAGCAATTGTTAAGAAAATAAACATGTTATGGTAATCTTCTTTTCCATGATAACTGGGGGTAGCGACAAAGTTTTCTAATTAGAAGTTCAGAGATTAATAGTTTCAATAACTTGTGACGTGTGGGCCAGACACAATAATATTTTGAAAATCTATCCAATGAATATTAGTTATAATTATTATAACAAATGAATAGTTAATTATCTATGACAAGGAAAATACCTAAAAAGCAGATTTTTTTTAAAAGAAAAAGAAATGCGCCCGAGTCGATAGGGCATTCATAAATTAAGAAATGCCATCAACAGTCATTTTCAGCTCTAAATAATGTCTGATGGATCAAAACAAAACTAAAACACATTCCCGGGTTTTATTAGAGGTAATAATTTATTGGTGATAGTTTCGATCACTCGAATCTTCAAAGTATCATTGCGACAGATTATCAAATGCATTGTTTTGATGGTATAATTTATTACGTAAAAAAAACCAATCCTCTCGGAATCATCGATCTAGTATTTGACCCTTATTCTCTGGTTTATTTATATACATTTGTTACGGACGTAGTAGAAGACATTTTATCTATCGCCGTACGTAACACTTAAAATCGGAAATTTTTTTTTAAAGAAGTGATGCAAATTTAATAAGTGATATTTTTTAACAATTTTGACGTTTGTTAGTCGTTGATATATCAATGGATAGCGTTTCATAATGTGAAAATTTTATTTTTATCACTTTAACTGAGAAAACCAATGAGATATTAAGGGTTGCTTTGAATGCTATTTTCAGGATCCTTTAATTGAAACCAAGAAAAATATTATCAAAAGTCAATATTAGAATAATGTAAATCGAGAGAATTCTTTAGACATAATTATTTTTTTTTATTATATTATAAATTATGACCTGCTATTTTATTGTCGCAGATCTTTAAGTGAAGACGATGTACCGGTTGTGGAAGACTGGGTAAAATCTGAACGTCAAAGTTGCAAATTTTTGGTCAAACCAAAAAATATAAATAAGTTAATAAATAAATAAATAAATAAATAAATAAATAAATAAATACTGAAGTCTATCTAGCTTTCAATCAAACTCGACGCAAAAAGTTTAACATGTGTACAATGGAAACAATCACCTGCACACAGTCAGAGCTCAGTGATAACTCGGTAGAATCTGACACGTCATTTCAAACGTCATTTACACAGTTTTGCGTTCGATGTTATTTTGTACCTTTTCTCGCGACGGTACTCATATATATAAGACCAAAATAAAAATATAGTTTGTTTCCCTTTGCGCGACAAACCGGAAAAAATCCCGCCGACTGAAAAAATTTTATTGAAAAATGCTGTGGGATGTTTTTTTGCGATTCTATGCTAATAGATTCTGGTTAGTTTCTCTTTCCTTTTCACGATTAGTCGCCAACCTTCTTAGTTGTCAAGACGTTTATACAGTTATAATTCAATGCGATACAAATGCCATAGTGATGAAGATGTACAGGGTGACATGTGAAGAATGTTTCCTAACTAGAAAAGAAACTATGAGGAAAAAAAAAGCAAAAAAAGCCTACCTACCTACCCAATATCAGAAGTAAGGGTAGGGCAAGGGGAAACAAAGATATTTTTAATTGTGGCCTTATTATAAAATTATTGTATTAGTAGAACTTAAATTACCATGTCCAATTTCAGAATATTTTAAATTCAGTCAATTTCATTTAACATCTTTCTTTAAATAAAGCCATCAAGAAAATATTAATATTTAAGAGTTTGACACATTGTGACTTTTGATATTTTATGTTTTATTTGTTACATATGACGGGTGTATATACATAGCTAGCTAAGCAGGAGGTACTTACCTTTCCAGAGCACCCAGCCTTAACTTCCTTGGTGTAAGTTAACATTTTACTTTGTTTGCCCAACTCATTTTTCAAAGTAATTATATATATAATTACTTTGAAATTTTTGGACTTTGATCTGTGTCTCTAGTTTTTTTCAAATTTATTAGCTGTCCATTACATTTATTTGTTAACTAACACTATTAGCCTTTAAAATGAGTTAATATAAAATACTTACAGCTAGTTTTCCACGTGACAGGGCACTCATGGTCTGAAAAAATGAAATTATTGCTTAAAATAAAAGAAAATATCAAAATAAAACTTTACCATGAGAATTTTTTTGATGAGTTGTTGCATAGATTTTGAAGATATCCTTATTTCACCTATTAAAAAAGTTCTAATCAAAGCGATTTCTGCTATGATCACTTTTTTATAATTATAATTATTATTTCCGTGTGTGAAAGACCTTAAGATTCTAGACTTGCATTTTAGCCATTTGGCCACTGTAGCCTCTAAATTTCATATTATGAAACAAACTTTCTTAATTTGTGAGACACTGTTCTTATGGGTATCAGATGTAAAAAGATTGTCCAAAAATTTTTAAAAAAACAGTCTAATTTTTTTGAAAGATGAATACAGAATATATCAAACTTATAACTACACTGTATACATTTGCAATCAAATCTATATTTTCCTGAATTTGTTTGAGATACATTCGACATTTTGAAAGAAAACAATAGCTGTTTCAGAAATAAAATTTGCAACATAATGTTTATAAATTATCCTTTCAGTGGGAAATTATTTTATAAATTATCCTTCACTGGAAAATTTTAGATATGATCATACATGCATAACATATAAAATTTAAGTATCAAGATTGTCAATTATTTTTAATAATAATTTTTAAGGCGAGTTGTCTCTGTACCGAGGGGTGCTATAGTAAAACTAAGTCATCCAAGTCGTTGCATTTATTGTGTATAGACATTTGGGAATGCTACTGAAATTCGTCTCTAGGCTCATTTTTTCGGATATTGAAAGATCCCTTACAGCATACATAAAATCAAGTCTTTGTTGTTTGTATCGAAGTTGCTGGTATCAATGTTCAGATCAAGATCAAATGCGAAAAATTATAAAATTCAAAATAAATGTTTTCTTTGTTTACTCTGATATAATGGTATTAAAAGTTCTGAAGTTTACCTTTTCAAAATTCAACAGTTAACTGTTTTCGCAGTAGATCTATCACCAAAATCTTCAAATCTTCACTCAAGAAAAACCGCCATTTTCACATCACTTTTCCGGTCCCATTTCCGGTCATGCGCAACCAATCTTTGTGTGAAGAACTTCAAACCGCGGTAAATGGCGAAGCACGATACACATACACGGATGTCTTGAATTCGGTGTCAAATGCGACATCAATAAATTTTACCTTTTTTCACATAAGAAGGGTTTAAATTTTTGAAAAAAATGAAAATCGAAATGCGGACCTGTCTGAAGTCCGCACTTAGTTTTAGAGTCTGCACTTGGAAGGTGTGTATTCATACCGAAGTCTGCATTTGACACAACTTGCACACACAACACACACACACACACACACACACACACACACACACACAATAAAGTTTTCAAGTGTAAGACTTAAGTCTAGAATAAAATAAAATAAATCTGGTATAAATAACCATGACTGTTTGCTGAAACCTTTAAGGTAAACAAAAGTGCTGATGTACTAGCTAATTTCTAAAGTGTAAAATAAAAATATGAAAAATATTGTCAAGGTTCTTAATTTTTGGTTTGGGGAAATAGCAAGGGAAATTTCAAAAGAAAGTTCCACTTATTTATAAATGAATGATGCAACACCTAAGTAAACATTTAAAAGTAAAAAAATGAAAATAATAAACATTGAATTATTTTATAAGGCCTGAACCAGCTGATGGGATTTCCCTTGTGGAAGACCTCAAGGCTGCCTTCTGATTGGTCGAGAGCTAATGCTATGACGTCACATGTAGGGGACATCCGCCCAGAAAGGATTAGTGACCACTGGGCTGGATTGCGATATAAGTGAATAATTAAAGTTTCCGACATTTTTACTGAATATCATAAGGTGGATAAAAATGAGTTTAGCTGCGTGAATAGGACACAAACAGAACTTTAACCAGATAAGCTAACTAACCAATACACCTGTCATGTGGTTGTCTGACAGTTGTGCTTTGTAACAGTAAAAACATATAAAAAACGTATAAAATTCCTTTATAAAAATGTTTTATAAAAATTCAAATTAATGATAAGAATTATTGCATTCAGCAATTCTCATTGCGGTTTCTATCGCATCTTTTAGTTCTTTCCATGTGCTGGGTTTGGCTCCTATCACATGGGGTTTTAAAGAGTCTTGCAATCCATTGATTGCTAATTTCACCATCCCCAACTCTTTTACTGTGGACACACCTAGGGACAGTTTTTGAACTCTATAAAAGAAGTCACTTCCGGATTCATGGTCATTTTGCTTAATGTTTACAATGTTATTGTCACTGTTGGTGTCTTGAAATCTCTCAAGAAATGCTACTTTTATGTTCTGTAAAGATGCCTTGGTTTCATTAGGCAGTGTATGAAACCAAAGGTTTGCCTGCCCAGTTAAATGGAAGGGCAAGCTGCCAATGGCACGGTCCTCGTTCATGCCAAGGCATTGTCTGTAGCTTTCAAAAAGAGACCACCAGATTACTGGAAGCTCGGTTCTTTCATCTTGGAACTTGATGAGATTAATGTGAGCCATTACCTCTGGTTGGTGAACTGGTGGCTGTAGAACTTGAGGTTGTTGATCTGGTGGTTGTTGAACTAGAGTCTGTTGAACCAGTGGTTGTTGAACTAAAGGTTGTTGATCTGGTTGTTGTTGAACTAGAGGCTGTTGAACCGGTGGTTGTTGAACTAAAGGTTGTTGATCTGGTTGTTGTTGAGCTGGTTCAATGACTTCTGCCTGTGATGGTGGTGGTGGTGTGACAAGTGAGCTTCTAAGTCTGTAATTATTTGGTGTTGCACCTTTCATTCCTTGCCGGTATAGGAATCTTAAGATTCTCCTCCACTTGTGAGCTTTTTGTTAAGCTCGTATTTGTTTCTGAAACTAAATAAAATTGAAGACTTGATAAGATGCTTGCTCTTTATTGTCACTATGCAGAAGTCTGGTATGACATAACATTGTTACAATTAGAATCTCTCTCTTGCTTCACACACACACACACACCACACACACACACACACACACACACACACACAATAAAGTTTTCAAGTGTAAGACTTAAGTCTAGAATAAAATAAAATAAATCTGGTATAAATAACCATGACTGTTTGCTGAAACCTTTAAGGTAAACAAAAGTGCTGATGTACTAGCTAATTTCTAAAGTGTAAAATAAAAATATGAAAAATATTGTCAAGGTTCTTAATTTTTGGTTTGGGGAAATAGCAAGGGAAATTTCAAAAGAAAGTTCCACTTATTTATAAATGAATGATGCAACATCTAAGTAAAAATTTAAAAGTAAAAAAATGAAAATAATAAACATTGAATTATTTTATAAGGCCTGAACCAGCTGATGGGATTTCCCTTGGGGAAGACCTCAAGGCTGCCTTCTGATTGGTCGAGAGAGCTAATGCTATGACGTCACATGTAGGGGACATCCGCCCAGAAAGGATTAGTGACCACTGGGCTGGATTGCGATATAAGTGAATAATTAAAGTTTCCGACATTTTTACTGAATATCCTAAAATGGATAAAAATGAGTTTAGCTGCGTGAATAGGACACAAACAGAACTTTAACCAGATAAGCTAACTAACCAATACACCTGTCATGTGGTTGTCTGACAGTTGTGCTTTGTAACAGTAAAAACATATAAAAATACAGATTATCTGACTCGATTTCAAAATATCGAGTGCAATTAGAATTAGTTTGCTTACCGCTAATATAAACAGCATGATTGCATTTCAAAGTGCGCTTAAAATGGCATAAACTCCTCACTCTGACACTGAACACTCTCATACAGCATGTTGACATTTAAACGTTCATGGGAAACAACTCTTATTCAAAACCTCGTTCCCATGTTAAAGAATCATGTTAATAGTTTACAATAATCAATTGAAGACAAAGTAATCATTTCTTCAGTACAATTTTCATTCTGATTTTGTACATAATTTTCTTATACTATAACATGCTAAATTTCAACTAAAAAAATTACATTTGAGATGAAAATGTGAATCGCACTTATCACAAATATTTTCTTTAAAAATCGTAGTCAAACAATAAGAATCAACTTAAATCATTCAACAATAATGAATTTAAAGTATTTGTAAAAATTTCCACTTTGATTATAATGAAACACACTCTTCATTACCAATCAAAATTTCTATTAAAAATTAATTACATGTAAAAACAAATAAAACTTTCAGAATAAAATTGAAAAATGAAATCTAATAATTGAGAATTTGAATTAGCATTCACAAAATAAAATAAAATGCAAGTACTCACCTAAATAAAATTGAAGACTTGATAAGATGCTTGCTCTTTATTGTCACTATGCAGAAGTGACCATGGGGATTAAATCAAAACTAAGGCAAGTAAAAGATAAGAAAAACACTTAATGATCGTATATGTTAAGGTTTGGCAATCTAAATTGGTTAAATGTGACTGGAATCGTCACAGAATGGAAATGGCTATGGAACTGGCAACAAGTATGACCTGGCTAAGTGGATCCGTTTATTATATGGGAACTATAATAAACGCGTAGACATGAAACATGTGGAATTTAGTAAATATTATGCATTTGTATTTTTGGATATATACCTAGCTATTAATAATCAATTCAGTCGATTCTGGTGCCAGATGATTCACAACTCTCCCTGGTTATAAAATTCGGTTGGTTTATATACCAAACCCGAACCGGAAGTTCAAATGAACCAAAGTATGACGTCATTTGGTACCAAATATGACGTAACGTTACCAAGAATGGTGAAAAAGTTACCAAAGTACCAATGGTACCAATGGGTGAAAGTTACCAAAAATACTAAAAATAGAAGTTTGTGTATTCCTTCCATTACAATAATTATAAACCTTTTAAAGTATAAATGAAATCTTTATAACATATTATTATTATTAAGTAACATTTTATAGAAATAAATAGACAGTAAAATATGACCTTTAATTTATACAAGTAAAGACACACTAGATCATAGTTTCGCCACAGTAACTTAAAATAAACGAGGCCCCATGCCACGAAAGGCTTGGCGCTATAAAAATTCTGCTGTATAATACCATGAGTGCAACGTACAAACAAATTTTGTGCATCTTTGCCTATAGCTGGAAAAGACTCGATATAAGTGAAATATTCTTAACAGGAACATTTAACACCATTACTCACTCAACTTTATAAAAGAAAAAATATCCCAATGATAGTTTTAATTGTCCAAACGATTGGATTATGCCTTTGAGTAGAGCGGAAATACAGAGGGCGTACAGAGAAAGAAAAAGAAAGAAGGAGAACAATATTTACAGAAAGAAAGGAAAAGAAGAATGGCTTATTACATTCCTGCATCTGAAATGTCTGCTCATGAAAGGAAAAAGAGAAATTTAAAAACTCGTGAAAGGGTCAGACGCTCTAGGCAAAAGAAAAAAAGACGCAACGTTGCGGGAACAAGATTTACCGACAAGCGGCTACAAGAGTAATTTAACATCGCCTGCTGAAGGAACAACTGACGACGGAGACAGGCGTCTAATTGTGAATATGAATTTCAACAACAACACAGGAGCAAGAAGTCCTGGAACAAGAAAAACGTATAAGCCGTGCGTTATCGAAAGCACATCGAGAAGCAAAGAATAATGAACTGAAAACAAAAGTGAAGACAATGCAAAAACAAAACCAAAGAAGATTTAGAAAAACATTAGAATCTCCAAAAACACCGAAAAGTCAAACAGAAAAAGATTTAAGAGATGCGGGTCTAACACCAAAATCACAAGAGAAAGTGCGCAGAAAGCTATTGCTAGGTAATGCTGTGTTAGCAGAAATAAATGATGCTTATAAAAAAGCTGGTTCCTCAAAGCAGCGTAAACAAATACTGCAGTGTCTTGCCTCGGGAAGTATAATAAAAAAGTACCGTGGATTAAAATGCTAAGTAAAAGAACTGGACTTAATAGAAATAAGTTAGGTCGTGCTACTGCTAAATGGGTGAGTGTCACTAAGAAGAACAGAAATAGAAAACAACAGGTGTATGGAGACGCAGTGCGGACATTTTTAGAGAGGGACGACAACAGTCGTTTGCAACCGGGAAAATCGGATGTTAAGAAGACCGAGTCAGGAGAAAAAGTTCAGACCAGAGTTTTAACTGACTGGACCGAGTCAGGAGAAATAGTTCAGACCAGAGTTTTAACTGACTACTTAGCAAATCTGCATCATAAGTTCTTCTCCGAGAATCCTAATATTAAAATCAGTTTGGCTACTTTCTGTAGGATTAGACCATCATACATATTAAAAACAAGTCTTATAACAAGAAGTGCATGTTTGTGCACTCGTCACCAGAATATGGCCTTGTTGCGTGCATTGAAAAGAGGAGTTGATGTACCACTGAATCCAGAGTCGTTTGTAAAATCAAATAAACCCAACAATCGAGGAAGTTGAAAATAAACTGTCCGAGAACGTGTCTGTCAGTCAGTGGAAAAGGGTTGAAGTAAATGAAAAAGGAAAAACAAAAAATAAAATGCGAATAGTACAGATACAGAAGGACAAGAAAGAGTTCATAAGTATGATGGAAAACATGTTATTGAGTTCGAGGGTCACGTAAGTCGAGTGAAAAAACAATATGAAGAAATCAGAAAACTAAAAGAAAATCTTCCAGATCATCATTTTATATTACATATGGACTTCGCTGAAAATTATACATGTAACTCTCACGAAGAAATACAATCAGCTTATTGGAATCAGGCTGGAGTGACACTGCATCCGGTTGTTGTTTACTACAATGGCGATAAAACCCTTCAACACAAAAGCTTGGTCGTAGTGTCTAACGAGTTGTCTCACTCAACTGCCACAGTACATGCCATTTTAAACAATATAATTCCATTGGTCAAAGAGATAGACCCTAAAGCTGAAATGGTGCATTATTGGACGGATGGGCCAACCAGTCAGTATCGTAACAAGCAAATATTTTATACCGTTGCTAACCATCTCAGTATATATGGAATGCGTGCCAAATGGAATTATTTCGAAGTAGGACACGGCAAGGGGCCTTGTGATGGTCTGGGAGGAACGACAAAGAGAATGGCAGATGAAGCTGTTCGAAGCGGACGAGCTGTCATACAAGATTCTGTCGATTTTTATAACTGGTCAATAAAGTCAAATTTGAAAGGCGTGAAATTTATATATGTATCTTCAGATGAGTGTACGAAAACGAGAGAAATGTTCAACAAGAGGAATTTAACTCCAGTCCATGGAACTTTTAAACTTCATGCTGTTATAGGACTTGGCGACTCGTCAATTGCTTCCAGAGATACAAGTTGTTATTGTGCCGTGTGTCTGAATGGAAACCAGTTCTGTGAAGAATGGAAGACACAGACAATTATTATCAAGAAATCGTCAGACAGATCAGATCTGGTAAATACTAACACCCCAGATTTAACAGAGAACATTCCGTCGTTGAAAAATACAGTAAAACCGTGTGTAAATAAAGGTGACTACATCGCTGCTATTTACGAAAACAGCTGGTATATTGGAAAAGTCTTGCAATTAGATGAAAATGAAATGGATGTAACCTTTTTCAAAAGAAGAAACAATTATATCAATGGCCTGAGCAAGATGACATAATTTGGATTCCATTTCAAGATTTTATCTGTACTGTTAACGAACCAACTGCAACCGGAAAGTCCAAGCGTATGTTTAAACTTGATGAAACTGATGAGGAAAAAATCAAATGCATTTTTGGTTAAAACACATATCTTGATGTTACGTGTATTTGACATTTCAGAAATACCGACTCTTTGTGTTAACCTTGAAATAATGAAACGTACGTTACAATGGTATTCCCGGAGACTCGAATCACTTGTTTGTTAAGTATTATCGCTTGAAGTGTTTACTTACTATATATTGGGAAAAAAGAGTGGTTTTAAGTCGTAAGAGGTAAATTTGATTATTTTTCTAAATTTAGCATTTTTTTATGAAACGTACGTTACATTTAGTAGTGTTGCATATTTTTCTTATTCATAGATAACTACATATAATTCCCAAACGTAATAAATGTTACATGCTAATCAACAACATCTAGATGACAAATAAGTGTAATATACAGGAATTTTGGTTTGCATAATTCTGTCATAACAAATGACATGTCTTCAAATAATGTTTTGTCGTCAAATTTATATTGCAGAAAAAATATCAGTGAGTCAGTAAAGTTACAAATTAGGTAGAAATTGAAACCAGATATCGCAAGTTATTTAAATCTTTGACCGAAATGTGTCCTCGATATAGATACATGTTTTTTCCATGAAATTAACAGATAGTGTTTGATAATTTGGGAGTTAAGTGAAAGGATACAGCATGTATCGTACGTTTCATCCGAGTTTGTTTTGGAGTTTGTTCCCCTGTTTAGGTTTGAATTTTGACAAAAATGTTTGAGAGATTACTTGCATCTTTTAATCGCGTTTAGTTCCTAGCATGTTTGAAAGTAAAAAATAAATGCAACCTATGGCAAAATCTGATGTTTATTTTTTAACATGGAAATTACTCAAATGCACACTTTTATTGAGAATTAGTGTTCAACGATTCAAAATCTGGTACACAGGCACTTGTTTCTATGAATAAAGAGGGGGGGGTAGGTAAAGACCCATATTACTATATAATACAACAAGGTGTCTAACGACGATCTCCAATTTTTTGTGACCACTCCGCTTCAGTCAGAATTTTCTACTATTAAAATGTTTAAAAATATGACGTGCCATACATCGTTCAATTCAGAAATAATTTATCATTAAATCCAACACAATTGTATTACCCTACATGTACCCTCGTATTCATACCAGCCCATTATTTCCACCGGACCGTGACCGACATCTCGACTACTGCTTTCGAATGCACATTACTTCCGGTCCAATCTGCAGAAAATGAAAGGTCGCAGCTGATTGGCTGTTTCCTGTTCTTAAACGAAAGTGAAATTAGACGAACATGGAGATGCTTCGAAATCGCCAAGTTATACTTGATGGGCCACTCAGCCCTAGTATTAGGCCAAAGCGGTACGGGTAAGAGTACATTGAGCAAAGCTATAGCAAAAGAAATTTCTTCAAAGGGTAAAAATGTAGCGTGCACAGCTACAACAGGGATAGCATAATTAAATATAGGAGGTAGGACAATACATTCTTGGTGTGGGATAGGGGATGGCAGATTCACCAATGAAGGATTGTTAAATAAATAAAAATTTGATGCACATTTTTGTTAATACAAAAATAACATTTTAAAAACTGATGTTTTACTCATTGACGAAATTTCAATGCTGTCAAAAAACAGTTTGAGCAAATTGAATACATATGTAGGAATATTCGAGAGAGTTGTTATATTTGTAGGGGTATTCAGCTAATTGCAGTTGGAGATTTTTTCAGCTGCCACCAGTTCCTGATAATTTAAAACAAGATGCAGGGGAATATTGTTTTTAATCAAAAATATTTAACAAAGTGTTTTCCCATAAGTTTATCTTGACAGATGTAATGAGACAAAGCGAAATTGATTTTATAAAAGCAGTGAATGATGTTTCTAAAGGCAATTTACCAGAAGACACATTTAATTTAATTAAAATACTTAAACGCCCTTTACCACCAGGTGAGGACCAAATACATTTATGTTCCAGGAATTTTGACTGTTTTGTCTTTAATTCATGGACATGGTTGGAAAAGAATATGTTTTCCATGCAGTTGATGATGGTGACATCAAAAAGCTGGAAAATATTCCAGCCCCCAAAAGTTTACATGTTAAAGTTGGCTGTCCAGTAATGTTGTTAAAACATCTGAGTGCAAAGTTAGTAAACGGATTAAGAGGTACTGTGTCATGTATTAACCATGAAGATGAGAAAATTGGTGTAAATTTTAGGTTACTAAATTCTGAGACATTTTCTGCCGAGTTAAAAAGAGAAACATTCACCCTTTACAGTTCAGTTGAGAGTAAGGCTGTCGCTTCAAGAAGGCAGTATCCTATTTGCTTAGCATTTTCAATCACCATACATAAGGCCCAAGGTCTCACTTTATCACGTGTGGAAGATGATGCCAGTTGCATATTTTCTCCAGGGCAGTTTGGTGTTGCAATCGGTAGAACCACAGAAAAAAAGGGCTAAGAATTATTGGGTTTCACCCTACCTGCGTGTTGAAACATGATCAGTCCCTATATGATTTTTACAATGATACTGAACAAAATGTAAAGTTTGAAGAAGATTTAAGTTGCTGTAAATATGTTTTTGATAAATTCGATGAGCAAAGTGTTGCAGAGTCACATTATACATTGTCTGACCCAGAGTTGTCTGGCTTTAGTGAAGATGAAATTACTGAAATTGACTTTTTATTAAGTAGTGACAGTGATGTAATGGCTGTTGGTGAAACAGGAAATAAAAATGAACATAAAATTGAAGCAGAAGTGAAAAAAAGTTATCAATATCAATGAAATAACTGCACTATTTTGTGGAGAAAAAACTGCACCAAGAGATCAGATGATCAGTTCATATTACCAAAACTTAATTAGCAATAAACCAGAGGCAGTTGAAATTTTTGTAAATACTTTGTTTGCTTCATTAACTGATATTTTTAAGAAAATATGTGGTGATATGTCATCAGCAACACCAGACTCAAAAACATGGAATTTATTTTATACAGAATTGTATAATGTTTCTATATTATCAGATTATAACTCGTTTGTACAGTCCCTTTTTGAAAGCTCACCTTCTGAACTTGATTATGAGATCTTAGTGTGATATTTGATAAGTGAAATCAATTGTCTTGAATAAAGCATTAACTACCTCCAGAGAAAATATGCCAAAAATGTGAGCCCCCTTATATCTGAATCTGGACTAGGCAAACTGCGATATATTTTTGACCGCTGTATTGCAAAGTCCAGATATTCATATATGGAAATTGCTAAACAAAATTTGTATAACAAAAAAAGAGCATCTATGGCAAAATCATTCCTGAAAGTGAAAATAATGGACTATCTCACTTTTTCAGATTTAGAAAAACATTCTGATTTTAAAAGTACTTTGTATGAGACACAAAGGAAGCAGAACCTAACTGAAGGTTTGACAAATATCACAGATTCTACATTAGTTTGAAGAAAATAGAACTTGTGTTCAAAATGAACACAACTTTCATGTATATGGGTCAGATTTTTTTTAATATTGTCTTTTAATTTTGATTAAAAATTCAGTATTAATTAACAAATGGAGACATTTATTTAATGGTCGGACAAATAATTGTTAATGAATGATCAAATTGCAGAAAATTGTTTGCATGAGCTTTATGTTGATGTAATTCAGAGATTCTGTCGTATAGCTGATAATCAGTTCCGTAAAGATATCTTACATCAGGTTGGAAAAGCAACAACTGAACGATTACGAAAAAGGATTGACACTAAATCAACATCAAAATCTGAGTTTAGTATGAAATCTGTTAATGAAGATAAATCACATGAAAAATATAGTACACATTTAAAATTGAAATCCAAAATATTTGATGATAGCAAATCATGTTTCAATAGATTTTTAAAAACTGACTTAGCTAAAGTATGTAAGGCATATGAAATCCAGTTCACAGCAAAAGACTCCATTAATAATTTAAAAGAGAAATTGTGTTCTGTCATTCCAACACGAGACAAAATCTTACATCCTGTGTATCTGGAAAAAGACTCTAAAGTACCAGAACAAGAATCAACATCACAGTCTGCAGATTTGCATGAGCCAAAACCAGGTCCTTCCACTGCTTCAGATATGGCATCTCTTGCTGAAACTGCAAGTACATCTGCATCACAGTCTACATCAAAACTGAAAAAAAGAAAACAAACTTCAATGAAATCTAGGAAGAAAGGCAAAAAAAGCAAAAGAAAGCAAGGATATAACCATATGTCCAGTCTGCAGAAAACAGTATCAGGAATCTGAAGTATGTTAAGCATGTGATATCTGTGACACGTGGTACCACCGAAACTACAAAAATTACAGCAATGACTGGGAAAATATCCAGGAGACTGACTGGTATTGTGTACAGTGCTTAGAATAGGTAATATGTGTGTGTGTGTGTGTAAATGGGTGATTTCCATGTGTGTATGTGTTTGTGTGTGTAAAAATTGTAACATATTTCTAACAACTCAAGGGATAACATTACAAAGGCTCAAAATAGGCCTGCATCACTCATTGTACCGACATTGATTCAAGGATCAAGCTAAATGCATATTATGTGAATATTGCACCAACACAACAATTTTACACACACATGCACAGATAGACAGACACACACCTCGTCATGCCATAAGCTCATGTGGCTTTGCCAGGTGACCTAAAAATTACACAAATTGATAAACATGAAAAGCGCTATTTTTGTGTTAAGCCATACTTACACTTTTGTTTCTGGGGTGGTGGGCCAAGAGCTACTGTTTAATTCATGTCAGGCAGAGCACATGTTTTTCAAGCTTTTAGATATGAAAATCAATAAATTTTCTATCATGTCATATACCGTTGTGAAGTATGCTTTTTGTCGTAATAAATGATCACCAAGGTACATACTATCTCATTCAGAAAATAAAACGCAAAACTTTTTAAAATCATTGCGGGGAATTTGTCATTGATTACTTTTAGAACAGACGAACGGAAGTTGCAATCATCCGGGCAATTTCAAGTTTATCCTGGATTTGCCTATTCATCGTGGGTACGATCGCGTAACAAGGGGAAACAACTCCTACAATTTGGTTGTTTACAGGTACTGTTTTTCTTTGGGTAGTCCCCCTTTAGTCAGACGATCTTACCGGTGTGAACAAAATAGAATCGTCGTACATGCGCAGTTCAATTCTTCTGAGCCATATATTTTATACTTCCTGTCGTCTGTATGGCTCCAATGCATAGTGTAGATCCCCGCAAGGATTTTAAAAGGTTTTGCGTTTTATTTTCTGAATGAGATTGTATGTACCTTGGTGCTCATTTATTACGACAAAAAACATACTTCACAACGGTATATGACATGATAGAAAATTTATTGATTTTCATATCTAAAAGCTTGAAAAACATGTGCTCTGCCGGACATGAATTAAACAGTAGGGGTTTTGCTGCAACTCCTCAAACATTTGATTTTCTTGAGGTTGTTGTTTGCCCAAGAATAATGCTGTTAATGCCACTGCGATTTTCATTGTAGTTTGGATTTGTGTTGGCTCCATGGTAAAGTGATCGTTGCTGACAGAAAATGTTTTCTATAATGTCACTATTTATGCGGTTTGGCACAACTTCAGTTTTTAATTGGTTAATGCAAATCTGTCAAGGAAACAAACCAATGATAGTGATGATACATAAAATCCAAGTCTTCCCTTGTTTCCATTGTGATTAGCGAGTTGATTCTCTTATGAGGATTAGAAGTTTGATGTTTTTCCCATGACTTGAACCAGTTGTATGTTTCTGCAAGTGATTTTAACCTGTTATCATATCTTTGATTGGTCTATAATCTGTGAAAAAAATTACAAGAAAACTGGTATGTTTCAGAAATTCCAAAACCCCTACCATTTCATTTTGGCTTGCGGTATAACATTTCATCAGATTTAACATGTTTTCATCCAGAACATCAAAAGCTAATTTGTTTCTCATTTTTTTTGGCTTTGGCTGGGAAAAATATGGTCATCAGTCAACTTCGGTGAATTTTAAAGCTGTTATTAGTGCGATCCCATTGATAAGCATCAATAAACATTTTCCATATGATAAAAAGACTATTAGCAGTAAGAAGACGTTGATGACTTTGCTGAAAACCACTTGATAATACACTTTTTCGATTTTTTTTCAGCAAATGAGGTGAATCCATTATAAATACAATTTTACGCAAATGGTTTTTATAATGTCTTGCAATCATTTTACATGCAACTGGGTCAGAATGGGGAAAATGCATCTTTAAAAAACTTCTGTTATTGGCTGATCCATCCATACAACAGTATAAGGCTTTAAACCCCCATTTATGAAGCTCTTCAATACACAACCATGTTGTAGTGAATATCTCTGCAGGTGAGGTCTGTGTGCTTGGGAAATTTGCAAAGGGCCACCTAAAACCAGACAAACCACTAAAAAGATATTGCTGGACATGGTTTGCCAATTCACATTCAATCTTTGAATTATTAAGAGTATGCATTGTCCCAATGTCATTGTCAGTACATGAGAGACCATGCAATTCAGATTTTTCTTTTGTGTGCACAATCTGCAGATCTTCTTGTATGGCCATTTCATCTAAAATTAGACCGCCATAATAACCATCTGGTGCATTGATTTGTTTTTTAGCCTCATTTGACATCCAAATCATCATGCCAGTGACAATTCCAGGTTTTTGTTGAACTGCACTTTTATAAACCTTAATTAACTGTTCTGATAGCAAAGTCAACCAGTGATTAAGAGTCAATTCTCTATATGATGCTGGGTTTCTATTATACAAACTCTTTGTCCCATCTTATAGACTTTTTACATTCAACATTTGAGGCCATCTGTGATTGGATAAGCAATAACTGATTTTCATGTAGATTAGGAGTATTTCTTCTTTTGAATGGTATACTAACTTTTCACATATCCTCTGAAACCCCTGCATTAATTTTAACCAAACTTTACAGGAATGATGTATGGAAGGTCCTTTATTTAGATTGCCGAAATTTTTTTGATCCGCCAAAAAAACATGGGAAAAGCATATATTTGCTATCTTCCTTGAAACCGCCGAGCCAATTTCAACCAAACTTTACAGGAATAATGTATGTAAGGTCATTTACTAAGATTGCCCAAATTTTTCTGATCCGCCAAAAAAAAATGGCCGCCAGGGCCAAACAAAGTTTAACATTGGGCCCTATGGAAAAAGCATAAATATGCTGTTTCCTCTGAAGCTTGTGAAGCAAATTGAACCAAACTTTACAGGAATGATGTATTATAGAAGGTCGGATTATTTTAATAATGCATCTAAACTCACTCAAATCTAAACTGGACCGATCTTCACTACTATAGTGCGTCAATTCTGACCTGACCGTCCGACCCTCAACCCAAACCTTCAAACAGGCGTATCGTATCCATCGTGTAAACTATAGACTATATATCATTTGATATATAACGATAGGCGATAGTAACACTGGGTTCCGGGTGATTTTTGGTAATTAAGCATACCTTCTCGCCTATCAGTCCGGTCCAATGCTCAAACTAAAGGCAAAACGGCCAGGTCAAAAAAACATGGCTGCCAGCGCAGAAGATAGTTTAACATTGGACCCTATGGAAAAAATGCATTTTTGACTATTTCCTCAGAAATGACTAAAGCAAAATTAACCAAACTTTACAGGAATGGTGTAAGGAAGGTCCTTTACTTAGATTGTCAAAATTTTTCTGATCCGTCAAAAACATGGCCGCCAGCGCAGAAGATAGTTTAACATTGGACCCTATGGGAAAAGCATATATTTGCTATCTTCCTTGAAACCGCCGAGCCAATTTCAACCAAACTTTACAGGAATAATGTATGTAAGGTCATTTACTAAGATTGCCCAAATTTTTCTGATCCGCCAAAAAAAAATGGCCGCCAGGGCCAAACAAAGTTTAACATTGGGCCCTATGGAAAAAGCATAAATATGCTGTTTCCTCTGAAGCTTGTGAAGCAAATTGAACCAAACTTTACAGGAATGATGTATTATAGAAGGTCGGATTATTTTAATAATGCATCTAAACTCACTCAAATCTAAACTGGACCGATCTTCACTACTATAGTGCGTCAATTCTGACCTGACCGTCCGACCCTCAACCCAAACCTTCAAACAGGCGTATCGTATCCATCGTGTAAACTATAGACTATATATCATTTGATATATAACGATAGGCGATAGTAACACTGGGTTCCGGGTGATTTTTGGTAATTAAGCATACCTTCTCGCCTATCAGTCCGGTCCAATGCTCAAACTAAAGGCAAAACGGCCAGGTCAAACTTGACGCACCATACTGTCCGACTAGAGGTTAATGTTGTGGCGACGGGTATCTTAATAGTATCCATCCAGGTGTGAAGTCCGACCAGTGTATTGTGACAAGCTTCCTACGAATAAAAGTTTACTATGTCATGGATCAGCAGAGTTTTATTAGTAAACATATTTGGCCTTGATTTAGTATATGTCTCCTTGGTCAACATCCAGTAAAAAATAAACACCACATCCGTTGAAAATATAACATAATCATCCAACCCTTGCTTGAAAATGAATATAGTTATTATAAGTAACACTTAAATCCTAAAATTCCACTTATTTGAAGATAGGCACATCGTATTAAAATTCACCAGGTAAGAAAACACAATAGATCGTTGATTTTATCATAGACTATCCAGTATGATTCTTATTTAGGTTATTTAAATAACCTAATGATATAATCAATTTTAAAACATATAATATATGAAAAACAATCTTTCAGCCAAATAATGAAAACGTTTCTACAACGTCTGAAAATTCAGATTATCAAAAACTATGCAAGATAACCAGATGCTTACAAGATTATGCTATAACGCATGCGTGGATATTGTAAATGTGAATCAGGAGACAATTTGCCATAAAGCTTTTTATAAATGGGATTTATAAATGTGTGTTTATTTTCTGATAACCCATTGTATGCAAACAGCTCGGGATATGGATGTTCCTGCGTTGACTTTCATCTATGAAATGCCTGGAGCACAGTCGATGCCACCTTTTTGGTTTAAAGGTTTTTTTTTCAAGGGACTGTTTTTTTTCAACGGAAATTTTAAAAAATGCACGTCTGCCATAAAACCATATCGGCCTCTGTTGTTTTAAGCTTTGATAGTTTTTTCAAGCTGCATTACAGCCCTCTGCTACGCAGAAATAACTTGACATTACAGCAGACGACCCTTGTCAATGAAAACAATCAAACCGGAAGTAAGAATACCTACAAAATCGCGTGACTTAAAGGCGATTATTATGTACAAATTTGAGGAGAAACGGCAACTTGTCTATTGTGCCAATTTCCATAAAAAATAAGTCATGAAGTTGAGAAAGCTATTTTGCAATTTTCCTGATATGCTTTATAAAACTCCAGTAATTTTGAACAGGGCTCCAAGTAGGATTTGGTTTTCACTAGCCTTCCGGCCATTCTTTGTAAGCCACCTTCCTGTCTGTTGAAAACATTTGCGCTTTCTTTACATACAACCAAGAAAATTCATTACACCATTTTGCTAAAAACTTTCGCTCGCTTGATGCGACAGTGGGCGTTTGTTGTTCATTATCGGCAACACATTTTGATTTCGGGATGGATGTTGTGCCGAAAAGGAATGATGACAATTTCTCCTGTGTCCCGCTTGCTCGTTTCGCCATGTTGTTTTCTATAGCAATGCGCAATCCTTTGTACCTTTGTAAATTAACATGGATTACCATTAGTTATAAGCGTTCGTGTGACCTGCTTAACACAGACGGGGTTCCTGTGTATATGAGCAGGGGCTATAAAGAAACTATATATAACACTAGCGGCCGAGGTGTACCAAATTACATTGTTTACATGATCATCTCCTGGTTATAAAATGATCTTTTAGTACCAAAAATAAATTTTTGGTCGCAGCCTCTGTATTTATTGATCGCCGCTTGGCGAGTGCATCTGAAATTACTAGCAATGTCTGATTTGTAGTCGCATATGCGGGTAATTTACTCGCTACTTGTAATAAAATTAACCTAGTAGTGGAACCAATGGCTTGATAATCTGGTATATTGCCAAAGTAGTTAAAATTCCTACTACAGTGTCCGTAGTACCTTTATCGATTACATGAGGAGGAACCACTTAGTCAAACAAAATGTTGGATACATGGGACTTCTTGGAAGAATATTCATATTTGAACTAAAGTTGGTATATTACATAATATACCAGTATCGGCCGTTTCGGAATTCCTCATCAGTAGTGCTTGGACCAAAAATATGAAACCATTTTTGTAAACTTGGTATTTGATTCATTGGCTTGATAATCAGAAATGTTACCAATAGTTCGAATAACCATTTACATTATTGGTTTGATTACTTGAAGTGAAATCGGAATTGTGGAAGTTATCATAATATGGCTGATAACCCGTTGGTAAGTGATGAAAGTTACTATTTGAACTATTGGATTAACACTTAACTGATAAAATGTGGTTATTAAAGTTGACATATATGCTTTTGGGTTTATTACCCGGAACCAAAGTTGTAAAAAGTGTTACCAATTAGTTGATTCTGGTGATAACCAAAGCTATTGGTTATATTAAAAACGTTTCCGTCCGTGGTGGACTGGGAAATCCCAAAGGGGATGTGGTGTACAAAGATCATTTTCCTATAACAGGATAAAACAAACATGGGATTGATATAAAAGCCTTTCCAAAAAAGGATGGAATACCGACCAATTAAACAACACATGACGTAATAGGACATCATATTTCATGACGTCATCTGTTAAAGTTACATGGTCCAATGGCTGAGGGGGCAATTATCTGGCAAATTGGAATTTCTGTTATATGGTGGCAATAATTCCAAGCCAATCCAGTCCAAAGAAGCAGTTAATATTTCCAATAGTTTTTGCTGGATAGACATGTCTAAGGATAATTGGGTTGCATACAGACAATGGTGCCAATAAATTGATTCAGAAAAGGCTGCGCATTTCAGATTCTCATTGTTTCTTTGTCACATGCATTCTTTTAAAAATTATTGAAGTAAGGCAAAAATTCAACATTTAATCAATAATAATCACTTAAACGACTCTTAGAAATATTACTACGCAAGTCCGTCGGCGATATTGTGATAGTGTTTATAAACAGGGGCGAGTCTTTTCTACACAAAAGGTCTTAATACCGTGTTATCGTGTGAGTATATTCACACCTTCACTTATGAAAACTACCTCTGTGGCCCTGTATACATTTTATAGACTTTTCAATGACTATAAACACTCTGACTATAGACGTATTATATTTAATTATTTGTCACTTCCCACTACAACTGAACAAATCATTAATTAAGAAATAATGATAACGAAAAATGTACGTTTGTAAATATTTTTACGACGTCGGGCCATTATTTATCTCAGTCATATTATTAATAATAATGAAAATATCATTCAAATTCAAATTAATAAAAATTCAATGTAAACCATTATTTATTTGTAATGTAAATACATTACTCTCTCGCAGCTGAGCTCGATGCAACAAAGAAATATTAAAGATTTGCTCAATAAAACACAAGCAGTGGACCCATAGCAACATGCTGAACATTTAATAGTATCAGAAGTACACTCATAAGAGCATCCAACACAGGGTTAACGATCATCTATCGTTTGTGAACGACAATGAAACAGATTTAATGCACACCATTTTATATATCTAGTAGAATATAATTTTAAAACAAGCAAAGTACAAACACGTATAATGCCGCATATTTGACCTTGCCGTTTGACTTTTCATTTGAATACTAGTATTCAAACGGACATATCCATTGTGTAAATTTAGGACTATATAAATTGATATATAAGGATAAATGATAGTACTGCGTACCTTGTTTTTATGGTTGTAACAAAACCAGTATTTATTAAAGATCTTATTCATTGCTGATATCGCATAAATATAATGATGCCCTCGTATTGTCCTATGCGACTATATAAGGGCCGATCAGGTATTTTGGGTTACCGATCACATAACATATATACCTGTTTATCTGAAACATACATGTGTGGCAGCTGTTTAAATGAAAAACGCAGCAAGATTCAGTCTTTATAAATTTTTATTTCATCGTAATTTGTAACTGACAATATTTTGTTTTTGGATTTATTTTATAAGTAATATATTCCATCTTTATGATTGGAAAACCCCTTTTACCACCGCAACAGTAAACAATATGGCATATACTAGTTAAAAAGACACTGTAGCTACGAGACACATCTTTGAAACTATTAGTCAGAGGACTGGATTTACCAGTTTAGCTAAAGTATAAGCGAAATATTCCTGGTGTTGAAAATGTTAACTATTCAACTGTTGTGAAACCATCAACACCAAAAAGTTACCCCTTTTCAGTTAAGCGAGTGTGTTTTGTCACCTTTGTCTAATTCTCAAATGGAAAATTTAATAACAGAATTTGATGATGGCGAATGTGACAAAATTTTATCCGATTTGCTTTTGGAAAAAAGGGTGTCTAAAAAGTGTTGACAAGCAAAAAACTAGCCTTCAATGCAGTGTCAAGGTTTCAGCCCGTATTACCCACAATTAAAATAGTTATAAACAACAATATATGTCAAAAGTGGTTGCACCGTCCTTTAGATAAAAATATATTGAGTTGCATGTTTTGTCATCTGTGACAACATGCAACCTTTACAGCTTTAAAGTTTTTTATCCAAGTACTTGGCTTGGAGTCTCCTGTGTAATAGCTTAGAGTGATTAAATTTGAAGGTATCTTCGTACTTGGCATACAGATACAATTAACAAACAATGATATCTCTGCTGGTGGCTGGTGCCCCGAGGATATCATCAACTCAGTAGGCAATATTTTCGTATTTTTGTCAGAAATATACTATAATTCTCTACATTTCCTGCATGTTAAAATTTGAAATTTCTCAAAAACTAAGGTATACTCCCTCATGCAAAGTATTTCCTTAGCTTAATTTGGTAAAATATATTTTGATCCTTTGGTAAGCTTTTCAAGATCTTCAAAATAATTTTGGTTTCATTATTTTGGTCCAAGCACTACTGATGAGGAATTGTATTCCGAAACGGCCGTCTAGTGCTGTAAAATTAAAACTGGTATAATATGTAATACATTATTATAATGACATACAATACAGTGTATTAAATTATATTAAATACTCAAATATATATAATCTTATCATTTAGTTTTTAGTTTCAGTTTTCAGTTGTTAAAAATTTTAACCCCTCTCTGATAAACAAACATAGATTTTTCAATTTATCATAATTCTTCATATTCATTAATTGTAACATTTTAAAGGTATTCGGGTGCAATTAAAAATTTTTGTCATTAAACTTTTTTCTGAGGTCGTCAAAATAAGAACATTCAAGTAAAAAATGAAATTCGTCTGCAATGAAATTGCTGTTACAAAGGTTACAAAATCTATTATTTCAATCAATATTTTCCCATCTTCCTTTTTCTATTGGCAATTTATGATTACATGTTCGAATACTAACCGCAAATTCTCTGGCAATATATCAAAGTAGTGTTCAAATTCAAAATTCGCTTTAAATATTCTGTAGTTTATAGACTAAGGGGACGAAAAAACCTGTGAATACCAATTTTGTATATAAATGTCTTTCATTCTCATCTCTATCGCACTGATAAGCCAAATTCTGATAACATTCCCACCCTATGTAATCCATATGTTACCAAATCCCAAGTTATGCAATAGAATATTAATACTGTTAATCCAAGAAAATTCAACTTCTCCATATAGTTATAATAAAAGCTTATAAGATATGTTGGATAACTTGCAATCATTGTCAACCAATTTCAACCAGAATGAAATCATTCTCTTGGCGACATTTATATTAATTGCAAATATTCCGAATTCCCCTTAAATCATAATGTTTGTGGTAAAAGATTTTAACTTAAGAATTCGCTTGCAAATTTTTTCAAATAATTCTAATTTTTCATATCCCCAAATTTCACATCAATATAACATACAGTGTAAGACTAACTGGTCAAATAATTTCAACTGACATGATACTGAAAAATGTAAATTACTAATTTTTGTATATAAGCCATATAGTACCTTTTTCCCCTGTTCTAGTAACCTTTGCCTAAATTTTGCAAATTTCCCATTAAAGTTAAATAAAATTCCCAAATAATTATAACAATCAACATACTCAATTTCCTTGTTTTCAAAGATAATACCTGGTAATTATTTTCTTTTCCTTTTACTAAATACAGCTGTTTTTGTTTTGTCGACATTTACTTCAAATTACCAAGTTTTACAATATTCAGCAAACACATTCAATGCAGTGTGTAACCCGTTCACACTCTCAGATAATATAATCGTATTATCGGAATATAAAATAACAATTTCATTAACACTTGTAATTTATCACACATCAAACCCCTAACAGTTTTAACTCCTAATATCAAGAAATCTTCTAAATCATTCAAATAGATTAAAAAAGAAATAGCGAAAGATTTACTCCCTGCTTTACCCCAATTTCACTAATAAAATAATCAGATTTAGTTATTCCATTTGTTACACGTGAATTTATTTCACTGTAAATATTCTTAATAACCGTGAAACATTTTCCATTTATATTATTTATTTTTAGTTTATACCATAGACGTTCCCGCCACACCTTGTCAAAAGCCTTTTTTAAATCTATAAAAGTACAAAACAATTTCTATTCTTTGAAGCAAACAAAATTTCAATAATGCAATAGAGACTAAATATTTTATCAAGGGTGGAATGGTTCTTCTTAAAACCCGGTCGAGTTCACTCTTAAATATTCTCTTTATCTGTATAAATTCTCAATTTGTTGTGAAAATTTTTCCAAAAAAAGTAAGTAAGGATATGGCTCTCATTTATCTCCTCATTGATTTCGTTACTAAGATCTGAAACACAACTCGCATCTAATGGGTCTTTATTGATTATTAAAATGGTCAAATTTTCAATATTAATATCCATCACAATTTTTTATTTCTTTCCTATTTAACACTTTCCAATAATCTTTTAGGTTTATTGTTCTTATTTTCTTTAGTTTGTCTTCAATTTTCTTTTTATGAGTACAAAAACTTGTTGATATAACTTTTTTACTGGCGAATTTTAAATTTTCCTTTGCGATATCGGACTTTGTGTTAATGTAAACATGTTTTGCCTATGAAATAATGTTCTCTTCTCTTTACATTCAAAATTAAACCATGGTTTACTATTCCGTGCTTTACGTTTTTTAACTCCAAAACTTTTTTCAGCGGTAGTTACGAACATATTACCTACTCGTTTTACAATACCGTCAACAAAAGTTTTAGTATCATTAAAGTTTGTATTATGACAATTTTCATTAAAGTCTACTAAAGAAGTAACAATACTACTGACTTCATCTAAGGGTAAATTATCTACAAAACATATAGATTTTTCAGAAATCCACTTATTGGGAGCGGGTGCATTCTGATATAATAAATAATTGTGGGTAATAACTTAATACTGGTTTAGCTAACGAAGCTATGAACAACTGGGTCCATACCCATAAGGTGGGACACATAATCTGTAACTTGCAACACTGTCATGAATCCAACTAAGTAATTTATATATATACTTTACTTTTCTTACGTCTTCGTTTTGCACCTTCGTAAATTGAAATGAATATTTACTACTTGGAGACATCTCCTATATATTGTAGTTTAGCTTTCTTGACCAGTATGTTCAATTTACCGTTGAATCCTACGGCATGGTTTGTTTTTCTTGGTCCGTTATTGCCGTAATGATTTCGTAATTCGGATCTCATATCAACCTTATTAACTGTAATCAAAAACAAACATACTAATCCATGTCCGAATCATAATCCAGAAGCAGAGTAAAGACTTTGGAACTGACAAGTTAGGTTAGACACGTGAACCGGGTGCTCCGGAAAGGTAAGCACCTCCTGTTTAGCTAGCTACACCCGACACGTGTGTAATCAAAATTGTGTGAAGGAACATGGAACTATAAGACGTCAAATATATCCAGGGCAATCCTGGACACAGAGACATCAAAATTATCAGCAATACTGTGACGGCCATAACAATTTTTGAGGGCCTTGATAAGCCTAGGCTTGCAATATCCCCGAGTCAACAATTTATTTGCAAGCAGCCTACTTTCGTTGTAAAAAGTCTCCGTAGTGGGAACAATCTCTACCATAACGTATTAATTGGGAAACAAATACACCATAAGCAGGTATATTGCTGCATAAAAAGGAAAGTTGACAAAAAAGGAACGTATTCCGTATGAAGAGTCACTTCTGCACTGTCATTAAACAAAACAAGACTTTTAACGGCACAAAAGGCAGACCTGCAACACGTCTAACTAGTTGGTAAATGTTTTCGTCCTTACACTACAGTGTTTAACGCAAAATAGCCTGGACATAATGCAAGAAACGTACATTCACATCTGCTAACGGAACACCGATCTTATTGCATTCTTTACAACCAATTCAAACTGCAATAAAACTGTCTTGGAGAAATAAATTTCCCCGAGTTAGGGCATCCTATAGAGAGTTCAAAAAGCTAATATAGATAGCTTCTGTCTTGTTGAGCAGATTGTCGACGTTGTCATTCAATAACCAGAAATAAACGGTACATTTTTCGGCCTTTAACATATTTAGCGTCAACTGACTTTGCCAGTAGCATTATGACCTTCACACACGCATATATAGATGACGATTCAGAGATTTAGAGATTTGGATCTTGGCTTTATTCAATTTTATTTCAATAAACCATATAAAACGCATGAAATATTTCCACCAGGGTAAAAAAGACGCTTGTGTTCATGCCAGAAATGTTTACACGAGTTTGATTCTTGTTCATTTATAGAAACAAATTTAGAATGTTCCTACCACTATGCCAATTCATAGACTGTCCAAACCGTTTAAGTATTCATTAAAAACAAACAAAACATACCTACTTATGCCTAAAAAATCCAAAAAGAAAGTAAAACTGACAAACAAACGTGAATTTGCACCAAGGAAGTGCGACCATAGGCGTCACAAATCAAAATCCAAATCAAGGAAAAAAATTAAGAATCTGGGAAATTAAGTTAAACACGTGAACTTCCACCAGGAAAGCGAGGCGACCATTAGCGTTCCTTAAAGCAAAACATCTTTTTGAAGATGGTATACAAAATCACGCGTATTTCGTTGCTTGTCTCCTGCTAAATGTCTTTCTGTCACCTCTGACACCACTCGTCGTGACCAAGTTGAGACGACCGGGTCGGTGACGAGTGGATAGCTTATTCTGTAGTTGTGATTAAAAATTGTGAAACTGACAAATGGTTTAACACGTGAACTTACACCTTTTTAGACCATTGAAGTCCAAATTACAATCTCAAAGCAATGTAAAATTTAAGAATCTGGAAAAATAAGTTAAACACTTGTATATCCACCAGGAACGTGAGATCATATGCGTTCCTTATGGCAAAACATCCTTTTGAAGATGGTTTACCCTACCATATGTATTACACTGCTTTCTCTAGCTAAACTTCTTTCTTTTACACCTGGCACAAGTTTAACAATCATTTCCAAAAACTTTAAATTAATATAGTGGTATCCGGATCTATGGATACATTTATTTTTGTGGCTTGCTTGAAACGAGATAACTACCTACAACACATAACCAATACATAATAAAAATAATAGACAACTAAGAATGTTAGTAGTTGTGAATAATGATGTATACCAACATGCTTACAAATAAAAGAAGTATTCAGAAATATTAGCACATTCAGAATTTGTGATGTGATTCGAGTATAAACTTAACAAATAAAAAAAATACAAATAATTACAAATTCTCAACACAATTAAATAAAACTTATATATAGAAATAATAATACTGTTTTATTTGCAAAAAAAGCAAACAATTGCTTGAGCAATAAATTTACTGTTATTGTACTTTAATTCGCGGTGTATTAATTTTTTGCGGTCGCGATTTGACCTTAAACGCTTAATGAGCTTTTAAACATCAAATATACATATTGCAGGTCGATTTGCTTTACTTAATGACAGTTTTCCCCGATATTCTCAATGTAAGGAATAACAACCTTGTCAAAATATGTCATCTTATTCGGTTTTGGACCAGTGGTTATATGTGTGTTATATTCCAATCATCTGGAAATTTTAATTTTGGGTGACACCGATCTGTTGTACCTTCGTATATAATTTACTGTGGTATAACATGACCAGGCATAAATACACCAAGAAGTGCGGTAATTTGTCCCTTGTCGCAAAAAGCAACTAATAAGTATTTGTATTTGTTTTGGTCCTCTTCTTCTAAATTATAATCACTTATAGGTACAATGTGAACATTTGTCTGATCACAGTTTATGATAAGGTCGCCTGCAATATCATTGATTTTACAATTTAAGACAACTTAAACTTACAGTAATCGCAAAACATTTCACCCTGCACATTTAGCTGAGAAAACTGTAAAGGTAAAAATATTCTGTCACTTCGCCAAATAACTGGCGACGTCCCGAAAATAGCCGACTGGTTTAATCACTGATAAAACTGATCAGCCTTTATAAATCGGCTGCTAAATGTAAGATTTGTTTCCCTTTGTACACGCGTAACAGATTAAACCAACTAGGGAAATCGAAAGTCATTTTACCAAAAAATTTGATTTAATACTATTGCTATAAATGAAAATGTGAAACACCGTGTAATTGCCAATAATTGAACCAGTCAAATTTGAAAAATTGTTTTGATCATATTTTGTGAAAGTGGAAATGGTTTTAAATTATTCTGTAGTGTCTTTCCATATATCAACTATTCTGTTTGTAACGAACTACTTCTTGACGTTCAATAGACTTCTGTTTTTCACTTGTATGGAATGGCCTCCTGTTGTGGTTTTTTGGTGCATTCCAAATAGGTGTGCTGTTAATTTCTTTACAATATAGTCACGATTTTTGTTCTACAATGATAAAGAACATCCAGAGGACCCATGTGTGAACTAGAAATGATCGATTGAATGAATAAAGTGTTATGTCCCAGTCAAGAATATTACTAATATTACAGTTGCCTGTTGTGACATGGGACATCGATTTTTAGGGTCTCTTTTAAAGGACCCTGTGACTTTGTGAATTCTAAATGCCAAGTGCTTGGCGAAAGAATAGTCACTTCCGATTCTAGTCTTGGTCAGACTCGATCGGGGTTCGAACCCACGACCTCGAGGCTCCCACATACGCAGCGAGCACTCTACCGATTTAGCTACCGTAGTAATTACTGGAAATAAGTATCAATGAGATTAAAGTGTCAACCAGTGCAAGGACTTGGGTTCAAAGTCCTTAACTAGGAAAAACATTGGGCAATACTCTGAATTATATCTTAACCTGTTTTGCAGCATTAGATTGCCGTTTCGGAATAAAATTCCTAGTCAGTAGTTCTCAATTAGAGCAATCGAAATATGTTTTCATATTGAAATAAGAAAAATAGGACCAAAATGTATTTTGTCAAATCCAGAATATCAACATGCTATACATTATAGAATAATCAATTCTGACTGAAAAAAGTTACATAACGAAGACAAGACACCATGTACATTTCTGTAAATTATTTGTTTTAAAATTTTAAATATTATGTTAAAAAGATGGGAAAAGTTTCACTGTATGATATATCTTTAACACCAAAAGATAATAGCTTTTTCTCGAATGAACCACTACATTAACTCCGATTTTAGAATGTATCAATAAATAAATAGTAACGCTAAGTCATGTGTGGGATTGAAAGGGAATTTCGTTACTTTTAACATGATTAAAAATTCACTAGACAATAGCTATTTATTACTTAAAGAACTACATAACTAGAAATCCCATTTTCCCATTACATATTGCGGCTGGATCCTTAATGGTCATTGTGGCTGGATGCGAAATGGCTAAAACTTCATTTTTCTGAGAATTTGTAATTTCTATAAAAAGCTTGTGTACCGCGCAAAATGTCCAGCATCTAGTAATCATACGTCATTTGATTGTATTACAGTAAGTTTGATGACGTCACAAAAACCATTGATTACATCCACTCTTAACCAGCTGGTTAGGGAAACTTTGTATCTCTTAGTACTGGGTAATAAATAATATTTTAACTGATGTTAAAAAATTAAAACATAAAATTTATGTTAATAAAATAAGCGATTAAAATAAAAACTTTGTCTATATTTTCAATTTTAAAAACATTTTTTAAGTTTAACAAACGAAGCTTTCAACAACTGGATCCTTGTGATGGTAATGATGATGATTAAGTAAATAATAAATAAATAGTAACGCAAAGATATGTGTCGGAATGAAATGGAAATTCCTTACTTTTAACATAATAAAAAAATCACTAAGCAAAAGTTAACTTATTACTAAATGAATGCAATAGAAGACAAAAATGATATTTCTGGATTTTATATATGGCCAATCTGGTATTCATAGCTACAAATCTGTGGCTGTATCCTAAATGGCCATCGGGGTTGGATCCTAAATGGCCAAAACTTTTTTTCTTCAAAAGGCTTCTGTATGGCGTAAAATGTCCGGCAACAAGCGAAACTAGTAAACATACGTCATTTGATTGTAAGATCGATGACGTCACAAAAACCATTGACTACGTCCACTCTTCCGGTTTGCAGTTTTGAGGGAAATTTATAAGTTGCGCATCGCGTGATTAGTACTGTAAATCCGTACTTTTTTGCGAAAATAACAAGACGCGACAATAAAACTTTTGCGAATATTTAATATATTTCATTTTTGATATTTATTCACATGCATTTGCATTGACCATTATCCTGCGAAGCAAATATCTTGATTTGACAATTCTTGCGAAATTTCCTGACTTGCATTAGCTAAGACAGCAAAGGGGCATGAAATATGTTTGCATTCCCACAAAATAATCATTCGTTTCCATGCAATAGTTTTGTGTTCCTATGCAATAGTATATATTGGTCCAACAAAATTATATTCCATACCATGTACTACTAATGGAATATCTTATTTCATAATAATTCAATTGTGTCACATGCCACTTGCATTAATATATAGTTTCCATGCAATAATATTTCGACCAAATTTAATTATATTTGGTGGCCAAGTGATATTATCTTGTCTCCGCTTTCATACGCAATGTACTGGGTACTAGCTTATTTTAGCTGATGTTAAAAAATTAAAACAAAATTACTTTTATAAAAATAAGCGATTAAAATAAAAACTTTGTCTATATTTTCAATTTTAAAAACATTTTTTAAGTTTAACAAACGAAGCTTTGAACAATTGGATCCTCGTGATGGTAATGAAGATGATTAAGTAAATAATAAAATAAATAAATAGTAACGCTAAGTTATGTGTCGTAATGAATGGAAATTCGTTATTTTTAACATGATAAAAATTCACTAGGCAAAAGTTAAATTAACTACTTATTACTTAAAGAATGTAATAGAAAAAATCTTCCCAAAGATAATATTTCTGGATTTCATATATGGCCAATCAGATATTCATGGCTACAAATCCCATTACATATTGCAGCTGGATCCTAAATGCCCATCGAGGTTGGATCCTACATGACCAGACCTTCATTTTTCTAAGAATTTGCAACTTCTTCAAAAGGCTTGTGTACGGCGCAAAATGTCCGGCAACAAGTGAAACTAGTAAACGTAAGTCATTTGATTGTAAGATCGATGACGTCACAAAAACCATTGACTAAGTCCACTCTTAACCACCTGGTTAGCGAAAATGTGTATCTTCTGTACTGGGTAATAACAAATATTCAAATATTTTTGACTGATGCTAAATAATTCAAACATTAAACAGCTTTTATTAAAATAATCGATTAATAAAATATTTATGTCTTTATATTCAATTTTAATAATATTTTCTAAGTTAAACGGAGCTTTCAACAACTGGATCCTGGTGATAATGATAAAGTAAATAATAATTAATACATTGAAATACATATTATACCAGTTTTAATTTTACAGCACTAGAGGGCCGTTTCGGAATAACAAATAAATAGTAACGCTTAGATATGTGTCGGAATAAAATGGAAATTCCTTACTTTTAACATAATAAAAAATTCACTAAGCAAAAGTTAACTTATTACTAAATGAATGCAATAGGAGGCAAATCTTACCAAAGATAATATTTCTGGATTTCATATATGGCCAATCCGGTATTCATAGCTACAAATCCCGTTACATATTACGGCTGGATCCTAAATGACCCTTGGGGCTGAATCCTAAATGGCCTAAAATTCAATTTTTCTGACAATTTGTAACTTCTAAATCAATAAGCCGGGCTCTGACTAGACTGCCGAAGCGGTGCAAAACTTCAGTTTACAATAAATTCTAATATAAGCTTAAACCAATCAAATTAAAGGAAATGTCAAATCTGAAGTAAATATAATAATGCCGAAATCAAACAAAAAGTCATTTAAAATGAATCGGTCTGTTTGTTAGTTCCTAGCTTGGTTCTCTATGGTTGTATTGTCGTGCTCTTTTTCGTCGCGATTGTTTATTGGGTGTCTGGAATATGAATGTCCTGTTGTATGCAAACTATTTTGGGAATGTCCCCTTTGCAGTTGGATTCGAGCGTCTTTTTGTTTTAGCTTTTTGTGTAGCTCACTGCTAATGTCTTGTAAATCGTCCACATACGGAGGGAATTCCAACAAAGCACGATTTCTTTTATTTTCGATTGTTAGAGCTTCGTGTTGTTCTGTTAGCTCACATAACGTAATACTTTTAAAGGATACTTCATTCTTTAACATTGCACATAACTGGTCCGCGAGATAAAGATTGTCCTTTAAATTTTGAATTTCCACTTTAAGAAATGGGTAATAACTAATATTTTTAACTGATGTTAAAAATTAAAACATTAAAATACTTTTATTAAAATGAGCGATTAAAATCAAAACTTTAAATGTCTATATTTTTAATTTTAAATAAATAGTAACGCTAAGTTAAGTGTCGGAATGACATGGAAATTCCTTACTTTTAACATGATAAAAATTTTTACTAGGAAACAGTTGAATTATCTACTTATTACTAGAAGAATGTAATACAAAAAAAATCTTACTAAAGATAATATTTCTGAATTTCATTTATGGCCAATCTGGTATTCATAGCTACAAATCTAATTACATATTGTGGTTGTATCCTAAATGGCCATCGGGGCTGAATCCTTAATGGCCAAAATTTCATTTTTCTGACAATTTGTAACTTCTAAATCACTAAGCCGGGCTCCGACTAGACTGGCGAAGCGGTGCAAAACTTCAGTCTACATAAAATTCTACCAATCAAATTAAAGGAAATGTCAAATCTGAAGTAAATATAATAATGTCCGAAATCAAACAAAAAGTCATTTAAAATGAATCGGTCTATTTGTTAGTTCCTAGCTTGGTTCTCTAGGGCTGTATGGTCGTCCTCTTTGTTTGTCGCGAATGTTTATTGGGTGTCCGAAATATGAATGTCCTGTTGTATGCAAACTATTTTGGGAATGCCCCCTTTGCAGTTGGATTCGAGCGTTTTTTTTTTTGTATAGCTCACTGCTAATGTCTTGTAAATCGTCCACATACGGAGGGAATTCCAACAAAGCACGATTTCTTTTATTTTCGATTGTTAGAGCTTCGTGTTGTTCTGTTAGCTCACATAACGTAATACTTTTGAAAGATAGATCTACATCATTCTTCAACATTGCACGTAACTGGTCCGCGAGATAAAGATTGTCCTTTAAATTTTGAATTTCCACTTTAAGAAATGGGTAATAACTAATATTTTTAACTGATGTTAAAAATTAAAACATAAAATAGCTTTTATCAAAATAAGCGATTAATAAAAAATGTGTCTATATTTTCAACTTTAAGAACATTTTCTAAGTTAAACAAACGGAGCTTTAAACAGCTGGTTCCTGGTGATGACGACACAGATGATTAAGTAAATAATAAATAAATGAATGAATAGTAACGCTAAGATATGTGTCAGAATGAAATGGAAATTCGTTACTTTTAACATAAAAGAAATTCGCTAGGCAAATTAAAATTATCAGTAACTATTTATTACTAAAAGAATGTAATAGAAAAAACCTTACTAAAGATAATATTTCTGAATTTCATATATGGCCAATCGGGTATTCATGGCTACAAGTCTTATTACATAGTGCGGCTGGATCCTAAACGGCCATTGGGTGTGTCTTGATCTTAAGTGGCCAAAATTTCATTTTTCTGAGAATGTAATTTCTTCAAAAGGCTTGTGTACGGCGCAAAATGTCCAGCAACAAGTGAAACTAGTAAACATTTACGTCATTTGGTTGTAAGATCGATGACTTCACAACCATTGACTACATCCACTCATAATTAAAAGTAGTAGGGAGTGACTCTGTACCTTCCCCGTTTGCATCACCCTTTGTTCTACTAGGACCTACTGCATCACCCTATTGTTCTACTAGGACCTACTGCATCACCCTTTGTTCCAAATATAGGTCACCGCATCACCCTTTGTTCCTTATATGGACCTATCGCATCACCCTTTGTTCTACTAAGACCTACCGCATCACCCTTTGTTCCTTATATGGACCTATCGCATCACCCTTTGTTCTACTAAGACCTACTGCATCACCCTTTGTTCCAAATATAGGTCACCGCATCACCCTTTGTTCTACTAGGACCTATCGCATCACCCTTTGTTTTTATTATGCTAAATAGACGATACAATGGGGATAGGGTTCAAGCGTGTTGGTTCAAGCGTGTGCTAGCAATCAGAATTCTTTAAATCTTGTTCATTTAAATAATGTTCCTTATATGGACCCAATGCATCACTCTATTGTATTGGCTTATGTTCGGACGTTTATATTTTAAAACTTATATGGACGATTTAGACGAAGGATTTTTTGAAAAAGAAATTGATCATCTGTGTGAGCTGTTCAAACGATTGCATTTATAAAACAGAGATATGGATTCAGGTAAGTCTGATTAGTTTACATATAAACATTAAATAGAAATATACTTGTAAGAATTTAACTTGTGTGAGAGTACACTTGGATGTAATCAACGCAAAACCTAGAATTATTTTGTAAATCTTGTAAATGAATTTATATTACGCGCCATACGATTATCCCCCTTAAAATGTCATATTATCTTTAAACAGTCTACTTGTTTACATCAAAAGAACGAACTATAGTAAATAAAGTTCATTCACGCGTTCAGTAGGGTATAACCTTATTGTCATTTTTTTAAAGGTGAGACTTAAACATATATAAAGTGTCAGTCAAAATAATATATCAGCGGGGTAAAAGTGCAAAAACGCACACACATACACACTTTGGAAATTAAAAGTGTGTTTATGGTTAATATTAATGAATAAGTTTGATTTGTAGGAAACGAAGCTAATACAAACAGAAGAGATTTGTGTCTTCTAAATATCGGAAATGATCGTTTCGTGGTTGCACAAAGATATAACGACCATATTTTGATACACATTCGTCAATATGGTAAAGGAGAACACGGTTATTATCCTACCAAAAAGGGAATTGCTTTAAGTGTAGAACAATGGAATTTACTACACCAGGTACACTGGAATGAAATTCAATATTGCATTGACAATTTTGACAAAGAATATGTTTTTAACGGTTATAAAATGGGAGTCATGATCGACTTGGGTAGGAATATATTCGTGAATATCAAGAAACCATTTCAAGTGGTGGACATAAGAAAGTGGTTTATCCCGCATGAAAACCAAACTCTAATTCCATCAAGAACGGGTATTGCACTTACATTTAACCAATGGACTTCTGTAAGACAGAGTGTTGACTATCTGGATAAATATGTATTGAATGATGTCTCAGATTGAAAGACAATGTGTAAGTGAGAAGAACAGCTGTTGTTTTGTAAAAAAAAATGTATGTAATACAATGTAAAATTAAGAAGAACAGCCGCTGTTTTTTTATGAAAAGTGTATTTAATTCAATGTAGAATTAAGAAGAACAGCTGCTTTTTTGTAACAAATGTAGATAATTTAATGTAGAATTGAGACAAACAGCCGCTCTTTTTGTAAAAAGTGTATGTAATTCAATGTGTAATTGAGAAGAACAGTTGGTGTTTTTGTAAAAAATATGTGTTATTCAATGTAAAATAACCATTTTAATAATCTGAAATAAAGAAAATAAATTATGCTGTTGTTAGTTGTTTTGTTTATTATCCCAATCTTGAATAAAATGTAGCGATAATAATATACTTTTAAAGTAAAAAATCACAAAAAACATCAATGACAAATGTTGAGGTTATAACTTCATGGTGTTTTACGCCACATTAACAAAGAAGGCGACTATTTATTAGAAGAAAACTTGTGGTGCTTAGGAATCTTGGTATGATGAGAGGGGTTACGTATGGATTTTATATGGCTCTGATAATCGAGGTCCTATGTCTCTCGATATTGTCTTAATTGAAAAAGAACAGCGGCTCTTTTTCTGTATATATTTTTTCAAAAGGTAGACCTAGCATTTACTTGGAAGAATTTGAAGTGACAACATGTCGCACAAATGTACATTATGTAAAAAATCATACGTATGGCCAAATGATTTAAGAAGACACAAAAGTAATACACAACACACAGGAACAGTTAAACATATTAAAATCCCAGCAGCAGGAGCAGCAGCAGCAGCAGCAATTATCGCAGCCTTACTATGATGATCCTAAGCAGCAGCAAGAGCAGCAGCAATTATTGCAGCCTTACTGTGATGATCTTAAGCAGCAGCAGCAGCAGGAGCAGCAGCAGCAATTATCAAGGCCCTACTATGAGGATCATAAGCAGCAGCAGCAGAGGAGGAGCAGCAGCAGCAGCAGCAGCATCGGCGGCCTGTCTATCATCTATCGAAACTAAATGAGTTTAAGTTTAAACATCCTTTCACGGCATTATTTACAGGACCGACATCTTGTGGGAAGACTTATCTCGTGAAAGAAATACTGCAAAGAAAGCTGATTGAACCACAACCCGATCGAATTATTTGGCTTTACAAGAGATGGCAGCCATTATATGATGTCATAGAGAGGACCGTACAACCACCCGTCGAATTTATACAAGGCATTCCTATAGATCTTGAAAATGATAGTTTTATTAATCCTAAACTCAGAAATTTAATTATAATAGATGACTTGATGTCCAGTTTAGCCAAAGATTCTAGATTTAACGAGTTGTTTACAGAAGGAAGCCACCATAGGAATTTGTCAGTGTTAGCCATAAGTCAGAATTTATACTTCAGTAAAGACCCAACACAGAGAAGAAACTGTCACTATTTAGTACTGTTTAAAAACCCGGTTGATAAACAGCAAATCATGACGTTAGCCAGACAAATGTATCCCGGAAAAAGTCAAATTTTCATGGATAAATTTGATAAAGCTACTATGAAAGAGAGAGGCTTTTTATTGGTGGATTTAAAACCGACTACATCGGAAAATAATAGATTGAGAGAAAACATTTTTACAACAGTTACAAATTCAACTGATAAAGTGAACGATAGAGAATTAGAAGAAAAAAGAACAGCAGCTTTTCTAAATCCGCCGGAGAATACCAGTAAAACAACAGCTGTTCTTCTAAATCCAACAGTGATTAACGCATTTAAAACACCGGTTGTTTCACCAAACTATCAAATACAAGAAAACACTTGGGCTGAAAGGATGTCTGAAAAACCAACTGTTGCAACACAGACTGCAGTGACACCAACCTATCAAGAATACGAAAGTATGCCATCTTGCGACGATTGTGGACTCGTGTTTGATAATTCCAGTGATGTTCAGCGACATGTGAAAAATTGGTGCACTGATTCTAAATCCAATAAACGTAAGGCGGAGCAGATAGGAGGACGCCTGAGCAAAAAAGCAAAAGTATCCAGTAGTCAAGTGTGGGCTAAGCTTATTGGTGGTCAAGTATTCAAAGACAATGCAAAAGTACAAGCTGCCATGAAATCATATACACAAGACGATTACTCTCAAAGCGAAGCTCGTCGAAAAGCAATTCGAGACTATTTGCCGGCATTAAGTAAAGATTTTAGAAAAGCCTATGTCGAGTTGTTAATCAACGTGGATAAATTAAACCATGATCCTGTGCACCTTGAAATCATGAAAACAGCCCAACGTTTCGAGACTGATTTCGACATGAAAAAGTTTGAAGCCATCCAGCAGGCAGTTAAATTGCGAAAAAGTTTACTCAATGATATGATTGAAACTTTGACTAGAAGTCAAGATGATGATGGTGATGATGATGACCATGATGATGAAACAGATGATATGAGTGATGATGATGATGATGAAACAGACGAGGTCAGTGATGTTGAAAGCGAGACTGAAGAAGATTAACGTGTATAAAATAGAAACATTTTGTGTTAAATTAAACAGTATAAAGTGGACTTTAAAGGTGTAAAGATGCCTAGTTGGGAAGATTATTTGAAGGATATTTATTTTGACCCTTCAAAACCAGCTGCATTTTCGGGACCAGACAAATTGTATAGATTTGTAAAAAGAGATGGTAAATACGTTATCGGCAAATATAAAATAAGAAAATGGTTACAAAGACAAGAATCTTACAGTTTGCAACGCTCAGTAAGAAGGAAATTTAAAAGAAACAAGATAGTGGTCTCCGGTATTGACGATCAATGGTCAGCAGATTTAATGGATATGGTGAAATTTGCCAAGTACAATGATGGTATACAGTATGTGCTACTAGTGATCGATGTCTTTTCGAAATATGTTTGGTTACGTCCCTTGAAAGATAAGAAAGGACAGAGTGTTGTAGAAGCCTTTGAAGACATTTTTAAACAAGAGAGAATACCAAATAAATTACGAACAGATGCCGGACAGGAATTTAAAGCCAAAGTCGTACAAAGACTATTAAAAAGCAAAAACATTAAACACCTGTTAGCGTATAACGAAACCAAGGCTGCAGTGTCCGAGAGAGCGATAAAAACTTTGAAAAGCAAAATTTATAGATATTTCACTTTTAAACAAGGTTATGAATATGTCAAAGAACTTCAATCGTTTGCCGATAGTTATAATCAAACGTTTCACCGCACTATAGGAATGGCTCCTGCTAGCGTAACTAAAAAACAACAACCCCGTATATGGAAACGTATGTATATTCCTCGACAGAGACAAGACAAAAAGAAAAGTTCTCCAAAAAGATTAAGAATACGAAAGCCTTTTAGGTTTAAAGTGGGCGATAAAGTTAGAATTTCACACTTAAAAAATATTTTTAGTCGCGAATATGACGAAAAGTGGACAGGCGAAATTTTCACTATTGCTTCTCGATTTCTAAGAGACGGTCTACCAATTTATAAACTCAAAGATTATGATGGTTCTGCAATTTCTGGAAGTTTCTATCAAAGTGAATTAGCTAAATCAGATGTGAGAGATGATGATATGTGGAAAATTGAGAAAATCTTAAAAACAAAGGGGAGAGGTCAAATAAACAATATTTGGTTAAATGGTTATATTGGCCCAAGAAATTCAATTCTTGGGTAAAAGCGAGTGATGTAAAAGATTTGTAATTTTTATGTATATCCATGCATATTATTTGTATATAACAGTGTGTATATATTATAATTTGTAATGTATTAATACTTAGTGAAACAAATAATTCAAAATTAATAAAAAAAATTAGTTTTAGTTTACTCTTTGCGTTTGTTATTTATTTACATACTCTAAAATTCTGTGGTCGGATTCGAACTCTATGTACCAATGATTTCTTCTCTCTATTGACAAGGTACCTTTGTGATAGAAGTAGACATGATTCGAACCTAGTACTTGTTAAGCTATGATGGGATTCTATTCACTGAATGCATGTTAGAAGTAAAAATAACAACAAAATATACTTGCACTTTATATACATAACCTTGTTTCTAATTGATACAACTTTACAACAATGATTTCAAATGAGTTTCCCATTTTACAGTTTTCACTTTGTCATTTTTGAAAACAATTCTATGATATATATCCAACAAATGATAGTTGTGCATCTGATTCCATTCTAGATGATACTATAATTTTCTCCCGATTTCCTCACATAAAAGTTCTAAATCATCAACAAAGCCCACGTCTTCCTCCTGATCTACGGGGCAATTATGAGGTTGTCCTCTGTAACTAATTACAGCATAACAGTGTTCACATTCTATTAAAAATAAATCTTCACAATCCTCTGTATGTTGTTTGACTTTTTCTACAATAATAAAAACCAAACATTATATTAGTTTTAGTACGTACATCTGTTTACTACACATATTAACGCACTATCTCACCTTTAAAAAAATGACAATAAGGTTATACCCTACTGAACGCGTGAATGAACTTTATTTACTATAGTTCGTTCTTTTGATGTAAATACAAGTAGACTGTTTAAAGATAATATGACATTTTAAGGGGGATAATCGTATGGCGCGTAATATAAATTCATTTACAAGATTTACAAAATAATTCTAGGTTTTGCGTTGATTACATCCAAGTGTACTCTCACACAAGTTAAATTCTTACAAGTATATTTCTATTTAATGTTTATATGTAAACTAATCAGACTTACCTGAATCCATATCTCTGTTTTATAAATGCAATCGTTTGAACAGCTCACACAGATGATCAATTTCTTTTTCAAAAAATCCTTCGTCTAAATCGTCCATATAAGTTTTAAAATATAAACGTCCGAACATAAGCCAATACAATAGAGTGATGCATTGGGTCCATATAAGGAACATTATTTAAATGAACAAGATTTAAAGAATTCTGATTGCTAGCACACGCTTGAACCAACACGCTTGAACCCTATCCCCATTGTATCGTCTATTTAGCATAATAAAAACAAAGGGTGATGCGATAGGTCCTAGTAGAACAAAGGGTGATGCGGTGACCTATATTTGAAACAAAGGGTGATGCAGTAGGTCTTAGTAGAACAAAGGGTGATGCGATAGGTCCATATAAGGAACAAAGGGTGATGCGGTAGGTCTTAGTAGAACAAAGGGTGATGCGATAGGTCCATATAAGGAACAAAGGGTGATGCGGTGACCTATATTTGGAACAAAGGGTGATGCAGTAGGTCCTAGTAGAACAATAGGGTGATGCAGTAGGTCCTAGTAGAACAAAGGGTGATGCAAACGGGGAAGGTACAGAGTCACTCCCTACTACTATTAAATTTTAATACTATCCAGTGTTGTAATTTTTTGTGTCTATGATCCCATAGACAGAATTTTTTGACGTCATATTGTGCAGAGCTACTGGCGGTTGCCATTGGCAATCAGCTGTGTTCCGCTTTTAGATTAATGCGCCATTTTTTGTTTTAATGCGCTGGTTTTTTGTTTCATGTGTATAATTTAAAGATTACATGTACATGAATGTTTTGAATATTGAACTTATTTTTGAATTTAATTATAAGGAATGATTGTAATTTTTTTTCTATCTATGGGGTCATAGACAAAATTATTTGGTGCACGCGTATGCCAAATAATTTTGTCTATGACCCCAATCATTCCTTAATTAACGAAAATTTGTATCTTTTAGTACTGGGTAATAAATAATATTTTAAGTGATGTTAAAAAATTAAAACATAAAATTAATTTTAATAAAATAAGCGATTAAAATCAAAACTTTAGGTCTATATTTTCAATTTTAATATTTTCTAAGTTAAACAAACGGGGCTTTGAACAATTGGATCTTGGTGATGATGATTAAGTAAACAATAAATAAATAGTAACGCAAAGATACGTGTTGGAATGAAATGGAAATTCGTTACTTTTAACATCATAAATAATACAAGGCAAAAGTTCAATTAGCTACTTATTACTAAAAGAATGTAATAGAAAAAATCTTAACAAAGATAATATTTCTGAATTTCATATATGGCCAATCCGGTATTCATGGCTACAATGTGGTTGGATCCTAAACGGCCATTGGGTGTGCCTTGATCCTAAATGGCCAAAACTTCATTTTTCTGGGAAATTGTAACTTCTTCAAAAGGCTTTGTGCGGCGCATAATGTCCAGCAACAAGTGAAACTAGTCATACGTCATTTGATTGTAAGATCGATGACGTCACAAAATCATTGACTACGTCCACTCCTAACCAGCTGGTTAGCGAAAATTTGCATCTTGTGTACTGGGAATTAACTAATATTTTGTTTACTTCATGCTAAAAATTAAAACATAAAATTGATTTTATTAGAATAAGCAATTAAAATCAAAACTTTATGTCTATATTTTATTTTAATAACAATGTCGTAATTTAAACAAACGCAGATTCGAACAGCTGGATCATGATGGTGATTACGTAAATATATGGATTATGTAATAAAATCGTTATTTCATATCTGCTCCGATTGATTGGATTTGGTTTTACGTCCAAGTAAAGAATATTTAACTTATATTGAGAATCAGCTTAATGTTGGGGGCAAACATTTTACCTCTGCAGTGTGCTCAGGGGCAATATGCAAGGATAGTTCTTGCGTGCCAGCCTGATATAACAAGATACGTAGGTTTTGATGTCTTTTCTAAGGACCCTGTAGCATTCATTTCTAAATGAACTGAGTGCTTGTCGATAGAAGTCACATTTTTTAAATCTCAATCAAACCCATGATCTCTGTTGAACCCCTATACGTAGTAACTATGCTATATGCAGTAAGAAATGTACGCCAAATGTAGCATGGGCACGTTATATGAAAAACTATTGCTGGATCCTAAATGGCCATTGGAGCTGGATGCTAAATGGCCAAATCTTCCATTTTTCTGAGAATTTGTAATTGTTACAAAATGCTTGTGTACGGTGCAAAATGGCCAACATCTAGTAATCATACGTAATTTGATTGTAAGTTTGATGACGTCACAAAACCATTGACTACATCCACTCTTAACCAGCTGGTTAGTGAAAATTTGTATCTTTAGTACTCGGTAATAACTTAAATTTTTTGACTGATGTTAAAAAATTAAAACATAAAATTACTTTTATTAAAATAAGCGATTAAAGTCTATATTTTCAATTTTAATAACATTTTCTAAGTAAAACTAACGGAGCTTTCAACAACTGGATCCTGATGATGATGATGATGATGATGATGATGAAGATAATTAAGTAAAAAATAATAAATAGTAAAGTTGTGCGTCGGAATGAAATGGAAATTCCTTACTTTTAACATAATAAATTCACTAGGCAAAAGTTAACTTATTACTAAATGAATGCAATAGAAGGCAAATCTTACCAAAGATAATATTTCTGGATTTCATATATGGCCAATCCGGTATTCATAGCTACAAAACCCGTTACATATTACGGCTGGATCCTAAATGGCCATCGGGCTTGATCTTAAGTGGCCAAAATTTCATTTTTCTAAGCATTTGTAATTTCTATAAAAGACTTGTATTTGATATCGGCACTTTTTCCATTTGTTAGTCTGCATGCATCCATGTTGGTTATCATCCATTTACTGAGAAATGTTTTGCCACATCCGCCTTTTTGATCTACGACAAATAATATTTGTCTTTCATTTTGATTTTTGAGTTTTTCAACTACTCTGTTTTGCCATCCTTTTTATTACTGCATCTTTCATTTCTTCTTGTAATCTGGCTTTACCTTGTTCTAGTTTTATTGTTTTTGTAATTTCTTCAATTTTTCTATAATATTGTACATATCCTGGTCCATGTTGTTCTAATAGTTCGCTGGTACTTGCTCCATCTAATTTTTGTTGGATGGCTGTGGTCATATCTAGTTTTCTTTTGCGTTCTATTTGTGGTTGTCCTTTTTCAAAGAAATCTCCCTCTTTTTTACAGTAGGTTATATTTTGATCAGGACTTCCTTTTGCTTTTTCCCAGTGGAATGTTGGATACCATTTCTTTACTCTTGTGAAATATTGTTTATCTTTCCATTGTATGTATCCTTGTAAATGTGGTGTTGGAGTGTAACACATCTCATGGATGCACGAACTTTATCAATTAATCCTTAAATTAATGAACTTAAGGAATGATTGTAATTTTTTTTCTATCTATGGGGTCATAGATTGTAAGATCGATGACGTCACAAAATCATTGACTACGTCCACTCCTAACCAGCTGGTTAGCGAAAATTTGCATCTTGTGTACTGGGAATTAACTAATATTTTGTTTACTTCATGTTAAAAATTAAAACATAAAATTGATTTTATTAGAATAAGCAATTAAAATCAAAACTTTATGTCTATATTTTATTTTAATAACAATGTCGTAATTTAAACAAACGCAGATTCGAACAGCTGGATCATGATGGTGATTACGTAAATAAATAGTAACGGTAAATTATATGTCGGAATGAAATGGAAATTCCTTACTTTTAACATAAACAATTTTACTAGACAAAAATAAATTAATGAATGTAATAAGAAAAAATCTTACAAAAATAATATTTCTGGGTTTCATATATGGCCATTCCGGTATTCATAACTACAAATCCCATTTCCAATTACATATTGCGGCTGGATCCTAAATGGCCATTGGAGCTGGATGCTAAATGGCCAAATCTTCATTTTTCTGAGAATTTGTAATTGTTACAAAATGCTTGTGTACGGTGCAAAATGGCCAACATCTAGTAATCATACGTAATTTGATTGTAAGTTTGATGACGTCACAAAACCATTGACTACATCCACTCTTAACCAGCTGGTTAGTGAAAATTTGTATCTTTAGTACTCGGTAATAACTTAAATTTTTTGACTGATGTTAAAAATTAAAACATAAAATTACTTTTATTAAAATAAGCGATTAAAGTCTATATTTTCAATTTTAATAACATTTTCTAAGTAAAACTAACGGAGCTTTCAACAACTGGATCCTGATGATGATGATGATGATGATGATGATGAAGATAATTAAGTAAAAAATAAATAAATAGTAAAGTTGTGCGTCGGAATGAAATGGAAATTCCTTACTTTTAACATAATAAATTCACTAGGCAAAAGTTAACTTATTACTAAATGAATGCAATAGAAGGCAAATCTTACCAAAGATAATATTTCTGGATTTCATATATGGCCAATCCGGTATTCATAGCTACAAAACCCGTTACATATTACGGCTGGATCCTAAATGGCCATCGGGCTTGATCTTAAGTGGCCAAAATTTCATTTTTCTAAGCATTTGTAATTTCTATAAAAGACTTGTATTTGATATCGGCACTTTTTCCATTTGTTAGTCTGCATGCATCCATGTTGGTTATCATCCATTTACTGAGAAATGTTTTGCCACATCCGCCTTTTTGATCTACGACAAATAATATTTGTCTTTCATTTTGATTTTTGAGTTTTTCAACTACTCTGTTTTGCCATCCTTTTATTACTGCATCTTTCATTTCTTCTTGTAATCTGGCTTTACCTTGTTCTAGTTTTATTGTTTTTGTAATTTCTTCAATTTTTCTATAATATTGTACATATCCTGGTCCATGTTGTTCTAATAGTTCGCTGGTACTTGCTCCATCTAATTTTTGTTGGATGGCTGTGGTCATATCTAGTTTTCTTTTGCGTTCTATTTGTGGTTGTCCTTTTTCAAAGAAATCTCCCTCTTTTTTACAGTAGGTTATATTTTGATCAGGACTTCCTTTTGCTTTTTCCCAGTGGAATGTTGGATACCATTTCTTTACTCTTGTGAAATATTGTTTATCTTTCCATTGTATGTATCCTTGTAAATGTGGTGTTGGAGTGTAACACATCTCATGGATGCACGAACTTTATCAATTAATCCTTAAATTAATGAACTTAAGGAATGATTGTAATTTTTTTTCTATCTATGGGGTCATAGATTGTAAGATCGATGACGTCACAAAATCATTGACTACGTCCACTCCTAACCAGCTGGTTAGCGAAAATTTGCATCTTGTGTACTGGGAATTAACTAATATTTGTTTACTTCATGTTAAAAATTAAAACATAAAATTGATTTTATTAGAATAAGCAATTAAAATCAAAACTTTATGTCTATATTTTATTTTAATAACAATGTCGTAATTTAAACAAACGCAGATTCGAACAGCTGGATCATGATGGTGATTACGTAAATAAATAGTAACGGTAAATTATATGTCGGAATGAAATGGAAATTCCTTACTTTTAACATAAACAATTTTACTAGACAAAAAATAAATTAATGAATGTAATAAGAAAAAATCTTACCAAAAATAATATTTCTGGGTTTCATATATGGCCATTCCGGTATTCATAACTACAAATCCCATTTTCCAATTACATATTGCGGCTGGATCCTAAATGGCCATTGGAGCTGGATGCTAAATGGCCAAATCTTCATTTTTCTGAGAATTTGTAATTGTTACAAAATGCTTGTGTACGGTGCAAAATGGCCAACATCTAGTAATCATACGTAATTTGATTGTAAGTTTGATGACGTCACAAAACCATTGACTACATCCACTCTTAACCAGCTGGTTAGTGAAAATTTGTATCTTTAGTACTCGGTAATAACTTAAATTTTTTGACTGATGTTAAAAAATTAAAACATAAAATTACTTTTATTAAAATAAGCGATTAAAGTCTATATTTTCAATTTTAATAACATTTTCTAAGTAAAACTAACGGAGCTTTCAACAACTGGATCCTGATGATGATGATGATGATGATGATGATGAAGATAATTAAGTAAAAAATAAATAAATAGTAAAGTTGTGCGTCGGAATGAAATGGAAATTCCTTACTTTTAACATAATAAATTCACTAGGCAAAAGTTAACTTATTACTAAATGAATGCAATAGAAGGCAAATCTTACCAAAGATAATATTTCTGGATTTCATATATGGCCAATCCGGTATTCATAGCTACAAAACCCGTTACATATTACGGCTGGATCCTAAATGGCCATCGGGCTTGATCTTAAGTGGCCAAAATTTCATTTTTCTAAGCATTTGTAATTTCTATAAAAGACTTGTATACGGCGCAAAATGTCCAGCAACAAGTGAAACTCGTAAACATACGTCATTTGATTTTAAGATCGATGACGTCACAAAACCATTGACTACGTCCACTCTTCCGGTTTGAAGTTTTGAGGAAAATTTTTGAGTTGCGCATCACGTGTTAATCCGCTTTTCGCGAAAATAACAAAACGCGACATTAAAACTTTCGCGAGTATTTCATTTTTGATATTTCTTCAGATGCATTTGCATTGACTATCATCCTGCGAAGCAAATATCTTGAATTGACCATTCTTGCGAAATTTCGCGACTTGCAGTAGCTGAGACTGCAAAGGGGCATGAAATATATATGTTTGCATTCCCACGAAATAATAATTCGTTTCCATGCAATAGTTTTTCATATAACGTGCCCATGCTACATTTGGCGTACATTTCTTACTGCATATAGCATAGTTACTACGTATAGGGGTTCAACAGAGATCATGGGTTTGATTGAGATTTAAAAAATGTGACTTCTATCGACAAGCACTCAGTTCATTTAGAAATGAATGCTACAGGGTCCTTAGAAAAGACATCAAAACCTACGTATCTTGTTATATCAGGCTGGCATGCAAGAACTATCCTTGCATATTGCCCCTGAGCACACTGCAGAGGTAAAATGTTTGCCCCCAACATTAAGCTGATTCTCAATATAAGTTAAATATTCTTTACTTGGACGTAAAACCAAATCCAATCAATCGGAGCAGATATGAAATAACGATTTTATTACATAATCCATATATATTCCTTCGGACGCCTATTTGATAGAGGATACTTTTACCAAGACAGCGCATAAAAGACCAGTGTTTCCAACAATGACTCTTACTAATTATTTCATGTCAAATATTGTCTAGAAGAAGGGATATGTTTTGTAAAGTGTTGATACTACTTTACTGCCACATAATAAATTAAATTGCGACCGCCCATAAAATGAATTTTATCTGGCGAGTGGCGGACGCAAGGAAAGTGGCTGCCGTCATCTGAGAGAGAGAGGACTGTCTGCTTCAAAATGTTGCAGCGACAATTTAGCGTACAATACTTTTACATTCTTGCAACAATTAATCAATATTGGAAAAAGCATTACTTTACTCAGGATTTTTTAAATACATATCTTAAAATATTTTTGTTGTTATTATAAAGTGATTAATGTGTGACTGTCATGACATCGTCTCTTTGCAACTTCTTACTATTGCAGTCACTTAAAAGACCTTCAAACCCTTCTATACAAGGAATCACGGATACAAGTTAATCTCTAGAGATCTATTCTTTTTAACAAATTTGTGTGGGGCACTTAAAAAGTATCTGTTTTACATATTAGTCCGTTAAAACTACCAGGTCGCTAAAGTCTATTGTCAATATATACAACGATACCGGATTATAAACAAACAACATTGACCTGTCTTCTCATGAGGAATATTCGCATACGACGGTTCACACAATAAATAGGTAGTGATGGGATTCGCAGTTAATACTAAAACAATGATGCATGATTTCCATCATGTAGAAATACAGCACAAACCAGTCGAAAGTTTAACATTGAGCTAAGGAAAAGGAGTCAAAGATTACAAGTAGCCGAAATTTGACTAAGAAATGGCTGAAAAGCTCTCGAGAGAAAAATAGCATTTGCCGCAAAGTTGTCAAGATAAAGTGTACCAGTGGCCGAGAATCGCTGTACTAGCTAGGGTGTTAATTACATATTATACCAGTTTTAATTTTTACAGCACTAGACGGCCGTTTCGGAATACAATTCCTCATCAGTAGTCCTTGGACCAAAATTATGAAACCAAAATTATTTTGAAGATGTTGAAAACCTACCCAAAGGACCAAAATATATTTTACCAAATTAAGCTAAGGAAATACTTTGCATACTTTGAGTATACCTTAGTTATTGAGAAATTTCAAATTTTAGTGTTAAACTTTCGACAGGCCTGTACAATAAATATCCATGTTCCCTATACGTAAATGAACTCGTCCATAATAATTTTTAAAGTAAAGGTTAAGTGGACAGGTCAATGTTGTTTGTTTATACACCATGCATTCATTCTTTATATTAAAGACGTTGTCCCATCGGTTACAGATCAATATTAAAAACACACTGTGTCAATGTAAACAAATCAGAAATGTCTACTTCGATTATAAACCTACTGATCATATTTCTCATGTCTTTTAAGTCTTAAATTTGATTCATTACACTGAAATATTTGAGAATTTGATACGCACGCATTAAAAGATTAACTCATGTGAAGAGAATTCTTTTGTCTTCAAACAGCTCTAAAACAAACGTTGAACTAAATAAATATTGCTTAGTTTTTGTTAAAATTTTTCAAATTTCACATGCCTAGATCCACTTTTATTCAATTTATTTACATTTGTCTTCATGAATTATGACCAAAATATAATTCACACTCAAAATTGTTCTTAGACCAGAATATACTTCCGGAGAATTAATTGATTAAATGTGAATTTACATTTCAGTGAAGAGTATTTCACTTATTCCAAGGCGTCATATGTAAGTGAAAGTCATATAAGTGAAAGTCATATGTAAGTGAAATCTCGTAAAATTTGAACATTGCAATAAGCTCGGGGGGAGGGTGTTATCTGGACGACCAATATCAAACACAAACATACCGGTCAATGTTCAAGTCACAATCTTAAATGTGAGCAAAGCCTTTGAAAACTAGCACATTAAGTGTAACACGTGAAATTCCATCAGGGAGGTGAGGTCAGCTACTCCGGGAGTATATGTACCCATGTATAGCTAGCTAGCTACTCCGGAAGGGAGTATATGTGCCCCTGTATAGCTAGCTGGCTACTCCGGAAGGGAGTATATGTACCCCTGTATAGCTAGCTGGCTACTCCGGAAGGAAGTATATGTACCCATGTATAGCTAGCTAGCTACTCCGGAAGGGAGTTTATGTACCCATGTATAGCTAGCTAGCTACTCCGGAAGGGAGTATATGTACTCCTGTATAGCTAGCTAGCTACTCCGGAAGGGAGTTTATGTACCCATGTATAGCTAGCTAGCTACTCCGGAAGGGAGTATATGTACTCCTGTATAGCTAGCTAGCTACTCCGGAAGGGAGTATATGTACTCCTGTATAGCTAGCTAGCTACTCCGGAAGGGAGTATATGTACTCCTGTATAGCTAGCTAGCTACTCCGGAAGGGAGTATATGTACTCCTGTATAGCTAGCTAGCTACTCCGGAAGGGAGTTTATGTACCCATGTATAGCTAGCTAGCTACTCCGGAAGGGAGTATATGTACTCCTGTATAGCTAGCTAGCTACACCGGAAGGGAGTTTATGTACCCATGTATAGCTAGCTAGCTACTCCGGAAGGGAGTGTATGTACTCCTGTATAGCTAGCTAGCTACTCCGGAAGGGAGTATATGTACCCATGTATAGCTAGCTGACTACTCCGGAAGGGAGTATATGTACTCATGTATAGCTAGCTAGCTACTCCGGAAGGGAGTATATGTACTCATGTATAGCTAGCTAGCTACTCCGGAAGGGAGTATATGTACCCATGTATAGCTAGCTGACTACTCCGGAAGGGAGTATATGTACTCATGTATAGCTAGCTAGCTACTCCGGAAGGGAGTATATGTACTCCTGTATAGCTAGCTAGCTACTCCGGAAGGGAGTTTATTACCCATGTATAGCTAGCTAGCTACTTCGGAAGGGAGTATATGTACTCCTGTATAGCTAGCTAGCTACTCCGGAAGGGAGTTTATGTACCCATGTATAGCTAGCTAGCTACTCCGGAAGGGAGTATATGTACTCCTGTATAGCTAGCTAGCTACTCCGGAAGGGAGTTTATGTACTCATGTATAGCTAGCTAGCTACTCCGGAAGGGAGTATATTTACTCATGTATAGCTAGCTAGCTACTCCGGAAGGGAGTATATGTACCCATGTATAGCTAGCTGACTACTCCGGAAGGGAGTATATGTACTCATGTATAGCTAGCTAGCTACTCCGGAAGGGAGTATATGTACTCCTGTATAGCTAGCTAGCTACTCCGGAAGGGAGTATATGTACTCCTGTATAGCTAGCTAGCTACTCCGGAAGGGAGTATATGTATCACTGTATAGCTAGCTGACTACTCCGGAAGGGAGTATATGTACTCATGTATAGCTAGCTAGCTACTCCGGAAGGGAGTATATGTACCACTGTATAGCTAGCTAGCTACTCCGGAAGGGAGTATATGTACCACTGTATAGCTAGCTAGCTACTCCGGAAGGGAGTATATGTATCACTGTATAGCTAGCTGACTACTCCGGAAGGGAGTATATGTACTCATGTATAGCTAGCTAGCTACTCCGGAAGGGAGTATATGTACCACTGTATAGCTAGCTAGCTACTCCGGAAGGGAGTATATGTACCACTGTATAGCTAGCTAGCTACTCCGGAAGGGAGTATATGTACCACTGTATAGCTAGCTAGCTACTCCGGAAGGGAGTATATGTACTCATGTATAGCTAGCTAGCTACTCCGGAAGGGAGTATATGTACCCATGTATAGCTAGCTAGCTACTCCGGAAGGGAGTATATGTACCCATGTATAGCTAGCTAGCTACTCCGGAAGGGAGTATATGTACTCCTGTATAGCTAGCTAGCTACTCCGGAAGGGAGTATATGTACCCATGTATAGCTAGCTAGCTACTCCGGAAGGGAGTATATGTACTCCTGTATAGCTAGCTAGCTACTCCGGAAGGGAGTATATGTACTCCTGTATAGCTAGCTAGCTACTCCGGAAGGGAGTATATGTACTCCTGTATAGCTAGCTAGCTACTCCGGAAGGGAGTATATGTACTCCTGTATAGCTAGCTAGCTACTCCGGAAGGGAGTTTATGTACCCATGTATAGCTAGCTAGCTACTCCGGAAGGGAGTATATGTACTCCTGTATAGCTAGCTAGCTACTCCGGAAGGGAGTTTATGTACCCATGTATAGCTAGCTAGCTACTCCGGAAGGGAGTGTATGTACTCCTGTATAGCTAGCTAGCTACTCCGGAAGGGAGTATATGTACCCATGCATAGCTAGCTGACTACTCCGGAAGGGAGTATATGTACTCATGTATAGCTAGCTAGCTACTCCGGAAGGGAGTATATGTACTCATGTATAGCTAGCTAGCTACTCCGGAAGGGAGTATATGTACCCATGTATAGCTAGCTGACTACTCCGGAAGGGAGTATATGTACTCATGTATAGCTAGCTAGCTACTCCGGAAGGGAGTATATGTATCACTGTATAGCTAGCTGACTACTCCGGAAGGGAGTATATGTACTCATGTATAGCTAGCTAGCTACTCCGGAAGGGAGTATATGTACCACTGTATAGCTAGCTAGCTACTCCGGAAGGGAGTATATGTACCACTGTATAGCTAGCTAGCTACTCCGGAAGGGAGTATATGTATCACTGTATAGCTAGCTGACTACTCCGGAAGGGAGTATATGTACTCATGTATAGCTAGCTAGCTACTCCGGAAGGGAGTATATGTACCACTGTATAGCTAGCTAGCTACTCCGGAAGGGAGTATATGTACCACTGTATAGCTAGCTAGCTACTCCGGAAGGGAGTATATGTACCACTGTATAGCTAGCTAGCTACTCCGGAAGGGAGTATATGTACTCATGTATAGCTAGCTAGCTACTCCGGAAGGGAGTATATGTACCCATGTATAGCTAGCTAGCTACTCCGGAAGGGAGTATATGTACCCATGTATAGCTAGCTAGCTACTCCGGAAGGGAGTATATGTACTCCTGTATAGCTAGCTAGCTACTCCGGAAGGGAGTATATGTACCCATGTATAGCTAGCTAGCTACTCCGGAAGGGAGTATATGTACTCCTGTATAGCTAGCTAGCTACTCCGGAAGGGAGTATATGTACTCCTGTATAGCTAGCTAGCTACTCCGGAAGGGAGTATATGTACTCCTGTATAGCTAGCTAGCTACTCCGGAAGGGAGTATATGTACTCCTGTATAGCTAGCTAGCTACTCCGGAAGGGAGTTTATGTACCCATGTATAGCTAGCTAGCTACTCCGGAAGGGAGTATATGTACTCCTGTATAGCTAGCTAGCTACTCCGGAAGGGAGTTTATGTACCCATGTATAGCTAGCTAGCTACTCCGGAAGGGAGTATATGTACTCCTGTATAGCTAGCTAGCTACTCCGGAAGGGAGTATATGTACTCCTGTATAGCTAGCTAGCTACTCCGGAAGGGAGTATATGTACTCCTGTATAGCTAGCTACTCCGGAAGGGAGTATATGTACTCCTGTATAGCTAGCTAGCTACTCCGGAAGGGAGTTTATGTACCCATGTATAGCTAGCTAGCTACTCCGGAAGGGAGTATATGTACTCCTGTATAGCTAGCTAGCTACACCGGAAGGGAGTTTATGTACCCATGTATAGCTAGCTAGCTACTCCGGAAGGGAGTGTATGTACTCCTGTATAGCTAGCTAGCTACTCCGGAAGGGAGTATATGTACCCATGTATAGCTAGCTGACTACTCCGGAAGGGAGTATATGTACTCATGTATAGCTAGCTAGCTACTCCGGAAGGGAGTATATGTACTCATGTATAGCTAGCTAGCTACTCCGGAAGGGAGTATATGTACCCATGTATAGCTAGCTGACTACTCCGGAAGGGAGTATATGTACTCATGTATAGCTAGCTAGCTACTCCGGAAGGGAGTATATGTACTCCTGTATAGCTAGCTAGCTACTCCGGAAGGGAGTTTATGTACCCATGTATAGCTAGCTAGCTACTCCGGAAGGGAGTATATGTACTCCTGTATAGCTAGCTAGCTACTCCGGAAGGGAGTTTATGTACCCATGTATAGCTAGCTAGCTACTCCGGAAGGGAGTATATGTACTCCTGTATAGCTAGCTAGCTACTCCGGAAGGGAGTTTATGTACTCATGTATAGCTAGCTAGCTACTCCGGAAGGGAGTATATTTACTCATGTATAGCTAGCTAGCTACTCCGGAAGGGAGTATATGTACCCATGTATAGCTAGCTGACTACTCCGGAAGGGAGTATATGTACTCATGTATAGCTAGCTAGCTACTCCGGAAGGGAGTATATGTACTCCTGTATAGCTAGCTAGCTACTCCGGAAGGGAGTATATGTACTCCTGTATAGCTAGCTAGCTACTCCGGAAGGGAGTATATGTATCACTGTATAGCTAGCTGACTACTCCGGAAGGGAGTATATGTACTCATGTATAGCTAGCTAGCTACTCCGGAAGGGAGTATATGTACCACTGTATAGCTAGCTAGCTACTCCGGAAGGGAGTATATGTACCACTGTATAGCTAGCTAGCTACTCCGGAAGGGAGTATATGTATCACTGTATAGCTAGCTGACTACTCCGGAAGGGAGTATATGTACTCATGTATAGCTAGCTAGCTACTCCGGAAGGGAGTATATGTACCACTGTATAGCTAGCTAGCTACTCCGGAAGGGAGTATATGTACCACTGTATAGCTAGCTAGCTACTCCGGAAGGGAGTATATGTACCACTGTATAGCTAGCTAGCTACTCCGGAAGGGAGTATATGTACTCATGTATAGCTAGCTAGCTACTCCGGAAGGGAGTATATGTACCCATGTATAGCTAGCTAGCTACTCCGGAAGGGAGTATATGTACCCATGTATAGCTAGCTAGCTACTCCGGAAGGGAGTATATGTACTCCTGTATAGCTAGCTAGCTACTCCGGAAGGGAGTATATGTACCCATGTATAGCTAGCTAGCTACTCCGGAAGGGAGTATATGTACTCCTGTATAGCTAGCTAGCTACTCCGGAAGGGAGTATATGTACTCCTGTATAGCTAGCTAGCTACTCCGGAAGGGAGTATATGTACTCCTGTATAGCTAGCTAGCTACTCCGGAAGGGAGTATATGTACTCCTGTATAGCTAGCTAGCTACTCCGGAAGGGAGTTTATGTACCCATGTATAGCTAGCTAGCTACTCCGGAAGGGAGTATATGTACTCCTGTATAGCTAGCTAGCTACTCCGGAAGGGAGTTTATGTACCCATGTATAGCTAGCTAGCTACTCTCGGAAGGGAGTGTATGTACTCCTGTATAGCTAGCTAGCTACTCCGGAAGGGAGTATATGTACCCATGTATAGCTAGCTGACTACTCCGGAAGGGAGTATATGTACTCATGTATAGCTAGCTAGCTACTCCGGAAGGGAGTATATGTACTCATGTATAGCTAGCTAGCTACTCCGGAAGGGAGTATATGTACCCATGTATAGCTAGCTGACTACTCCGGAAGGGAGTATATGTACTCATGTATAGCTAGCTAGCTACTCCGGAAGGGAGTATATGTACTCATGTATAGCTAGCTAGCTACTCCGGAAGGGAGTATATGTACCCATGTATAGCTAGCTGACTACTCCGGAAGGGAGTATATGTACTCATGTATAGCTAGCTAGCTACTCCGGAAGGGAGTATATGTATCACTGTATAGCTAGCTGACTACTCCGGAAGGGAGTATATGTACTCATGTATAGCTAGCTATACTCCGGAAGGGAGTATATGTACCACTGTATAGCTAGCTAGCTACTCCGGAAGGGAGTATATGTATCACTGTATAGCTAGCTGACTACTCCGGAAGGGAGTATATGTACTCATGTATAGCTAGCTAGCTACTCCGGAAGGGAGTATATGTACCACTGTATAGCTAGCTAGCTACTCCGGAAGGGAGTATATGTACCACTGTATAGCTAGCTAGCTACTCCGGAAGGGAGTATATGTACCACTGTATAGCTAGCTAGCTACTCCGGAAGGGAGTATATGTACTCATGTATAGCTAGCTAGCTACTCCGGAAGGGAGTATATGTACCCATGTATAGCTAGCTAGCTACTCCGGAAGGGAGTATATGTACCCATGTATAGCTAGCTAGCTACTCCGGAAGGGAGTATATGTACTCCTGTATAGCTAGCTAGCTACTCCGGAAGGGAGTATATGTACCCATGTATAGCTAGCTAGCTACTCCGGAAGGGAGTATATGTACTCCTGTATAGCTAGCTAGCTACTCCGGAAGGGAGTATATGTACTCCTGTATAGCTAGCTAGCTACTCCGGAAGGGAGTATATGTACTCCTGTATAGCTAGCTAGCTACTCCGGAAGGGAGTATATGTACTCCTGTATAGCTAGCTAGCTACTCCGGAAGGGAGTTTATGTACCCATGTATAGCTAGCTAGCTACTCCGGAAGGGAGTATATGTACTCCTGTATAGCTAGCTAGCTACTCCGGAAGGGAGTTTATGTACCCATGTATAGCTAGCTAGCTACTCCGGAAGGGAGTGTATGTACTCCTGTATAGCTAGCTAGCTACTCCGGAAGGGAGTATATGTACCCATGTATAGCTAGCTGACTACTCCGGAAGGGAGTATATGTACTCATGTATAGCTAGCTAGCTACTCCGGAAGGGAGTATATGTACTCATGTATAGCTAGCTAGCTACTCCGGAAGGGAGTATATGTACCCATGTATAGCTAGCTGACTACTCCGGAAGGGAGTATATGTACTCATGTATAGCTAGCTAGCTACTCCGGAAGGGAGTATATGTACTCCTGTATAGCTAGCTAGCTACTCCGGAAGGGAGTTTATGTACCCATGTATAGCTAGCTAGCTACTCCGGAAGGGAGTATATGTACTCCTGTATAGCTAGCTAGCTACTCCGGAAGGGAGTTTATGTACCCATGTATAGCTAGCTAGCTACTCCGGAAGGGAGTATATGTACTCCTGTATAGCTAGCTAGCTACTCCGGAAGGGAGTTTATGTACTCATGTATAGCTAGCTAGCTACTCCGGAAGGGAGTATATGTACTCATGTATAGCTAGCTAGCTACTCCGGAAGGGAGTATATGTACCCATGTATAGCTAGCTGACTACTCCGGAAGGGAGTATATGTACTCATGTATAGCTAGCTAGCTACTCCGGAAGGGAGTATATGTACTCCTGTATAGCTAGCTAGCTACTCCGGAAGGGAGTATATGTACTCCTGTATAGCTAGCTAGCTACTCCGGAAGGGAGTATATGTATCACTGTATAGCTAGCTGCTACTCCGGAAGGGAGTATATGTACTCATGTATAGCTAGCTAGCTACTCCGGAAGGGAGTATATGTACCACTGTATAGCTAGCTAGCTACTCCGGAAGGGAGTATATGTACCACTGTATAGCTAGCTAGCTACTCCGGAAGGGAGTATATGTACCACTGTATAGCTAGCTAGCTACTCCGGAAGGGAGTATATGTACTCATGTATAGCTAGCTAGCTACTCCGGAAGGGAGTATATGTACCCATGTATAGCTAGCTAGCTACTCCGGAAGGGAGTATATGTACCCATGTATAGCTAGCTAGCTACTCCGGAAGGGAGTATATGTACTCAAGTATAGCTAGCTAGCTACTCCGGAAGGGAGTATATGTACCCATGTATAGCTAGCTACTACTCCGGAAGGGAGTATATGTACCATGTATAGCTAGCTAGCTACTCCGGAAGGGAGTATATGTACTCCTGTATAGCTAGCTAGCTACTCCGGAAGGGAGTATATGTACCCTGTATAGCTAGCTAGCTACTCCGGAAGGGAGTATATGTATCACTGTATAGCTAGCTGACTACTCCGGAAGGGAGTATATGTACCATGTATAGCTAGCTAGCTACTCCGGAAGGGAGTATATGTACCCTGTATAGCTAGCTAGCTACTCCGGAAGGGAGTATATGTACCCTGTATAGCTAGCTAGCTACTCCGGAAGGGAGTATATGTACCACTGTATAGCTAGCTAGCTACTCCGGAAGGGAGTATATGTACTCTGTATAGCTAGCTAGCTACTCCGGAAGGGAGTATATGTACCCATGTATAGCTAGCTAGCTACTCCGGAAGGGAGTATATGTACCCATGTATAGCTAGCTAGCTACTCCGGAAGGGAGTATATGTACTCCTGTATAGCTAGCTAGCTACTCCGGAAGGGAGTATATGTACCCATGTATAGCTAGCTAGCTACTCCGGAAGGGAGTATATGTACCCATGTATAGCTAGCTAGCTACTCCGGAAGGGAGTATATGTACCATGTATAGCTAGCTAGCTACTCCGGAAGGGAGTATATGTACCCATGTATAGCTAGCTGACTACTCCGGAAGGGAGTATATGTACCATGTATAGCTAGCTAGCTACTCCGGAAGGGAGTATATGTACCACTGTATAGCTAGCTAGCTACTCCGGAAGGGAGTATATGTACCCTGTATAGCTAGCTAGCTACTCCGGAAGGGAGTTATGTACCCATGTATAGCTAGCTAGCTACTCCGGAAGGGAGTATATGTACTCCTGTATAGCTAGCTAGCTACTCCGGAAGGGAGTATATGTACCACTGTATAGCTAGCTAGCTACTCCGGAAGGGAGTATATGTACTCCTGTATAGCTAGCTACACCACCGCTATGAGACGTTAAGTACATCTATGATAATTTTTATTACAATGGCAATATTGTGATGAAAAGCATACAGAAACAGCACCCGGCCTCACTTCCCTGGTGGAAGTTCACGTGTCTAACCTGATTTATCAGTTCCAAAGTTTTTACTTTGCTTCTGGATTGCGATTCGGACATGGATTAGTATGTTTGTTTTTGATGTTTGATTACATTTCCATTGCAAAGTTTTGTAAATGGTTTAAAGAGTAATTCTGTTATTTAATATAATTGTATTTGTTTCGTTGACTATTTTAGAAGAGAGTGTTTTTAAGATTATCAAGGGGTGATCATTTCAAAGAAGGAGTAAATTTAGACGAACGGCGAACATAGTGGCGGATTGTTGAGTTGTATTTGAAGTATCAAGTATATTATACTGTTGTATTGTTGTTAGTTAATACATATCTGGGGACAGTGATGATGACAGTTTGATATCGTCTATTCTGTAGTCAGTGAGGCAAAACATGCTTAAAGTGAATTATAAATATTATATGTTGATACTAATAAATGCTATATAGCTTATAAACTTGGTAACATCATTCGCTACTCTACAAACTTAAAATGTATGAACAATCCGCAAGAGACACGGGGTTGTAAAATTGTAAATAATATGTAAAATGGTTCCACCACGCTTTTATTTTTTATCATTAACTTTTCAAAGTTGATTGAAATGTCAAAAAACGATTGTTAAGAAATGACTGTCGACATTACTTAATATTACCACAATTGCTGAAATTATGTCAACTTCCAATTCTTAATTGGTTTTGACTTTTTTTTCAGAAAATTAAAAAAAACACAACGGTAACCAGTTGTTAGTTGCTCGCTTTAAAATGAAAATAAAAGTATGAACATCTTGGAAGATAGCTTAAAGACCAGTTTCACAGTATACGTAAAATAGGTCATTGTTCGGCTGTTCCATTGTTTCGTCTTACTCCCGGTGACGCCAGTGCTATTTGATGATTTGTCAATTTGTTTATTATCCATTTTGCTGCTACCACGTATCTTTGTGTGTATCTTTATTTATTTCAGTGCCAAAAGAGAAGATTTAAAAAAAATTACGATCGAATCCGAAAGAATTATTCGAGTAAACTGGTTATAATTGAACAAAATTAACATTTACCTATGAGCTGGAAGTCAACAATTATTTGTGTGCCAAAAAAGGAGAAGATTTAAAAAAAAAATTACGATCGAATCCAAGAAATTATTTGAGTAAACTGGTTATTATTGAACAAAAATAACATTTACCTATAAGCGGGAAGTCAACAATCTATTCAACATATTGGCTGGATTGTGTTGGCTTTGGGTCTTACTTGTTATCATCAATGCAATAATTTTAAGCAATTACAATGAACATAAAATTTTTATATTTCGGAGAAATGAACTTGAGCACCCGGCCTTACTTCCCAGGTGAAAGTTAACGCCAGAATCTCCCAATTTGGGATTGTGATTTGGACATGGATTGCTGTTGATTAATAAAATATAAATCACCCAGTGCTTAACTTATAACTTGTCTGTGATATTTATTAGTTTTATACTCTTATGTTATTTAATTTTACATTTGTTTGACATTTTATAGATACCTTTTTATCTTTAATATTTTCTAGACGCTAATAGCTGAAACACTGCACAACAGTTCTCTGACTTTCCACGGATACCTGAAATAATGCTTGAGTGGCTAAAATAATTCACTTACTTACTGACTTCAATGGGCATATGCAACAGATTGAACCACTCCGCCACCGACTTTTTCTGCCACGTGCACTTCGTACGAGACCTGTTAATCACTTATCACCCGTGATTTCTGTTGGGTACAAAAGGAAGTTTACCGAAAGGATAAACATTTACAAGTGTTTTATCGTCCAATAACGAGATCTGTTCAATTTATTACGTAACACTTTTGATTTACAAAATCATCTAAGAATTCAGATTTCACTGTAACAGATGCTTTATTAGTGGCAGTAATATACCATTCTAAAACGATTTGAAAGGAAATCTCGATTTAGTTATTTTTAGACTTTTTCAGTAGAAATTAAAATTTTAATGGAAGGTATAAACGAAAGTATTTCCATCATTTCTAACGAATTTTGATATTATTTTGCAAAGAATTGTTCAAGGACAAATTAATAAATCCTTGAATTAAATATTGGTTTCAAATATAGCTACTTAAGTGTCGCTTTTGGCATAAATATTCTTTGTTAACGATAATTTTAATAATTACCCGAATAAAACCGTGCATTTATTACCAAAAGTAAGAAATATCTAAATACGAATATTATTTCAATTTATCCTTTCTTGTATGAGATAAATAGCCATATGACGTTTTTCAAGGTCGAACAAGGGTACTTTAAAGTTAGATAACTTCATAAAAATAACTAGTATTGTTCGCTTGTCGAAGGTCGGTGGGTTTTTGCCGGGCACTCAAATTTCCTGAACTGACCGACTCGATACAAGTGACAGATTCTTGACAATAAAACTTCACCCCTTAAATGCGCTGAATGATATCTTTATTTTTCGTCAGTGAAAGTCGATTTTTTTAAAGTGTCAAAGTTTAACTCGGGATAAACTATGATTTTTCATAGCATTATTTAATGTACAGACAAAATAGAAATAGGTATTCAGTGAAATCTTGACATGCTTTTGTGCAATAAATCTATGCAAATCAAAAAGTTTTTTTTCTCTTGATTCTTTGTTTTTTGGAATTGATTTATTATTTCTCTGCATATTTTGGTACCTTCTTTATTTGTATCTAATTTTCCTAACACACATCCCTTTCTTTTTTTAAATTGGAAATATGAGTGTGTTTGATGTTGAGCTTGTCTTGTATTTCACCAAACTAGACAATTTGCAAAAGTTTCCAAAGTCCTTTGCTTTGATCTTAAATAATCATCTTGAAATCACCAAAATCGACAACAAACACAGTAATCCATGTCCAAACCAAATTCCAAAATCAAAGTAAAAAATTTGAAGCTGGCAAATTAGTTGAAACATGTGAACTCCAACCAGGGAAGTGATGCTGGGTGCTCTGAAAGGGTAAGCACCTATTGTTTAATTATCAAGGAACACACACACACACACCTGTCAATGTAAATGGGGGGTATGACAATACCGACAAGTACCTGTAAGTGAACACATTTTAGCTACACGCGCCGCCTCTGCTCTAAACCCGCACTTTAAATGAAAAGCTACGGGTTACCTTAAATACCAATCATAAGACAGGCAGATCATGATAAATTAGTGATATTTGTTTAGAATTTTATTAGTCATGATGAGGTGTATAATTGTCAGGCATTATAATGCCTTTATGAAGGCGACTGAATTTAAATCTAAAATTGAAATAATGAAGCCAACGACAATGACAATTTAACGTCGTCATTTCTAAATGAAAACTCATCTTAACCAAGCTACAAAAATAACTACCAAGTAGTATAGTTCCCTAGCGAAATGGCTTCAATATAACTGAAAGAGACTCCAAAAATGAAGTTAATTACATCGCGGAAAAAATAACAAGCTAACATTTTATAATTTAAGTAGCTTATTTTTCCTTGGATAATAATTGAAATTGGTAGTCATTACCAAGAAAATGAAATAGTAATTGAATTATCAGGCGCAATCGAGCTAATTAAGGACATTTAGTTTTTCGCACAATGTTCAATCAATTTGTCCAATTATACGTCTATCTGTTATATCTTCAAAGAAAATTCGTTTATGGCTATTAGTGACGTTCTTGTAATTGATGCCATAATTTTCAAGAGCATTACAAATAAATGAACACAAACAATCGTTATGTCTTCCTCCTAATGAACGCATTTTCTAAAGCCTTTTGAAAATTATCTTATATTTAAAAATATTTCTGTAAAATTACATTAAAGGCTAAAATCGCTTAAAACATCTGTGGCTGGTATTAGATAAGAATTATTACAGAACACATCAACAATCGGAGTTAGTGATATTACACTACAGTGGTGAGACAACGTTAGATCAACCAGTAGAGTGCTGCTAACGCTGTAAATATTCCATAAAGCACTTGACATTTGAAATCGGCTTTCTAAATAAAAAGGTGTTTTACTTCCACGCTGTTGTCTCCTTTTTCATTCCGCTCCGTATATGGGATTGCATGGGTTCAAATCCCAACCGGAATGCCCAATGTCATGTATAAGAACCCTCCCTGTTTGTTGCCCTGAGCGCACATAACTTCAATTTTTTGTCACTTGACCTATAGCTTGTGACTTCTCAATATAAGTGAAATATTCATTACTGGAACGTAAACCCCCATTCAATCATTCTTTTTTTAATTCAGTCCGGTACTATTAAGAAACATCCAATCTGCCCAGTTTTACCCACATGGTGTTGTCTTTGTTAATACACATGTGCTTTATTACAAAACAATTGCAAAACTAGTGCTGCAAAATTCAAACCAGTTCCGTAATAATTATAAATATTAATAATATTACGTTGTTTTATCGCTTACATATCACCTGTGTTTCTTTACATCGTCAGTTTACATACTGGCATCAACATGCACACGTAATCTGAACAAGTAACAAGTTAAACAAAGACTGTTAAGCATGTTCGCAGTTAAGATGGGCGATGTATAAGAATGTAAGTATTAATAAACCTGATTCAAACGGCCATTTCGGAATAGAATTCGCCATCAATAGTGCTCAGACTAAAATTAATGAAATCAAACTATTTTTGAGATGTTGAAATGAGAAAAGAAAATGTACCAGAATGTATTTAAACAAATCCACCTCAGGCAATACTTTGACTATACTAAGTATGGCTTACTTTGTGAGGAATCCCAGAAGCCGATAAATGTACTTTCTATGAACAATGTTTATCTGACAATGTTATGTCTTTCCTCCTTGGTTAACGATATCCTTGAGGATGCTTGGTTCACCAGCAGAGATACTAGAAAAGGATTTGAAACAGAAGTTGTTACAAAAAAAAAAAAAAAAACCCAGCTGATCCATTAATATTGAGACAGATCAAATGTATAGAGCTGACCAACTGTAAAACCAAAGCACATTTTGAATTATAAAAAAACTGGTTACATAATACCATTTTGGAATATAAGGCGGGGAGACATTTTGTTGGGTTATGTTCGGCTCATATGCGACACTGAATGGAACAAAGATTACCTCGTTCACAATGAACGACAAAACAAAACAAGCTTCCATGTTGTTGAACAATGTACGAGACGGGCAGTCAAGTATTGCGGTCTGATGGAGGATTTAAATATTGTCCGGTCGGTTGGAAGATTTATCACCCAGTCGGTCTATAACAGACATTTTTGTCGTTCTAAAATTTTCCGTTTAGTTTACGAATAATTTCCACGCTGTCTTTTATTTTGATTATCGCCCGGTCTGTGGTTTGGTCGATAACAGCCATTTTGATAATCCTCCAGTCGGTCGGTCGATAACAGCCATTTTGATTATCCTCCGGTCGGTCGATACCAGTCATTTTGATTATTGCCCGGTCGGCCGGTCGATAACAGTCATTTTGATTATCCTCCAGTCGATCGGTCGATAACAGTTATTTTGATTATTCTCCAGTCGGTCGGTCGATAACAGTCATTTTTACCGATCAAAGATTTCCTGTTTAGTTTTACTGTTATTGGTTGATCTTAAAAATAAATAGATAATTAGTTTCATTTATACTTAATAACACTTCACTAAAATTCAGTTCAATAGAAAATTGGGAGATAAAGGGTCATCCGGGGGAGATGATAATTATCGGGATACTGATAACTAAAAAGATATCATCAATTATATCATTCCTCCCTACGGTAATTTACGCTTCTACTCTACATCAAAATACATTTACATTGATCGATGCCAATTTACAACTGTTTAACTGGTAATAATTTGGAGAAATTGCTCCTCTACTCCAGGGAGAAAACGGACAAAATTAAAACCTTATACTACCACGTTTATTTTATTAAAGTGGACTGTTACAACAGTAATTTATTCTATATGATCTGGCAGTTTGGAGGAAAATATAACGGTAATTATCCATAAAACACACGTACATCCGGGGTTTTTAGCGTGTGGTTGGTTTAGTTGTGTTTTTAATGCACTTTTAAAATGTCTTTTTTCATTGAAAACTGTTATAGGAGCGTTTTGTTTTAAGTCACCTAGATAATCTCATGTATTAGATTTTGTAAGTGTTTTAAAAGAAACCAATACCTTCCTGAAACCTGGATCATTAAACATAAAAATATCACAAAAAATTACTGCTGTTGGCCTTTACTGGTTCCCCGGTGTCAGTACAATATGACTGATGCAGTAGTACTCTTGTCTGCGGCGTACTGACTCGGTGAACTAGCACATTAAAGTCGCCCTCTGTGCGCGCTGGTGCAAGGCAAATCATAAAACACTCGCGCTTCACATGCATACACGTGTTTGTTCATAGAATAACTGATGAAGCTTAATAAAGTAGCTGTCGCAAGTAGCCGAAAAATTGCTGATGTTAAGCAACATTAGACAACAACATCAAAACATTACCCAAACTTCTCAAAAACGAGAGTAATATTTTTAAGCCCAACTCAATATTCTGTCACTATATCAAGCCGGAATTTCTTGGACAATCGGGGACATCAGAGCATCCAGAGACAACCACCGGCCTTAGAAAAGCAAACTGACCAACTTTGTCACAAGGATCTGCCCGGTTGTGATTCGTTTCTAGGCTCTGTGATCCGAAAGCTTATTTTTTAGACCACTTAGCTACCCAGTACCTGTACATATCGTACATATAGTTATGCAAATTTATTTATAACACTGCAGTATACTTAAGAAGTACGATACTTGCGATTACATTCGTCCATCGGTGTGCTTTACATTGAACATTGCTGTGACACACCCGTACATAGTCGTATACAGCGATATGTCCGTAAATAGCCAAAAACCCGTGCATTGTTCCGTAAAATATACACCTCCGTTTATAACCACACATTGCTCGGTGATACATCTCTGTGCATATTCGTACAATGATCGGGACACATGCGTACATAACCACTGTTATATAGTTTTCTTGATATATCTGTAAATAGCTGAACATTGTTCGGTGATACATACACCGTCGAAATTCGATGGTTTTCTCCGGGCATTCCAGTTTCCTCCATCATTCCTGACTTGACTGTTTCGATTTCAGTGAAAAAATCTTGGTCTTAAAACACAATTCAAAAATGCATACAAAAAACATGTATCTACATTGTGTTCGGGATACAATGGATATCCATAAAGTACACTGGATACAAACAAGAATATACATTAATATTTGAATACATTTGATTTATCAAACACACAAGCGTTATCTCCTGATCCCCTATCAGTTTATTTGTATTTATTAAATATAAAGTCAATTAACGATAATAGAATTGTAATTTCCTCTGATAGATCAGAATCTACCGCCAGACATAATTAACATTGATTTTTCATTTATGATAGCCGTTTTATATGTTTTCTCAGATATATTAAATTTTCATACTTATGTGTGGAGTAATTGACAAGTTACAGTAACAACTTACAGGTACAGACCTGTCCAAAGTTTAACACTAAGCTAAAACAAATGATGCTGAATCGGCAGCTCACAAAGATCCCTATATCTCGATAGTTGCTTTTTGTATCTTTTGCACCATTTCTGTAACTAGCTATCCTTATCTCGTCAATTCGTCAGCCGAGGATTGACACCTTTTCGTTAGGTTAGTGTTAAACTTTCGACAGGTCTGTACTGTATGTAGCTGGAGTTTATATCATTTCAATTTATATCTAATTTACTATAACATTCGTTTAAGGATGAATTTCATTAATTTTTCTTTAACATTGATATCAGCCCGAATTTAGTTTGGCTTCTTCGGAAACCACATAAAAACTTTCTATTATCTGATTACTTTCCAGGGAGGGTTACACAGAAAAAATACTTGCCGAGGAAGGTTTGCAAAAATAAAAGCAACAAGAGCACTGTTACGTGAAGCAAGATACGCCACTTACCGTCTCTCATGTGAGCAAACAATTATGAGGCATAGAGCTTAATTGCATGATTAACAGTATAGATCACATTTGGGTAATTATCCCCATCTTTCGAAGAAAGAGGGTGATATTAAATTCGAGTTTCCATCCGTCCTAAATTCTTGTCTGCGCTAATTCTCCAAAACTATGAAGCACTATTTTTCGAAACTTGGTACAAAGTATTAGCATAGATAGATGTTCATATCGTTAACCCGAGTTGGTTTGCTCATTTTCCTTGGAGTAATGGCCCTTTGATAAGTGCAAATCACAGAAAAGGACCTTGTGGGGATCTTATTTACTGACTTTGTTTGTAATTTATACAATCTTTAATGTAGTCACGATTTGCATTAAGTTAATAATTATCAAAATGGTTACATTTAGTCAACCGGTATACCATGATGGTTTACCAGTTGACTAAATGAAACCATTATTGAAAACGTACCATCACAGTCATGGTGACGGGTATATAAAAATTGACGCACAAGACAAAAGGGATCTAGACAGACGTATACATTAGTATGTCCCAATACCCATGGTGATGGAAGTATGAAAACTGTAAAGCTAGCATTATCTAAGATGACCGCCAGGTGGTCATTGTGAATCTTTGTATGCGAAAAAAGCTATAAAAGAGCATACTCTAAGCATAAGTAATATATGAATCAAGTTTCACAACATTTGCTTCAAAACATATAATAAGCAAAATGCTAGCAAATAAAACATTGATGCCGGGTTGCCATTTTGAAATTTTAAGATACACAAGCAAAACGCTAACGGATTTAGGTAATGTGTGTTTAATGTTCCAGTCAAAAATGTTTCACTTACATCGATACTTTGCCAGTTATAGGCGAAGGTGCTGAAATTTTGACTGTTGAGTTGCGCTGATTGCATTATATACAGCAGGATTTTATATCGTGTCAAGCCGACAGGGGACCTCGTTTATTTTAAGGTCCCATCCGAAAGAACCGTGACTTTCGCTTCGTAATGCCGAGTGCTTGGCGAAAGAACAGCCACTACCCACTGACTTGGGTCAGACCCGGCCGGTGTTGGAACCCACGACTTCTCACTTACGGAGTGAGCACTCTACCAACTAAGCTACTGCAATAGTTGCTAACGAACAGAGAGACACACGTTATGGTACATCCCATCACCTATGGCAAGTCCGACGGTGCATAGAAAGACAACACGTTTTTAGCTCACCTGGCGAACGGCCATGTGAGCTTTTGCCATCATTGGCGTCCGTCGTCGTCGTCCCTCCGTAAACTTTTCACATTTTGACTATCTCCTCTGACACCACTAGAGCAATTTTAACCAAACTTTACAGGAATGATGTATGGAAGGTCCTTTACTTAGATTGCCGAAATTGTTTTGATCCCCCTAAAAACATGGCTGCCAGCGCAGAAGATAGTTTAACATTGGACCCTAGTGGAAAAATGCATTTTTGACTATTTCCTCAGAAATGACTGAAGCAAATTTAACCAAACTTTACAGGAATGGTGTAAGGAAGGTCCTTTACTTAGATTGCTAAAACTTTTCTGATCCGTCAAAAAACATTGCCGCCAGCGCAGAAGATAGTTTAACATTGGACCCTATGGGAAAAGCATATATTTGCTTTCCTCTTTGAAACCGCTGAGCCAATTTGAACCAAACTTTACAGGAATAATGTATGTAAGGTCATTTACTAAGATTGCCCAAATTTTTCTGATCCGCCAAAAAAAATGGCCGCCAGGGCCAAACAAAGTTTAACATTGGGCCCTATGGGAAAACGCACATTTTGGCTATCTCCTCTGAAACGACTGAAGCGAATTCAATTAAACTTTACAGGAATGATGTATGGAAGGTCTTTTGCAAAGATTGCCGAAATTTTTCTGATCCGCCTAAAAACATGGCCGCCAGCACAGAAAATAGTTTAACATTGGACCCTATGGGAAAAACGAATTTTTGGCTATCTCCTCAGAAATGACTGAAGCGAATTTAACCAAACTTTACAGAAATGATGTATAGAAGGTCCTTTACTTAGATTGCCAAAATTTTTCTGATCCGCCAAAAAACATGGCCACGAGCGCAGACGATAGTTTAACATTGGACCCTATGGGAAAAGCATATATATATGCTATCTCCTCTGCAGCTAGTGAAGCAAATTGAACCAAACTTGACAGGAATGATGTATAGAAGGTCCTTTACATAGATTGCCCAAATTTTTCTGATTGGCCAAAAAACATGGCTGCCAGCGCAAAGGATAATTTAACATTACACCCTATGAGAAAAACGCATTTATGACTTTGTCCTCAGAAATAATTGAAGCAAATTGAATTAAACTTTACAGGAATGATGTATAGAAGGTCCTTTACATAGATTGCCAAAATTTTTCTGATCTGCCTTAAAACATGGCCGCCAGCGCAGAAAATAGTTTAACATTGGACCCTATGGGAAAAACGAATTTTTGGCTATCTCCTCAGAAATGACTGAAGCGAATTTAACCAAACTTTACAGAAATGATGTATAGAAGGTCCTTTACTTAGATTGCCAACATTTTTCTGATCCGCCAAAAAACATGGCCACGAGCGCAGAAGATAGTTTAACATTGGACCCTATGGGAAAAGCATATATATGCTATCTCCTCTGAAGCTAGTGAAGCAAATTGAACCAAACTTGACAGGAATGATGTATAGAATGTCCTTTACATAGATTGCCAAAATTTTTCTGATTGGCCAAAAAACATGGCTGCCAGCGCAAAAGATAGTTTAACATTGGACCCTATGGGAAAAACGCATTTTTGACTATGTCCTCAGAAATGACTTAAGGAAATTGAACCAAACTTTACAGGAATGATGTATAGAAGGTTCTTTACATAGATTGCCAAATTTTTTCTGATCTGCCATAAAACATGGCTGCCAGCGGAGAACATTGTTTCACATTGGACCCTATTGGAAAAGCATATATACAAATTTGCTTTAAAAGCATTTTAGTCAAGTAATCGATACAGGCTCAGCCACACTGAGCCTCTGGTTATTTTACAACTTTCCATGGAATGTCATGATCAAGACAGAAAAAGCAAACGTAAGTTATTGTTTGACTACTTTCAATGGATTGATTGGTTGAATGGCATTTTACGTCCAAGACAATAATATTTTACTTACATCGAAACGTCTCCAGCTGTAAGTTAAGTGGCAGAAATCTTTACCTTTGCAGTGCATGCAGGAAGGGTTCTTTTACGTGACACGCCTGCTGCGACACGGATCATCGGTTGTTAAGGTCTCTTCCAAAGGACCTCATGACTTTCATTCTTAAATTCAAAGAGCTTGGAGAAATAAAAATCATTACCTATTTCCAAATCTTACCTGATCATTATATTAATTATTCGATCCAATGAACTGTAAAATTAATCAGTTCACCCATTCACAAATCAATCAAGAACTGCCAATCATATTTCAAATACAAGTACCCTCTATAGGTAGTTTACATGACCCAGTGATATGGATTTGGATTCGTTGGGTGATAAAAAGTCAATTTATTTTATTCTGCTATTTCATTCAGGTTGCCGATGTATGACAATGGTATAACGAAAGGTTATTATATAATTGAATTTGATGAGTTGTGGCTTTGTTCTGCAAGCAGCCCTGCAAACATTTTTATTTTTGATTAAAAAATACCCAACCTCGTCTTTTCAAAATAAGTTATCATAAAGTAGAATGAAATTTACAACTTGTGAACCTATCTTACTACCATTCTGTTTGTCTGTATTAGTCGCAGTCATGCATTATTTGTCGTATTTTTGTATCATTACAGACGTTCTACATATAAGTGCTGCTGATCGGTATGTGGTGTCTACAATAGTACGTCATTTTTTGCTATCATTACAGACGTTCTACATAAGTTATACCTGCTTATCTGTAATCGGTAATGGTGACCGATTGCTCTAAAAGGCGCGATTTCGGGTCACGTGGCCTCTGACCGAATGGTTGTCAGCTTGTCGAAGTTTGAAGGTTTTCCTCGGGCACTCTGATTTTCTCTACGATGTCAGAACTGTCCTTGATATAAATGAAACGATATTGACCTGGTGTAAAACAATATCATTCCACTCCATTCCTTATCTGTCTTTTGTCTTGTTATTGGTTGCTATGGTTACTGACAAGTACACGTTTTTCATTTTATGTTATAGGAGATATGTGTCATTAATATGAAAAACTGTTTAAACAGTTGCTAGAGAAAAATACAAATAATAATAGAAAACATGGATACGGAAGATATGTGTTAATATGAAAAACTGTTTACGGAGTTGCTATAGAAAAATACATTTAATTTTCGGAGTTGCTAGAGACAAATACATTTAATTTTCATACAATAATAATGGAAAACATCAAACACGTATTGTAATGGTCTATTTTGTACGGATCATTTTGTAAAGAACTCTGATTGATCAAACTAAATAGACTATTATGAAGACCTTAAAACTAATCACTTATTAAAACAAAATTTAACCATAATTATTTAAACTTCCGTCTTATCTCGACAGATTTCTCTCGCAGATCAAAGGTATTTTTATCAATAATCAACATTTAGCGCCAATTTAGAATTGTAGGCAGGAATATAATGTATCTGTTTACTACAACAAAAATATTAAAACCTGGCAAACATGACTTGAAGACAAACATTTTATATCCTCTGATTTAAATTAATCTCAGGATCTTTTAGATGTTTGTATCGAATTTTTTATCAGTGATGGTATTATTAAACATTGTTGAATTACAAGTAACGTAACATGAAGTACATATATGTTTTAGTACGATGATGACTAAAGTATGCTTTTGGTATAGTGCGTCAAGTTTGACCTGGCCGTTTGACCTTTAATTTGAATATTCAAACATATCTTTTTTGTAATTTAGGGGCTATATAACGTTGATGTGTAAGGATAGATGGTAGTAACACTGGGTACCGGGTGTTTATGGCAATGAAATATGCTGTCTTTCCTAAATCACGCAGTCTGTTAGCGCTATCTAATATTCCAAATTAAAGGTCAAACGACCAGGTCAAACTTGACGCACTATACGATGATGACTGAAGTATGGTTTTGGATACATGGTGCTTTTATACTAATTTGTCACGTGATTGTCTGGGTGCCATCGGACACGGTTTGTTCCAAATTCCACAGGAAACATAATCAAATTATTTTACCAATATTTTCTCAAGTTGTCTATAAAATTGAATCATTTCCGGTTTCATACCCGGAAGGTTGTATATCAGAAGTCTATATTGTTCTATTTTAAACATGAGATAATATCAAAGTTGTCTGAAATGTCTCAAAAATACAGCTACTAGTATGTTAAAAATTCCAATCTTAACTGATTCACAAAAAATCCCGAATGTGTGTTTCGGAATTTTGCCTCAAAACAGCGGAAACTGAAAGAATATATATACACAATACAGACATGTTGAAATGTTAACATGAAACCTACTGCAGGATGATGCTTCTAATGCTTCATTTTAACTCTTTCATAAGATGGGCTTTATAAAATATTTTGCTGAAGTATAACATGATGGCGTCTATCTGGTGTCTCGTGTTGAGACCTTTTTGCTACATAATCGATGCTATTGATGAGTTGGCCTCGCGTGGACGCCTTGTAACAACTCTTAAGGGTCATTTAAGTAGGAAAATCCAAGTGAAAACCATTTGGTTGAAAAACGTGAAAGAGGGGCACAATTATGAAATTACCTGCACAAGTGTAAAGATTTATAAATAAAAAATAAAGTAGGAATTGATAATTTAAGAATTTTTAAAATAGTTGTTGCATTTCTTTATGCAAATTGTGAAAAAATACACGTGTTGGGGAAAAATGGTTTTCACCTTGTATAACGACTTAATTTAAAAAATGAAAAGATATTAATTTAGTCAACGTCATAGAGCAGTGCAAAGGGGCAAGAGTTTGTTAAAGAAATACGAGGTTTTTGAAAACTCGACAATTTACGGTTGAGGTTATCTACGATTAATCTTTCTTTTTAAAAATGCGTGTACCAGGCGTGATATTTAAATTTTGAGAATATTTTTAGTAATGCCAAAACGATTTCTTGTCTAGAGACTCGATGTTTTGACTGCATTATGTGTCGGGATCTGACCAAAACTTGAAAATAGGTAGTGACTAATCTTTTGCCAAACACTCAGCATTTAGAAATGAAGTCACGGGGTCTTCCAAAAGAGACCATAAAACCGATGCCCGTGTTACGACAGGCAAGGCAACCTTACTAAGAAAGTCAGTAACACCTCGAATGTTCTATATTAAGACATCATCTAAACAAAGTCAGAAGTTCTTTCTGGTCGAAATATGAAGCAATTATTAAAGAACTTTAAAACACTTTTCTTAATAAGTAAGTGGCCGTAATAGCGACTTTATTAGTAATATTTAAGATTCGTAGAATTACGTAGCTACTTTTCATCATTCCTAGCACTCACATTTTTTATCCATGTAATATATAGTGACATCATGCGTTAGGTTACGCTTTTTTGTTATATATATTGATGTAGCATTATTATGTCAGTTGATTTAATTAAATAATATTGTATGATTTACCGGACAAATTTGATATCAAGTTATTCTGTATAAAACAGAGACATGATAATTCTATATTTTGTTCACTCACAACAAGACATGATCTATCTGTTTTATTGATTTCAGAACACAATAATAAAGGCATCTGTTTAATCTAAAAATTCTACCATTATTTAATTGTTTAATCTAAAACGCAAAGAGAATTTTCTTTGTACGTTCTTATACTAAATCTTATCACAATTTGGCTAAATTGAATTATCTTTTAGAGTTAGCGATACAGGCACTGAAAATTAAATTCAATAAATCGTCTTCACTGATGGTCTCTCCCGGCATTCCGATTACTAATTTCCTCATTATGTTGCACAGGAAGACATGTTATCGTCAATTAACCCCCGGAAATACTACCTGTTTTCGGTAGTCGTAATTTTATTAAATAGAAATTTGTTTTCGACATTTGTCATGTGATGTAGAACGAGATCTCGGTGAAATATTATCAAATAAGATAGAAAAGGAACACGATAGTTTTCTTGATTTGATCATCAATGAATGAAGCCGTAAATCTTAACATGAGGATCATTGTATTACTCACGAAATGGCGTGTACTAGGCACGCAATCCCATATCACAAAAGTACACATGAAAACCCGTTCCCAAGATCTTTGTTTTCAGATTACAGTATTTAACATTTATTTGGACAAAAAGCAGTTGTATGCTTACTGCAATAAAGATATTGAAGTTTTTTGGCACAAGAGGAGTGGATATTCTTCCAATTATAACGAGTCGGTCAGTTAAAAGAAGTACAACTTCAAAAGAACTCTAATAAAAAAAGACCAAGTTTAAATTTTAGGAAAACCATGTTAATAATTTATAAAAAAACAATAACCAAAAAGAAAATAAATAAATAAGAACAATAGAGATAAAAGAGTAAAAAGCTAGATAACTCAAGGCTACCTTACCTTAGCTAGTACTTAGCCCTGATCAGATGTGTGGTGCTATGCAGGAAAATAAATAAATAAATTATTTTTGTATGGTCCGATAGCATGGTTGGTTATCATTAAATGCATTATAAGTTGCCCCATTTTAATTTAGGAATTTCTGTTACTTGGAACACAATGTCCAGTGATATTTTGCTTACAGATGACAAGTTTGAATTACTCTTTCACCCAGAATAAAGTATAGTGCAATTTTGAAAACACGAACTACATGGTACTTCTATTTTGACTTTCGATTAAAGAAGTAGTTTGAATGAATAGAGATTATAATGTAACTAAACAGGGGATGTTTATTCTTCCGGAGCAACCGGCCTCAAGTCCCTGAAAGAAAAATATGATTTGCCAATTTTAAAGTTTTTACTTTGCTTTAAACATCAATTGGTATTTTTTTTTAAACATAAACAAAAAACCTACAAATATTGGTTAGTCATGTAATAAACCTGCGATCGACATAAATAGTTCTATTGTAAATCTTTAGAGTACAAGGTTTTGGTTACAACACACTTCCTCCTATTTTAATGCTTGATTGCTATATTTAGAATATACATGTACATATACTTTATTACAAATCTACATGACACTTGCATGGTTCAAGCTCAAGTTGACCATATATATATATATATATATATATATATATATATATATATATATATATATATATATATATTCTGTATTCTCTATCTTTAAAACTTAACCGCAATGCTAAATACGCATAAATGCAAAACTTGTTTCAACATTTTTTCTGTAATAAAGTTTCAACATTTTATTCTGTTCTAAAGCTGGATGTCGTCGGTCTAACTGCCCAACAGCTGGTTAGCATAAAAATATGAAATATTACAATTTGTCGTATGTAAACAATAACAACAACAATATAAACTACATTGTTTTTCATTTCGTGTTTTTTATCTTTACTGTCATGTGCTGATTTTGATTTTTTATTGAAATAATGCATTCAAATTCAGCATAGTTGTGATGTTTGAATGCATTATTTTGATAAAATTTAAAAATTAGCACATGACATTACTATTTATGATTAATATACCACTTTTTTCAAGTTTTGTATTCTATCGCCATCTTAAATAATGTAAATATGTTGGCTTTAAACTAATAAAATCATTATGATTATTCTTTAAATAAATTTGGATGCTTAAAACAGAAAGAAAACCAGTAAGAACACATGTCCACGAATGAGTGACATACCATTATATGTTCTATTCAAGGTGTCACTGTCACTTACAAATTAGTGTCATTAGTTTATGAATTGAAAGATTAAACGACGCTTTGGTCTTGTTTTGAAACAATAAATCCATATCACGAATAACTGGAACGCATTTATGGCATAGAATTTCAATTGATATATATTAAAAATTTATATTTTAATTTTTATTCTTATTTTAAGAGTCAAATTATATTTTTAAAAAGTCGCAAATTATAGTCTGTAAAATTAGTTCCATTATTTATACAGGTCTTGGGCTTTAAGTATGTTGCATATAAAATATATTTTTCCCAATATTCTTGCATCTTAACCCTTTATTTACATGTATCAGTGATATTGCCATAACCATCATCATTGAACGTTTTTTATCATTATAGATGGCTTCCAAGACTGCCGACGAAATGAGGAATATTTCAGTTTTGGATTAATTTAGCATAGTACAACTTACGGGACACCAGTTTTCACTAACATGTTACCTCTTAATGTTGGCATTTACTGTTTTTAGAATATGTATTATTTTGGTGTGTTTCATTTTGGCACTGTTAAATCGGTGTTAGTTACAATACGTTTACTCCTATTTTTAATGCTTGATTGCTATAATTTGAATATACATATATTTTATTACAAATCAAAATGACACCTGCATTGTTCAAGTTGACTATTACACTAAGTATTATACCACCATTTTGGTAAAGTATTAATTAAGGTTCTCTTGGCCTTAGCTGGCACTTATTCTGTACTCTCTATCTCTGAAACTTAATTGCGATGCTAAATACACATTAATGCAAACTATAGTTTCAACACTTTATTCTGTTCTTAAGTTTCAACATTTTATTCTTTTCTAAAGCTGGGTGTTGTCGGTTCAAACGTCCAACTCTTAGCTGTCTAAAAGCTGGTTAGTATAAAAACGGGGAATCTAGCTCAATTTGAACTAGTGAAAATAAAACTTAAAACTCAAATAAAGTTGACAATTTTATTCTATGTCGGAATTGTGACCTGGGCTATCCAACGGCCACTTCCAGACTGACGCTAAACATAAAATAAAATACAAACAACGCTATAAAAAAAATACCTGGTCGTCATGGAAACAAAGCACTATAGAATATAAGTAATTAGTGTCACAGGTAAGTCTCTTACCCGGAAAGTCCGAAACAAAGGAAGACTTGTTTTTCCGACTCTAGGTATTTCACCTACTTGAAGTCTTGATTAATCCGTGTGTAATATTAGATTGGTCTTTAACGCGTACCGATTAAGATAAAAAAAACATGAAGGAAACAAGTAAATTTATAGAAATAATCCGAAACTAGGGATTTATTTGAAATACGTGATTATGGTTAAAATAGTTAATTTGTGCACTGTCACAAGGGGAATCTAGCTCAATTTGAACTAGTGAAAATAAAACTTAAAACTCAAATAAAGTTGACAATTTTATTCTATGTCGGAATTGTGACCTGGGCTATCCAACGGCCACTTCCAGACTGACGCTAAACATAAAATAAAATACAAACAACGCTATAAAAAAAATACCTGGTCGTCATGGAAACAAAGCACTATAGAATATTAAGTAATTAGTGTCACAGGTAAAGTCTTACCCGGAAAGTCCGAAACAAAGGAATGACTTGTTTTTCCGACTCTAGGTATTTCACCTACTTGAAAGTCTTGATTAATCCGTTGTGTAATATTAGATTGGTCTAACGCGATTAAGATAAAAACATGAAGGAAACAAGTAAATTTATAGAAATAATCCGAAACTAGGGATTTATTTGAAATACGTGATTATGGTTAAAATAGTTAATTTGTGCACTGTCACATTAGCATAAAAATATCAAAAATTACAATCTGTCGTATGTAAACAACAACAACAATATAAACTAACATTTTTTCATTGTTTTTCATTTTCATGTATTTTCATCTTTACTGTCATGTTCTGATTTTAATTTTTTATGGAATTAATGCCTTCAAAATCAGCACAGTTGTCATGTGGTGATTTTGAATGCATTTGATATTACTATTTATGTTTAATATACCACCTTCGTCAAGTTCTGTATCCTGTCGCCATCTTAAATATTGTAAATATGTTGGTTTAATACTAATAAAATCATTATGATTATTCTTTAAATAAATTTGGATGCTTAAACTAACATTTACATCTCCTATTTTAATGCTTGTCCAGTAAAGGGTGACATATCAATATCCGTTATATTCCAGGTGTCACTTGTCACTTACAAATGAGTGTCATTGGTTTACTAAATTGAACGTTCAATCGACGCTTTGGTCTTGTTATTGAAACAAAAAATCCATATCACGAATAACTGAAACGCATTTATGACATAGAATTTCAATTGATATATATTAAAAATTAATATTTTAATTTTCATTCTTATTTTAAGAGTCAAATTATGTTTTTAAAAAAGTCGAAAATTATAGGCTGTAAAATTAGTTCCATTATATAAGGTCTTGGGCTTTAAGTATTTTGCATACAAATTTTTTTCCAATATTCTTGCATAGTTTACCCTTTATTTACACGTATCAGTGATATTGCCATAACCATCATCATTGAACGTTTTTCATCATTATAGATGGCGTCTAAGACTGCCGACGAAATGAGGAATATTTCAGTTTTGGATTAATTTAATAAAGTACAACTTACGGTACATCAGTTATCACTAACATGTTACCTATTAATATTGGCATTTACTTTTTTGGAATATGTATTATTTTGGCGTGTTAAATTAAGGCATTTTTACATTTGGGTAACAAATAAACCAAAATTAAACTAAAACTAAATTTTACTGATTTACAGTAACCGAAAATTTTCGGAGAGATAAATAGCAGCTACCAAAAAATTGTCGAGAAATAGCTAACAATTTGCCGAGATATGTTGTCGATTTGTCACTAATTCGTTAGCTCAATGTTAAACTTCCGACGGGTTTGTAATGTGTATTAGGGACATTGTGTAAGATACCATTTTCAATGTATTGAATGGTAATTTAAAAACAATAGTATTTGACATTTGAAGAAGAACGATATACAGTAAAACCTCGTTATAATGCCCCTCAATAACTTTGCCACCTCGCTTATCGCCACACTATTTTGAAGTCCTAAAATCCATTTTGTTCGTGTTTTTCTTTATCCACTTCTCCCAATTTATCGCCAAACCCCTTTATAAAGCCAAAATTTGATTGAACAAATGGTGGCGATGAATCGAGGTTTTACTGTATACACAGAAGGGTGAGTAATCATTACTGATATTTTCCAACTTTATCAGTCGTTGTGCACGTTTCAAAGATGTATATTAATTTTAACATGGTATGTCTTATAGTATTCTGTCATACTCGCTATACAAAAATAGTAGCATTACTGAAAACACAAACATACCTGCCAATGTTCTAATTATGATTCCGAAATCAAATGAAAACTGGAATTTAAGTTAAACACGTGAACTTCTACCAGGAAAGTGATACCGGTTGTTCCGGAAAGGAAAGCCCATATTGTTTAATTAGCTACACTCGTCATATGTGAAATCAACATAGAGAATGAAAGGAACATTGAATTATTTGACGGGAAATATATTCAGGATAATTTTGGATAAAGACGTCATACTCAACATTTTAAAGGTCTTTGTGATACAGGCTTGCAATATCTCAGATCAGTTATCTAGTTGTAAGCAGCTTTGTAACAACTCCTAATGAAGTTGGGCACAGTTTACTTCGTTGTATAAAGTTCCTGTAGTGCAAACAGGCTCTACCAAAGCGTATGAAACAAATACCCCATAAGCAGGAGAAGCTGGTATACTGCTGCATAGAAACGGAAAGTTGGCAATAAAAAATGAAGTCATCACGTTTGTCATACAGCTTCAAATGTAGACTTTCGTGGACGTCATAATTGAGGTATAAGCAGAACTCAGACGTATCTTTTATAATTTCATACCATCTCTTCCATCAATGTAACTATCGAGTAAGAAACCATCTGCATTTTGCCCAACTTCTAGTACATGTATATTATTGAGAAAATTATACTTCATTGCTCTATATGCATTTATATTGACGTATTACTGTAATGTTGCAATTATGTTTCACATTAAAAACAAAACATTCCAGAATGTGAAAATTATAAAAATCCGAACCAATAAATCTCGCTAAGGGAATGTTATCCTCATCCTTGTCATTAGTAACATCTCAGCGTTTTATGTATACAATTATAACTTCCATTTTTACAGGTAAGGCAGAGGTTTTTCTCGATGAGTGTAAAATTGACTTCACACTAAACGGGCAAAAATAGTAATAAATGTTGTTCTAGGGGACAAAATTTCTATTCGCAATATCCAAACATTCGCAATAAACAACTTCGTTATATCCTGTAAATTTAATATAGACGTGTATAGTAGAGTGGTCGGGACCAATATTTGACTTCGCACTACCCATGTATTCGTTGTAATCGTGTTCGTTATATTTGTGTTTTACTGTACTACAATTGTAGTAAATCCTAATTTTTTCTTATGCATAATTATTTCTCATTTTCCCAAGTCATTTTTGCCCACTTATGTGTCTTTATATGGCAACCATTTTGGTATCCATCTTGACCAATGAAACTAACAAATGATATGTATTGATGTCATATACCATTTTGTTTAAATTTAAGCATTAAATAAAGAAAGAAAAATATACACATACCGTTTTAATGCATTTAACGATAATATCATAAAAATTATATGGCAATGACAACGAATTATTTAAAGATGGTAAGTTAAGTGCTTATAAGTTATGCGTTATCATAAACAAAAACAAAAGACACCTGTATGAAACATTATACACATTGTATATTCAATTGTAAGACACCCAATAATCTTGCATGTTTTCTGTATCACAGTATATGTTCTTTACTACATCATCGATTTCAAAACATGGTGAGTAACAAGAACTATTTAAATGGTTGTTCGACTATTTCAAGCCGGTCTTTGTTATAATTAAGCGACATCAGTCAGTATGCAAGGTAAATGCTAGTAAGATTAAAGGTTGTATTGGTGTCTTCAACTATTAGTAAGATCTGTCTTATAATATTTAACATACTTCCAAGATGAAAATACACTGCCATCCATAAATTATTATACATGTTTAAAACTTGTGATATAATTACAGACTCAAAATTTTCGCTTTTGGCAAAATTAAAATTTTGAAAGCATCATTATGCTAAAGCGGGATGTCTTTTAGCTAAAATAGTGTTTTTTATCTGTAATAATATAATGTTGTTTTTCTGCACATTTTTGTTACATTTTTCAGCATGATTTCGTAAAAATTCCCAATTGTTTGTTTATTTTGTTGCATATTCAGTTTTCTATCGATTTTGAATATGGAAAGTAGATACCTATAACAAGTTTTTTTCTGCAATAAAATAAAATAATAAGTGACCCAATTTTAGCAAAGTATGCAAATGAGGTCCCTGATACTTTAGCCAATTCTTTGAAAATCTCAAAATCACTACAATTGCCATTGTGGATTACGTTTTATATCGATTTTCTTCAAATTTAAAATAAAGAAAGCAGATACCTGGCCAATTAACTTATATAAGTTTTTTTCGAGACATTTGTCATTGACTGAATTTTATGAAAATATGTAAATGATGTCAAACTGGGGCAAGTTAGCATCATAGATCCTTTTGAATCTCTTGTTTCACTGTAAGTATCACCTGCGATGGCATCGATCACGACCCCTTGCTTCTCCGTAATTATCACATGTGCTGGTATCCCTGCCGACCCCTTGTTTCCTCGCAATTATCACGTGTGATGGTATCCCTGTCAATCCCTTGGTTTCTCCGTAATTATCACATGTGCTAGTATCCCTCCTGTCGATCCCTTGTTTCCCCGTAATTATCACGTGTGAAGGTATCCATGCCGACCCCTTGTTTCCCTCTAATTAACACGTGCGATGCTATCGATACCAACATGTAAAATTAATAAAGCGTTTTCTCTAGACACATTGTAATTACGTTTTTTTTATTTTTATAGTAAAATCCTTTTATATACAACAATCGTCAGATCTAATCACACCACCGATATCCATTCTGCGAGGTTAAACGATTTTATACGGAAGCCAATTAGTACGATAACAGAAAAATCAGGTACATTATGGAGAATTATCCCTTCAATTTTACTCCGAGAGAACTTAGTTATCAAAGGCGAAAATATCAAATCCCGATCTTAAATTTACATTGGGGAAATGAGCTTCTGTCTAAAACTTATTGCACATTTGCATACAAATTTCTAATTTAGTCAGATGGTAGTTGGTAGCTTTATACGTGTGTCATTACAACGTTACATGACAACATCAGTTATATTTGATGATATATCGTAAATAGCGGTGTAAAATCGTGTGATTTGTATTAAAGGGGATGGTTGTTATATCAATTCTAAACCAATATAGTTAAAACAACGCTGATAAATCGCTCACCGTTATCACATAAAATTACAATTCAAATTACTGTCGACTAAATTACCGACATCGCGAATTAATTGGAGTTTTTCTTTTTATCTCGGAATATAATTCTGTGTATATGAAACAATGTTATCTACACGAAGTAGAAATTCCTATTACGTGTACAAGAGAATTCTGTTACTCTATGTTATGTAAAATCGCAAATTACAATACTGAGTTAGTGATCACAGACCAATACACGCACGAAAATCCGTAATTTTAATTTTGTTTTTTGAAAAATATTTCCATTACATTTAAACTTATGTGAATGTTTTAATTCATTTTGTCACGGAAGTGATGCGGATTTTATTTTCTTCTATACTAATAATTGAATAGTCGTATGTATTCGACTGGTAGTTTTCAGATGAGCAACTTCGGCTTTTCAATTTACTGGTATTATACCATTTTTATTTTTGACTAATCAGATAACAGAATTCAATTTTTCATTTGTCATTCGACTAGTACTGATAGTACTCAAGTGCTCAACAGACTGTTACTCCTAAAAAGACTGTTGTTCTAGAAAGATGTATTATCCTGAGAACACTTTTCCAGTCAAATAAGAAATGTAAAGTTGCTGTTTTTTTTGGTATATTTGGTCAAAAGTAAAGGTTTGGAAATAGCAATTAATAGGAAGGGTTCTCGTTAGTTTTAGTTTAAACAATATTTATTTGATAACATACATGGTACAAAATCAGAAATATAAAGGATTCTGGAACAAGAGTGAAACTCTTATTTAAACCAGTCTCCTTGAATATAACATAATATTTTATGTGGGTGTTTTTTCAGGTTAATTATAATTATCGAGTAAATCGTGTTGATTGTAAAATAAATTCTTTAACAGACATATTTTTACTTTGTCCCATATAGCAATTTATTGATACTCAAACATAAGGAAGAGTATATATATATATATATGGCTTCTTGTTAAACGGAAACTACTAGTATGATACTGCTATAAGCTTTTTGCTGGCAGACTGATCGGAAAATTCACAAATCACATTTTTTCAACACATGCACTATTTTAGTCTTCAAGGTGAAAATGCCTCAAAATACGTTTTATTGTCAACCTTCATTTAGCTTTTCGGACATTACCTATCCATATCTCAGTGACTCGGCAGTCAAGCTTCGACTCATTTTCATTAGATCAGCGTTAAACTTTCGACAGGCCTGTATGTATCATATACCAAGGTCGATACTAGACACTGCAAAGATAAAAAATTCTGCAGCTTCATCTATAGCTGGTGACGTTTCGGTATAAGTTTAACTTTCTTGACTGGGATGTCAAAACCCCATTCAATCAATTTTTTCTTCTGTTACTTTCTCCATTTTAATTAGCTATATATTGTAATTTTTTCTTTGTTCCGTTCAGTGTTATAGGTACCATTTGCCAATCTTAGGTACCATTTGCCAATCTTAAGTACCATTTGCCAATCTTAAGTACCATTTGCCAGTCTAAAATACCATTTACCAGTCTAAAATGCCATTTATCAGTCTAAAATATCATTTGCTAATCTTAAGTACCAATTGTCAGTCTAAAAAACTATTTGCCAGTCTAAAGTACCATTTGCCAGTCTTAAGTACCATTTGCCAGTCTAAAGTGCCATTTGCCAATCTTAAATACCATTTGCCAGTCTTAAGTACCATTTGCCAGTGTAAAATACTATTTGTCAGTCTAAAATACCATTTGCCAGTCTAAAGTACCATTTGCCAATCTTAAGTACCATTTGCCAGTCTAAAGTACCATTTGCCAATCTTAAATACCATTTGCCAGTCTAAAATACCATTTGCCAGTCTAAAGTACCATTTGCCAGTCTAAAGTTAAATCGCATACTTTATTTATACCCAGAGCAAAGACGAATAGTGTCATATTGTAAATACCAAACATAGAAGGAAGAAATGAATATCATTGCCACATCGACAATATCCCCGGTCGTATTAATGTATCATTGGATACTATGGTGTCCTGTTTGAGCGAAATGTGCATAATCAGTCATTTGGACGCGAAGAAACGAAAACGAAATGCCACAGGAGCGAAGATACGATGGTGAAGGTACGATGGTGAAGGTACGATGGTGAAGGGACGATGGTGAAGATACGATGGTGAAGGTACGATGGTGAAGGTACGATGGTGAAGGGACGATGGTGAAGGTACGATGGTGAAGGGACGATGGTGAAGAGACGATGGTGAAGATACGATGGTGAAGGTACGATGGTGAAGGTACGATGGTGAAGGTACGATGGTGAAGGGACGATGGTGAAGATACGATGGTGAAGGTACGATGGTGAAGAGACGATGGTGAAGGGACGATGGTGAAGATACGATGGTGAAGGGACGATGGTGAAGGTACGATGGTGAAGGGACGATGGTGAAGATACGATGGTGAAGGGACGATGGTGAAGATACGATGGTGAAGATACGATGGTGAAGGGACGATGGTGAAGATACAATGGTGAAGGGACGATGGTGAAGATACGATGGTGAAGATACGATGGTGAAGGGACGATGGTGAAGATACGATGGTGAAGGGACGATGGTGAAGATACGATGGTGAAGGGACGATGGTGAAGATACAATGGTGAAGGGACGATGGTGAAGATACAATGGTGAAGGGACGATGGTGAAGATACGATGGTGAAGATACGATGGTGAAGGGACGATGGTGAAGATACGATGGTGAAGGGACGATGGTGAAGGTACGATGGTGAAGGGACGATGGTGAAGATACGATGGTGAAGGGACGATGGTGAAGATACGATGGTGAAGATACGATGGTGAAGGGACGATGGTGAAGATACGATGGTGAAGGGACGATGGTGAAGGGACGATGGTGAAGGGACGATTTTGCAGTTTTGGCCCTAACAGAACAACGCATATTGCTGATTCAAATATGTGGTTGTGTCAATTTCTTTAGAATTTTTCAGAAACAAGGGGTATTGGAATTCAGTAAACTGTTTTGGTTTTTTTTTATTGGAAGCACAGGAAAAAATTATTGATTTTTTTAAATTTCGACATTTTGTCAAACGTGCTATAACACATGTGCAATGTACGAGTAGAATATACGAGTCGCTTCCCTTATATAGACGTCAATATAAATATCCACACTCGCGCGTCTATCTTGGTTATTCTTCAAACTTTTGTACATCGGAACCGGCCTTAAAGGCCACTTCTATACAAGTGCCACATGCTTTAAAAGGCCAGCAATTTGTTTATCTTAATCGCTCTATATCCATGTCATTTAAACCTATATATGTAAGGACCATAAAGGCTACTTTTATAGGTTCTTTGGTTGCCCTATAATAGACAGATGTAGCTTATTTAACATTTGGTAGCTGTAACCAGCATCGAGCAGATTTCGTTAGGGTTTCCCTTAGTCCCATACCCATTTCCTTTGATTTAATATTTCTTAAAATTATTTTTCACAAAAATGTTTAAAATGGCTTGATTTCTTCATTTTTAAACCTTTTTAGGAAAAAATAGAATTTAAGTGGAGGGTAGAAATGGAAATCCTTTCGACCATCTGACACCTGGCCCTTATCATTCCTTAACTCAGATTTTCCTCAACTTAATTTATCAATTTTTGGCAATCTTAATAGTTTTTACAAAAATCAATACAAATGTTAAAATAAACTTGAAGTGATCTTCAATATCACACCTAAAATTTATCGATATCTTAAAAATTAACAAATGTGTTGATGTTTCAAATTTGCCAAGAATAAGTTAAGGAAAATCTTAATTAAGGAATGATTGTGAAACCGGGGCTAATAGCAAATGTGGTTTCAACTTTAAGATATAATTAGGCGATGCAGCATATTACTGTTGTTTCTTAACTAGCTTTGTTTGTGTACTACATGCCAGCGGCCAATTAATCTAGGACCTTTTGTAAGTAAACATTCTTAACAACCTTGGTCAGAAGTGGTCTAATTATTGGTCTAAATCATCTCATGTCAAGTCGTACATCTTGAAACTTTAATTGCCAATTACCGGCAAACTTCGAGGATTTCAGTGATAGAATAATACCAATTATTAACATAAAACATTCTTCGTAATTACGTATGATACCGGGGACATGTACAAATCCCATTGCACTAAGTCAGATATCAGGGAATTGTTCTGATACAAATCCCATTGCTTTAAGTCAGATATCAGGGACTAGTTCTGATACAAATCCCATTGCACTAAGTCAGATATCAGGGAATTGTTCTGATACAAATCCTATTGCACTAAGTCAGATATCAGGGAATTGTTCTGATACAAATCCCATTGCTTTAAGTCAGATATCAGGGAATTGTTCTGATACAAATCCTATTGCATTAAGTCAGATATCAGGGAATTGTTCTGATACAAATCCCATTGCACTAAGTCAGATATCAGGGAATTGTTCTGATACAAATCCCATTACACTAAGTCAGATATCGGGGACTTGTTCTGATACAAATCCCATTGCACTAAGTCAGATATCAGGGACTTGTTCTGATACCATTCCCATTGCACTAAGTCAGATATCAGGGACTTGTTCTGATACAAATCCTATTGCATTAAGTCAGATATCAGGGAATTGTTCTGATACAAATCCCATTGCACTAAGTCAGATATCAGGGACTTGTTCTGATACAAATCCTATTGCACTAAGTCAGATATCAGGGACTTGTTCTGATACAAATCCCATTGCACTAAGTCAGATATCGGAGACTTGTTCTGATACAAATCCCATTGCACTAAGTCAGATATCGGGGACTTGTTCTGATACAAATCCCATTGCACTAAGTCAGATATCAGGGACTTGTTCTGATACAAATCCCATTGCACTAAGTCAGATATCGGGGACTTGTTCCGATAACATTCCCATTGCACTAAGTCAGATATCGGGGACTTGTTCTGATACCATTCCCATTGCACTAAGTCAGATATCAGGGACTTGTTCTGATACCATTCCCATTGCACTAAGTCAGATATCGGGGACTTGTTCTGATACAAATCCCATTGCACTAAGTCAGATATCGGAGACTTGTTCTGATACAAATCCCATTGCACTAAGTCAGATATCGGAGACTTGTTCTGATACAAATCCCATTGCACTAAGTCAGATATCGGGACTTGTTCTGATACAAATCCCATTGCACTAAGTCAGATATCAGGGACTTGTTCTGATACAAATCCCATTGCACTAAGTCAGATATCGGGGACTTGTTCTGATACAAATCCCATTGCACTAAGTCAGATATCGGGGACTTGTTCTGATACAAATCCCATTGCACTAAGTCAGATATCGGGGACTTGTTCTGATACAAATCCCATTGCACTAAGTCAGATATCAGGGACTTGTTCTGATACAAATCCCATTGCACTAAGTCAGATATCAGGGACTTGTTCTGATACAAATCACATTGCACTAAGTCAGATATCCGGGACTTGTTCTGATACAAATCCCATTGCACTAAGTCAGATATCAGGGACTTGTTCTGATACAAATCCCATTGCACTAAGTCAGATATCGGGGACTTGTTCTGATACAAATCCCATTGCACTAAGTCAGATATCGGGGACTTGTTCTGATACAAATCCCATTGCACTAAGTCAGATATCGGGGACTTGTTCTGATACAAATCCCATTGCACTAAGTCAGATATCAGGGACTAGTTCTGATACAAATCCCATTGCACTAAGTCAGATATCAGGGAATTGTTCTGATACAAATCCCATTGCACTAAGTCATATATCAGGGAATTGTTCTGATACAAATCACATTGCACTAAGTCAGATATCAGGGAATTGTTCTGATACAAATCACATTGCACTAAGTCAGATATCAGGGACTTGTTCTGATACAAATCCCATTGCACTAAGTCAGATATCGGGGACTTGTTCTGACACAAATCACATTGCACTAAGTCAGATATCGGGGACTTGTTCTGACACAAATCACATTGCACTAAGTCAGATATCAGTTTAATCTAAAATACATAGATCTGATGGTTTGACTTCTGTTTTCCTCGTGTTTTGATGGCTCTGGTGATGTGGCTTCCGTTTTCCCGTGTTTGTGATTTATCTGGTGATGTGGCTTCCAAGCCCCCGTGTTTTCTTCTCCCTTGGTTATCGATGAATCTGGTTGTTTCGGCATAGGAATAACTGACCGAAGGTCATGTGAGCTTATGGCATAGCGCAGCGTGTGTATGTGCGTGTATGCGTCTTTAACACCTATTTTCGACTTCTCCTCTGAAACTACTGGACAGTTTTTAATGAAACTTTGTCAGAAGTATATATGGGCCGGTGCAATTCAGATTTGTTCGTGGCGTTGCTATGGCTACTATAACTAGGTCAAGGTGACCTATAGGGCTGCAACGAGTATCCGAGTACTCGAGTACTCTTGAATTTAAGAGAAAACTCGGATATGAATATTCGCCTTTACTAAAATTTGTGGATCGCGATCCCCGAGAAAAAATTATTTACTCTCCATAATTTTGCTATAGAAGTGACCAAATAATTCCAAAATGCGCCAGACTCATTTTTCTGCACTTTCGTTTTCATTAGAATCATTACGAATTCAACCGGAAGTAAACAACCAGCGAGTAATACAGAGTCATCCAGCATGTTATATTCGAAATCACACATCGTTTTTAAAACTTTTAAGCGGCCTATATGTTAATTTTCTTTTTAAAATATCTAGAATACATTTAAATTAATAAACGAAATAAATATAAACAACTGTATATTCAATATGAAAATACGAAAACGTGTCCACTCAGTATTGTAAAAATATCGACTGCTAGCATAATATCGTCTGCACTGTTATGGCGGCACAGCGGTACAGAAACCCACCGGCTAAATTTACGTCAAACGTATGGAAATATTTTGGCATTGCCGTAAAAGATGACAAAAAAGCAATATGCAAAACCTGTGACATGGAACTAGCATATACGGGAGGAACAACTAATTTGTCAAATCACATGAAAAGACATCATGGGATTGACCCCATGTCGAAAATAGAAGGTAACTCCTTGAAAATCAAAACTGACCTAGGGGTGCAAAAATCTTAAAAAATCTTCTTCTCCGAAAGTACTGATTGGAGAAAAAATCTGATGTGATATTTGGCTTCTCTAGGGTCTTAAGCCTATAGTTTGTTCATTTTGTGAAATTCTGAAAAAAATAGGTTACGCGCTTTTGCGTTTAATTTTGAAAAAAATCGTAAAATAGCTTCAAATTGTTAAAACTTAACTATTTGACCAGATAATGACATGGGGTTTTCAGTTTTGACATCTTTTTTAGTATCTTCAAAATGAGGTCAAGGTCAATCGTGAAGGTCGTGACCTAATTTTTTTTTACCTCTGATTATAATTATTATCTCAAAAACTATAAACTTTTTGTATAGGCATGTATATTAGAATGTTGTAGGTATTGATACAACGATCATTTTGATGTATAGAAAAAGGTCATGGGTTCAAAGGTCAAGGTCACACATGCGAAACAATACCGAAATGGTTAATTATCTTGAAAACTATAAACATTTTGTATAGGCATGTATATTAGAATGTTGTAGGTATTGATACAACGATCATTTTGATGTATAGAAAAAGGTCATGGGTTCAAAGATCAAGGTCACAGGTGTGAAACAATACTGAAATGGTTAATTATTTCGAAAACTATAAACTTTTTGTATAGGCATGTATATTAGAATGTTGTAGGTATTGATACAACGATTTGATGTATAGAAAAAGGTCATGGGTTCAAAGGTCAAGGTCACAGATGCGAAACAATACCAAAATGGTAAATTATCTCGAAAACTATAAACTTTTTGTATAGGCATATATATTAGAATGTTGTAGGTATTGATACAACGATCATTTTGATGTATAGAAAAAGTCAGGGGTTCAAAGGTCAAGGTCACAGATATGAAACAATACCGAAATGGTTAATTATCTCGAAATCTATAAACTTTTTGTATAGGCATATATATTAGAATGTTGTAGGTATTGATACAACGGTCATTTTGATGTATAGAAAAAGGTCATGGGTTCAAAGGTCAAGGTCACACATGCGAAACAATACCGAAATGGTTAATTATCTCGAAAAGTATAAACTTTTTGTATAGACATGTATATTAGAATGTTGTAGGTAATGATACAACGATCATTTTAATGTATAGAAAAAGGTCATTGGTTCAAAGGTCAAGGCCACAGATGTGAAACAATACCGAAATGATTAATTATCTCTAAAACTATAAATTTTTTGTATAGGCATGTATATTAGAATGTTGTAGGTATCAATACAACGATCATTTTGATGTATAGAAAAAGGTCATGGGTTCAAAGGTCAAGGCCACAGATGTGAAACAATACCGAAATGATTAATTATCTCTAAAACTATAAACTTTTTGTATAGGCATGTATATTAGAATGTTGTAGGTATTGATACAACGATCATTTTGATGTATAGAAAAAGGTCATGGGTTCAAAGGTCAAGGTCACAGATGTGAAACAATACTGAAATGGTTAATTATCTTGAAAACTATTAACTTTTTGTATAGGAAAGTATATTAGAATATTGTAGGTATTGATACAATGGTTATCATGATTTAAAGAAAAAGTCATGGGGTTTAGTATTTATGTTTTCTTAAAATCTATCAGCTAGCCATTAGTTATCAGGTGAGCGTATCAGGCCCATGGGCCTCTTGTTTAATTAATTCTCATATGCAATGTTCACATTAATTAAACATAATCAAAGTTCAAATGATTATATTGGAGTTTCGGGCGTTTAACCAATGCGCATCGATTACATAAATGATAAACTCTCTTTGTATGGCCATCGCAGCTCAGTGGTGATTCCTCGAGAGCAAGAGGTTATGAATTGGAACCTCGGCCTGATCATACATAAAGCTTCTTCCTTGCTTGACATTCGGTATTGAGAGGAAAGAGTATAATGTGACTGTGTTTGTTTGCGATGTATACTGATTGTAGTGTGACTGTGCTTGTCTGCGGTGTATACTGATTGTAATGTGACTGTGCTTGTCTGCGATGTATACTGATTGTGATGTGACTGTGCTTTTCTGCGATGTATACTGATTGTAATGAGACTGTGCTTGTCTGCGATGTATACTGATTATAATGTGACTGTGCTTGTCTGCGGTGTATACTGATTGTGATGTGACTGTGCTTGTCTGCGATGTATACTGATTATAATGTGACTGTGCTTGTCTGCGGTGTATACTGATTATAATGTGACTGTTCTTGTTTTCGGTGTATACTGATTGTAATGTGATTGTGCTTGTCTGCGATGTATACTGATTGTAATGTGACTGTGCTTGTCTGCGATGTATACTGATTGTAATGTGACTGTGCTTGTCTGCGATGTATACTGATTATAATGTGACTGTGCTTTTCTGCGGTGTATACTGATTGTAATGTGACTGTGCTTGTCTGTGATGTATACTGATTGTAATGTGACTGTTCTTGTCTGCGGTGTATACTGATTGCAATGTGACTGTGCTTGTCTGCGATGTATACTGATTGTAATGTGACTGTGCTTGTCTGCGGTGTATACTGTGGTGTATACTGATTATAATGTGACTCTTCTTGTCTGCGATGTATACTGATTGTGATGTGATTGTGCTTGTCTGCGATGTATACTGATTGTAATGTGACTGTGCTTGTCTGCGATGTATACTGATTGTAATGTGACTGTGCTTGTCTGCGATGTATACTGATTGTAATGTGACTGTGCTTGTCTGCGGTGTATACTGATTGTAATGTGACTGTGCTTGTCTGTGATGTATACTGATTGTAATGTGACTGTGCTTGTCTGTGATGTATACTGATTGTAATGTGACTGTGTTTGTCTGCGGTGTATACTGATTGTAATGTGACTGTGCTTGTCTGCGGTGTATACTGATTGTAATGTGACTGTGCTTGTCTATGATGTTTACTGATTGTAATGTGACTGTGCTTGTCTGCGGTGTATACTGATTGTAATGTGACTGTGCTTGTCTGTGATGTATACTGATTGTACTGTGACTGTGCTTGTCTGCGGTGTATACTGATTGTAATGTGACTGTGCTTGTCTGTGGTGTATACTGATTGTAATGTGACTGTGCTTGTCTGTGGTGTATACTGATTGTAATGTGACTGTGCTTGTCTGTGATGTATACTGATTGTAATGTGACTGTGCTTGTCTGTGATGTATACTGATTGTAATGTGACTGTGCTTGTCTGCGGTGTATACTGATTGTAATGTGACTGTGCTTGTCTATGATGTTTACTGATTGTAATGTGACTGTGCTTGTCTGCGGTGTATACTGATTGTAATGTGACTGTGCTTGTCTGTGGTGTATACTGATTGTAATGTGACTGTGCTTGTCTGTGGTGTATACTGATTGTAATGTGACTGTGCTTGTCTGTGATGTATACTGATTGTAATGTGACTGTGCTTGTCTGTGGTGTATACTGATTGTAATGTGACTGTGCTTGTCTGCGGTGTGTATTGATTATAATGTGACTGTGCTTGTCTGTGATGTATACTGATTGTAATGTGACTGTGCTTGTCTGTGATGTATACTGATTGTAATATGACTGTGCTTGTCTGCGGTGTATACTGATTGTAATGTGACTGTGCTTGTCTGCGGTGTATACTGATTGTAATGTGACTGTGCTTGTCTCCGGTGTATACTGATTGTAATGTGACTGTGCTTGTCTGTGGTGTATACTGATTGTAATGTGACTGTGCTTGTCTGTGGTGTATACTGATTGTAATGTGACTGTGCTTGTCTGTGATGTATACTGATTGTAATGTGACTGTGCTTTTCTGTGATGTATACTGATTGTTATGTGACTGTGCTTGTCTGTGGTGTATACTGATTGTGATGTGACTGTGCTTGTCTGTGGTGTATACTGACTGTAATGTGACTGTGCTTGTCTGTGATGTATACTGATTGTAAAATGATTGTGCTTGTCTGTGATGTATACTGATTGTAATGTGACTGTGCTTGTCTGCGGTGTATACTGATTGTAATGTGACTGTGCTTGTCTGTGATGTATACTGATTATAATGTGACTGTGCTTGTCTGCGGTGTATACTGATTGTAATGTGACTGTGCTTGTCTGCGGTGTGTACTGATTATAATGTGACTGTGCTTGTCTGTGATGTATACTGATTGTAACGTAACTGTGCTTGTCTGTGATATATACTGATTGTAATGTGACTGTGCTTGTCTGCGGTGTATACTGATTGTAATGTGACTGTGCTTGTCTGTGGTGTATACTGATTGTAATGTGACTGTGCTTGTCTGCGGTGTATACTGATTGTAATGTGACTGTGCTTGTCTGCGGTGTATACTGATTGTAATGTGACTGTACTTGTCTGTGATGTATACTGATTGTAATGTGACTGTGCTTGTCTGTGATGTATACTGATTGTAATGTGACTGTGCTTGTCTGTGATGTATACTGATTGTAATGTGACTGTGCTTGTCTGTGGTGTATACTGATTGTAATGTGACTGTGTTTGTCTGTGATGTATACTGATTGTAATGTGACTGTGCTTGTCTGCGGTGTATACTGATTGTAATGTGACTGTGCTTGTCTGCGGTGTATACTGATTGTAATGTAACTGTACTTGTCTGTGATGTATACTGATTGTAATGTGACTGTGCTTGTCTGCGGTGTATACTGATTGTAATGTGACTGTGCTTGTCTGCGGTGTATACTGATTGTAATGTGACTGTGCTTGTCTATGATGTATACTGATTGTAATGTGACTGTGCTTGTCTGCGGTGTATACTGATTGTAATGTGACTGTGCTTGTCTGTGATGTATACTGATTGTAATGTGACTGTGCTTGTCTGTGATGTATACTGATTGTAATGTGAATGTGCTTGTCTGCGGTGTATACTGATTGTAATGTGACTGTGCTTGTCTGCGGTGTATACTGATTGTAATGTGACTGTGCTTGTCTCCGTGTATACTGATTGTAATGTAACTGTACTTGTCTGTGATGTATACTGATTGTAATGTGACTGTGCTTGTCTGCGGTGTATACTGATTGTAATGTGACTGTGCTTGTCTGTGGTGTATACTGATTGTAATGTGACTGTGCTTGTCTGCGGTGTATACTGATTGTAATGTGACTGTGCTTGTCTGCGGTGTATACTGATTGTAATGTGACTGTGCCTGTCTGTGATGTATACTGATTGTAATGTGACTGTGCTTGTCTGTGATGTATACTGATTGTAATGTGACTGTGCTTGTCTGTGATGTATACTGATTGTAATGTGACTGTTCTTGTCTGTGGTGTATACTGATTGTAATGTGACTGTGCTTGTCTGTGATGTATACTGATTGTAATGTGACTGTGCTTGTCTGCGGTGTATACTGATTGTAATGTGACTGTGCTTGTCTGCGGTGTATACTGATTGTAATGTAACTGTACCTTTCTGTGATGTATACTGATTGTAATGTGACTGTGCTTGTCTGCGGTGTATACTGATTGTAATGTGACTGTGCTTGTCTGCGGTGTATACTGATTGTAATGTGACTGTGCTTGTCTATGATGTATACTGATTGTAATGTGACTGTGCTTGTCTGCGGTGTATACTGATTGTAATGTGACTGTGCTTGTCTGTGATGTATACTGATTGTAATGTGACTGTGCTTGTCTGTGATGTATACTGATTGTAATGTGACTGTGCTTGTCTGTGATGTATACTGATTGTAATGTGACTGTGCTTGTCTGCGGTGTATACTGATTGTAATGTGACTGTGCTTGTCTATGATGTATACTGATTGTAATGTGACTGTGCTTGTCTGTGGTGTATACTGATTGTAATGTGACTGTGCTTGTCTGTGATGTATACTGATTGTAATGTGACTGTGCTTGTCTGCGGTGTATACTGATTGTAATGTGACTGTGCTTGTCTGCGGTGTATACTGATTGTAATGTGACTGTGCTTGTCTGTGATGTATACTGATTGTAATGTGACTGTGTTTGTCTGTGATGTATACTGATTGTAATGTGACTGTGCTTGTCTGCGGTGTATACTGATTGTAATGTGACTGTGCTTGTCTGTGGTGTATACTGATTGTAATGTGCCTGTGCTTGTCTGCGGTGTATACTGATTGTAATGTGACTGTGCTTGTCTGCGGTGTATACTGATTGTAATGTGACTGTGCTTGTCTGTGATGTATACTGATTCTAATGTGGCTGTGCTTGTCTGCGGTGTATACTGATTGTAATGTGACTGTGCTTGTCTGTGATGTAGACTGATTGTAATGTGACTGTGCTTGTCTGTGGTGTATACTGATTGTAATGTGACTGTGCTTGTCTGCGGTGTATACTGATTGTAATGTGACTGTGCTTGTCTGTGGTGTATACTGATTGTAATGTGACTGTGCTTGTCTGCGCTGTATACTGATTGTAATGTGACTGTGCTTGTCTGCGGTGTATACTGATTGTAATGTGACTGTGCTTGTCTGTGATGTATACTGATTGTAATGTGGCTGTGCTTGTCTGCGGTGTATACTGATTGTAATGTGACTGTGCTTGTCTGTGATGTATACTGATTGTAATGTGACTGTGCTTGTCTGTGGTGTATACTGATTGTAATGTGACTGTGCTTGTCTGCGGTGTATACTGATTGTAATGTGACTGTGCTTGTCTGTGATGTATACTGATTGTAATGTGACTGTGCTTGTCTGCGGTCTTTACTGATTGTAATGTGACTGTGCTTGTCTGTGATGTATACTGATTGTAATGTGACTGTGCTTGTCTGTGATGTATACTGATTGTAATGTGACTGTGCTTGTCTGTGATGTATACTGATTGTAATGTGACTGTGCTTGTCTGTGGTGTATACTGATTGTAATGTGACTGTGCTTGTCTGTGATGTATACTGATTGTAATGTGACTGTGCTTGTCTGCGGTGTATACTGATTGTAATGTGACTGTGCTTGTCTGCGGTGTATACTGATTGTAATGTAACTGTACTTGTCTGTGATGTATACTGATTGTAATGTGACTGTGCGTGTCTGCGATGTATACTGATTGTAATGTGACTGTGCTTGTCTGCGGTGTATACTGATTGTAATGTGACTGTGCTTGTCTATGATGTATACTGATTGTAATGTGACTGTGCTTGTCTGCGGTATATACTGATTGTAATGTGACTGTGCTTGTCTGTGATGTATACTGATTGTAATGTGACTGTGCTTGTCTGTGATGTATACTGATTGTAATGTGACTGTGCTTTTCTGCGGTGTATACTGATTGTAATGTGACTGTGCTTGTCTGCGGTGTATACTGATTGTAATGTGACTGTGCTTGTCTCCGGTGTATACTGATTGTAATGTAACTGTACTTGTCTGTGATGTATACTGATTGTAATGTGACTGTGCTTGTCTGCGGTGTATACTGATTGTAATGTGACTGTGCTTGTCTGTGGTGTATACTGATTGTAATGTAACTGTGCTTGTCTGCGGTGTATACTGATTGTAATGTGACTGTGCTTGTCTGCGGTGTATACTGATTGTAATGTGACTGTGCTTGTCTGTGATGTATACTGATTGTAATGTGACTGTGCTTGTCTGTGATGTATACTGATTGTAATGTGACTGTGCTTGTCTGTGATGTATACTGATTGTAATGTGACTGTGCTTGTCTGTGGTGTATACTGATTGTAATGTGACTGTGCTTGTCTGTGGTGTATACTGATTGTAATGTGCCTGTGCTTGTCTGCGGTGTATACTGATTGTAATGTGACTGTGCTTGTCTGCGGTGTATACTGATTGTAATGTGACTGTGCTTGTCTGTGATGTATACTGATTCTAATGTGGCTGTGCTTGTCTGCGGTGTATACTGATTGTAATGTGACTGTGCTTGTCTGTGATGTAGACTGATTGTAATGTGACTGTGCTTGTCTGTGGTGTATACTGATTGTAATGTGACTGTGCTTGTCTGCGGTGTATACTGATTGTAATGTGACTGTGCTTGTCTGTGGTGTATACTGATTGTAATGTGACTGTGCTTGTCTGCGCTGTATACTGATTGTAATGTGACTGTGCTTGTCTGCGGTGTATACTGATTGTAATGTGACTGTGCTTGTCTGTGATGTATACTGATTGTAATGTGGCTGTGCTTGTCTGCGGTGTATACTGATTGTAATGTGACTGTGCTTGTCTGTGGTGTATACTGATTGTAATGTGACTGTGCTTGTCTGCGGTGTATACTGATTGTAATGTGACTGTGCTTGTCTGTGATGTATACTGATTGTAATGTGACTGTGCTTGTCTGCGGTGTATACTGATTGTAATGTGACTGTGCTTGTCTGTGATGTATACTGATTGTAATGTGACTGTGCTTGTCTGTGATGTATACTGATTGTAATGTGACTGTGCTTGTCTGTGATGTATACTGATTGTAATGTGACTGTGCTTGTCTGTGATGTATACTGATTGTAATGTGACTGTGCTTGTCTGTGTGATGTATACTGATTGTAATGTGACTGTGCTTGTCTGTGGTGTATACTGATTGTAATGTGACTGTGCTTGTCTGTGATGTATACTGATTGTAATGTGACTGTGCTTGTCTGCGGTGTATACTGATTGTAATGTGACTGTACTTGTCTGTGATGTATACTGATTGTAATGTGACTGTGCGTGTCTGATGTATACTGATTGTAATGTGACTGTGCTTGTCTGCGGTATATACTGATTGTAATGTGACTGTGCTTGTCTATGATGTATACTGATTGTAATGTGACTGTGCTTGTCTGCGGTATACTGATTGTAATGTGACTGTGCTTTCTGCGGTGTATACTGATTGTAATGTGACTGTGCTTGTCTGTGATGTATACTGATTGTAATGTGACTGTGCTTTCTCGGTGTATACTGATTGTAATGTACTGTCTTGTCTGCGGTGTATACTGATTGTAATGTGACTGTGCTTGTCTGCGGTGTATACTGATTGTAATGTACTGTGCTTGTCTGTGTGTATACTGATTGTAATGTAACTGTGCTTGTCTGCGGTGTATACTGATTGTAATGTGACTGTGCTTGTCTGCGGTGTATACTGATTGTAATGTACTGTGCTTGTCTGTGATGTATACTGATTGTAATGTGACTGTGCTTGTCTGTGATGTATACTGATTGTAATGTGACTGTGCTTGTCTGTGATGTATACTGATTGTAATGTGACTGTGCTTGTCTGTGATGTATACTGATTGTAATGTGACTGTGCTTGTCTGTGATGTATACTGATTGTAATGTGACTGTGCTTGTCTGTGGTGTATACTGATTGTAATGTGACTGTGCTTCTCTGCGGTGTATACTGATTGTAATGTAACTGTACTTGTCTGTGATGTATACTGATTGCAATGTGACTGTGCTTGTCTGCGGTGTATACTGATTGTAATGTGACTGTGCTTGTCTGCGGTGTATACTGATTGTAATGTGACTGTGCTTGTCTATGATGTATACTGATTGTAATGTGACTGTGCTTGTCTGCGGTGTATACTGATTGTAATGTGACTGTGCTTGTCTCCGGAGTATACTGATTGTAATGTGACTGTGCTTGTCTGTGGTGTATTCTGATTGTAATGTGACTGTGCTTGGCTGTGGTGTATACTGATTGTAATGTGACTGTGCTTGTCTGTGATGTATACTGATTGTAATGTGACTGTGCTTGTCTGTGATGTATACTGATTGTTATGTGACTGTGCTTGTCTGTGGTGTATACTGATTGTGATGTGACTGTGCTTGTCTGTGGTGTATACTGACTGTTATGTGACTGTGCTTGTCTGTGATGTATACTGATTGTAATGTGATTGTGCATGTCTGTGATGTATACTGATTGTAATGTGACTGTGCTTGTCTGCGGTGTATACTGATTGTAATGTGACTGTGCTTGTCTGTGATGTATACTGATTATAATGTGACTGTGCTTGTCTGCGGTGTATACTGATTGTAATGTGACTGTGCTTGTCTGCGGTGTGTACTGATTATAATGTGACTGTGCTTGTCTGTGATGTATACTGATTGTAATGTGACTGTGCTTGTCTGTGATGTATACTGATTGTAATGTGACTGTGCTTGTCTGCGGTGTATACTGATTGTAATGTGACTGTGCTTGTCTGTGGTGTATACTGATTGTAATGTGACTGTGCTTGTCTGCGGTGTATACTGATTGTAATGTGACTGTGCTTGTCTGCGGTGTATACTGATTGTAATGTGACTGTGCTTGTCTGTGATGTATACTGATTGTAATGTGACTGTGCTTGTCTGCGGTGTATACTGATTGTAATGTGACTGTGCTTGTCTGTGATGTATACTGATTGTAATGTGACTGTGCTTGTCTGTGATGTATACTGATTGTAATGTGACTGTGCTTGTCTGTGATGTATACTCATTGTAATGTGACTGTGCTTGTCTGTGGTGTATACTGATTGTAATGTGACTGTGTTTGTCTGTGATGTATACTGATTGTAATGTGACTGTGCTTGTCTGCGGTGTATACTGATTGTAATGTGACTGTGCTTGTCTGCGGTGTATACTGATTGTAATGTAACTGTACTTGTCTGTGATGTATACTGATTGTAATGTGACTGTGCTTGTCTGCGGTGTATACTGATTGTAATGTGACTGTGCTTGTCTGCGGTGTATACTGATTGTAATGTGACTGTGCTTGTCTATGCTGTATACTGATTGTAATGTGACTGTGCTTGTCTGCGGTGTATACTGATTGTAATGTGACTGTGCTTGTCTGTGATGTATACTGATTGTAATGTGACTGTGCTTGTCTGTGATGTATACTGATTGTAATGTGAATGTGCTTGTCTGCGGTGTATACTGATTGTAATGTGACTGTGCTTGTCTGCGGTGTATACTGATTGTAATGTGACTGTGCTTGTCTCCGGTGTATACTGATTGTAATGTAACTGTACTTGTCTGTGATGTATACTGATTGTAATGTGACTGTGCCTGTCTGCGGTGTATACTGATTGTAATGTGACTGTGCTTGTCTGTGATGTATACTGATTGTAATGTGACTGTGCTTGTCTGCGGTGTATACTGATTGTAATGTGACTGTGCTTGTCTGCGGTGTATACTGATTGTAATGTGACTGTGCTTGTCTGTGATGTATACTGATTGTAATGTGACTGTGCTTGTCTGTGATGTATACTGATTGTAATGTGACTGTGCTTGTCTGTGGTGTATACTGATTGTAATGTGACTGTGCTTGTCTGTGATGTATACTGATTGTAATGTGACTGTGCTTGTCTGCGGTGTATACTGATTGTAATGTGACTGTGCTTGTCTGCGGTGTATACTGATTGTAATGTAACTGTACTTGTCTGTGATGTATACTGATTGTAATGTGACTGTGCTTGTCTGCGGTGTATACTGATTGTAATGTGACTGTGCTTGTCTGCGGTGTATACTGATTGTAATGTGACTGTGCTTGTCTATGATGTATACTGATTGTAATGTGACTGTGCTTGTCTGCGGTGTATACTGATTGTAATGTGACTGTGCTTGTCTGTGATGTATACTGATTGTAATGTGGCTGTGCTTGTCTGCGGTGTATACTGATTGTAATGTGACTGTGCTTGTCTGTGGTGTATACTGATTGTAATGTGACTGTGCTTGTCTGCGGTGTATACTGATTGTAATGTGACTGTGCTTGTCTGTGATGTATACTGATTGTAATGTGACTGTGCTTGTCTGTGGTGTATACTGATTGTAATGTGACTGTGCTTGTCTGTGATGTATACTGATTGTAATGTTATTGTGCTTGTCTGTGGTGTATACTGATTGTAATGTGGTTGTTCTTGTCTGCGGTGTATACTGATTGTAATGTGACTGTGCTTGTCTGTGGTGTATACTGATTGTAATGTGACTGTGCTTGTCTGTGATGTATACTGATTGTAATGTGACTGTGCTTGTCTGCGGTGTATACTGAATGTAATGTGACTGTGCTTGTCAGCGGTGTATACTGATTGTAATGTGACTGTGCTTGTCTGTGATGTATACTGATTGTAATGTGACTGTGCTTGTCTGTGGTGTATACTAATTGTAATGTGACTGTGCTTGTCTGTGGTGTATACTGATTGTAATGTGACTGTGCTTGTCTGTGATGTATACTGATTGTAATGTGACTGTGCTTGTCTGCGGTGTATACTGATTGTAATGTGACTGTGCTTGTCTGTGATGTATACTGATTGTAATGTGACTGTGCTTGTCTGTGATGTATACTGATTGTAATGTGACTGTGCTTGTCTGCGGTATATACTGATTGTAATATGACTGTGCTTGTCTGCGGTGTATACTGATTGTAATGTGACTGTGCTTGTCTGTGATGTATACTGATTGTGATGTGACTGTGCTTGTGTGCGATGTATACTGATTGTAATGTGACTGTGCTTGTCTGCCGTGTATACTGATTGTGTTGTGACTGTGCTTGTCTGTGATGTATACTGATTGTAATGTGACTGTGCTTGTCTGCGGTGTATACTGATTGTAATGTGACTGTGCTTGCCTGTGGTGTATACTGATTGTAATGTGACTGTGCTTGTCTGTGGTGTATACTGATTGTAATGTGACTGTGCTTGTCTGTGGTGTATACTGATTGTAATGTGACTGTGCTTGTCTGCGGTGTATACTGATTGTGATGTGACTGTGCTTGTCTGTGATGTATACTGATTGTAATGTGACTGTGCTTGTCTGCGGTTTATACTGATTGTAATGTGACTGTGCTTGTCTGCGGTGTATACTGATTGTAATGTGACTGTGCTTGTCTGTGGTGTATACTGATTGTAATGTGACTGTGCTTGTCTGCGGTGTATACTGATTGTAATGTGACTGTGCTTGTCTGTGGTGTATACTGATTTTAATGTGACTGTGCTTGTCTGTGATGTATACTGATTGTAATGTGGCTGTGCTTGTCTGCGGTGTATACTGATTGTAATGTGACTGTGCTTGTCTGTGATGTAGACTGATTGTAATGTGACTGTGCTTGTTTGTGGTGTATACTGATTGTAATGTGACTGTGCTTGTCTGCGGTGTATACTGATTGTAATGTGACTGTGCTTGTCTGCGGTGTATACTGATTGTAATGTGACTGTGCTTTCTGTGGGTGTATACTGATTGTAATGTGACTGTGCTTGTCTGCGGTGTATACTGATTGTAATGTGACTGTGCTTGTCTGCGGTGTATACTGATTGTAATGTGACTGTGCTTGTCTGTGATGTATACTAATTGTAATGTGGCTGTGCTTGTCTGCGGTGTATACTGATTGTAATGTGACTTTGCTTGTCTGTGATGTATACTGATTGTAATGTGACTGTGCTTGTCTGTGGTGTATACTGATTGTAATGTGACTGTGCTTGTCTGCGGTGTATACTGATTGTGATGTGACTGTGCTTGTCTGTGATGTATACTGATTGTAATGTGACTGTGCTTGTCTGCGGTTATACTGATTGTAATGTGACTGTGCTTGTCTGCGGTGTATACTGATTGTAATGTGACTGTGCTTTTCTGTGGTGTATACTGATTGTAATGTGACTGTGCTTGTCTGCGGTGTATACTGATTGTAATGTGACTGTGCTTGTCTGCGGTGTATACTGATTGTAATGTGACTGTGCTTGTCTGTGATGTATACTAATTGTAATGTGGCTGTGCTTGTCTGCGGTGTATACTGATTGTAATGTGACTTTGCTTGTCTGTGATGTATACTGATTGTAATGTGACTGTGCTTGTCTGTGGTGTATACTGATTGTAATGTTACTGTCCTTGTCTGCGGTGTATACTGATTGTAATGTGACTGTGCTTGTCTGTGATGTATACTGATTGTAATGTGACTGTGCTTGTCTGTGGTGTATACTGATTGTAATGTGACTGTGCTTGTCTGCGGTGTATACTGATTGTAATGTGACTGTGCTTGTCTGCGGTGTATACTGATTGTAATGTGACTGTGTTTGTCTGTGGTGTATACTGATTGTAATGTGACTGTGCTTGTCTGCGGTGTATACTGATTGTAATGTGACTGTGCTTGTCTGCGGTGTATACTGATTGTAATGTGACTGTGCTTGTCTGTGATGTATACTGATTGTAATGTGTCTGTGCTTGTCTGCGGTGTATACTGATTGTAATGTGACTGTGCTTGTCTGTGATGTATACTGATTGTAATGTGACTGTGCTTGTCTGTGGTGTATACTGATTGTAATGTGACTGTGCTTGTCTGCGGTGTATACTGATTGTAATGTGACTGTGCTTGTCTGTGATGTATACTGATTGTAATGTGACTGTGGTTGTCTGTGGTGTATACTGATTGTAATGTGACTGTGCTTGTCTGTGGTGTATACTGATTGTAATGTGACTGTGCTTGTCTGTGGTGTATACTGATTGTAATGTGACTGTGTTTATCTGCGGTGTATACTGATTGTAATGTGACTGTGCTTGTCTGTGATGTATACTGATTGTAATGTGATTATGCTTGTCTGTGATGTATACTGATTGTAATGTGACTGTGCTTGTCTGCGGTGTATACTGATTGTAATGTGACTGTGCTTGTCTGCGGTGTATACTGATTGTAATGTGACTGTGCTTTTCTGTAATGTATACTGATTGTAATGTGACTGTGCTTGTCTGTGGTGTATACTGATTGTAATGTGACTGTGCTTGTCTGTGATGTATACTGATTGTAATGTTACTGTGCTTGTCTGTGGTGTATACTGATTGTAATGTGGTTGTTCTTGTCTGCGGTGTATACTGATTGTAATGTGACTGTGCTTGTCTGTGGTGTATACTGATTGTAATGTGACTGTGCTTGTCTGTGATGTATACTGATTGTAATGTGACTGTGCTTGTCTGCGGTGTATACTGATTGTAATGTGACTGTGCTTGTCTGCGGTGTATACTGATTGTAATGTGACTGTGCTTGTCTGTGATGTATACTGATTGTAATGTGACTGTGCTTGTCTGTGGTGTATACTAATTGTAATGTGACTGTGCTTGTCTGTGGTGTATACTGATTGTAATGTGACTGTGCTTGTCTGTGATGTATACTGATTGTAATGTGACTGTGCTTGTCTGCGGTGTATACTGATTGTAATGTGACTGTGCTTGTCTGTGATGTATACTGATTGTAATGTGACTGTGCTTGTCTGTGATGTATACTGATTGTAATGTGACTGTGCTTGTCTGCGGTATATACTGATTGTAATATGACTGTGCTTGTCTGCGGTGTATACTGATTGTAATGTGACTGTGCTTGTCTGTGATGTATACTGATTGTGATGTGACTGTGCTTGTCTGCGATGTATACTGATTGTAATGTGACTGTGCTTGTCTGCGGTGTATACTGATTGTGTTGTGACTGTGCTTGTCTGTGATGTATACTGATTGTAATGTGACTGTGCTTGTCTGCGGTGTATACTGATTGTAATGTGACTGTGCTTGCCTGTGGTGTATACTGATTGTAATGTGACTGTGCTTGTCTGTGGTGTATACTGATTGTAATGTGACTGTGCTTGTCTGTGGTGTATACTGATTGTAATGTGACTGTGCTTGTCTGCGGTGTATACTGATTGTGATGTGACTGTGCTTGTCTGTGATGTATACTGATTGTAATGTGACTGTGCTTGTCTGCGGTGTATACTGATTGTAATGTGACTGTGCTTGTCTGTGATGTATACTGATTGTAATGTGACTGTGCTTGTCTGTGGTGTATACTGATTGTAATGTGACTGTGCTTGTCTGCGGTGTATACTGATTGTAATGTGACTGTGCTTGTCTGTGGTGTATACTGATTGTAATGTGACTGTGCTTGTCTGCGGTGTATACTGATAGTGATGTGACTGTGCTTGTCTGTGATGTATACTGATTGTGATGTGACTGTGCTTGTCTGTGATGTATACTGATTGTAATGTGACTGTGCTTGTCTGTGATGGATACTGATTGTAATGTGACTGTGCTTGTCTGTGGTGTATACTGATTGTGAGCTAGCATTTTAAAGACGTCTTGAGCGCGCGCTAATACAAGGTAGGCCACACAACTCACTCCGACACATTTCGCGCATACATGAACTCGTTCTTAGATGAATTCTTAGAGATTTATGAATCAGTTTTCGTGGCGAAAACTTGAACAAATACAGATGCGACGTCAAACAGTATTATAACTAACCAACCAACCGACCAACCACTCTGTTTTCTGAGTGAGAATAACGACTCATACTTGTGTGGTGCACTAGAATCACTTATATAGAAAGCTTTAGTTCTGGTTTCATTCCTGACAAAACGTAAAAAGTGGAAATGCTACCAACTTTACAATACGGATAAAACATTTTCTGTAAAATGACATTTATATATGAGTGTAGTATGCAAAAATTATGACATTTTACAGTGCATTAAAATTTTATGGTTTTTCTCTGACAAAAGTTTATGCAAATTAGATAAAATTTCTATTTTAAATGCAAAATTAGATATAAAATTTTGTCTAAAATTGCAAAATTGTATAAAATTAAGAAACATCAGAGAAAAAACATACCAGGACAAATTTCTATTGTGAGAGGTTTACTGTTTACTTAAATAATAATAATAATATAATAATAATAATAATAATAATAATAATAATAATAATATTCATAGTAATAATAAACAAAATAAAAATTCATAAAAACTTTAAAAAATTTCTAATCAAATTCCTCAATACATGTTATTTATTTATTTATTTATTTATTTATCTATTTATTTATTTATTTATTTATTTATTTATTTATTTATTTATTTATTTATTTATTTATTTATTATCTTGTTTGACGTGTTTCTTGTTTATTGTTTATTTTATCGTGGTTTATTTTTGTTGGTTAGTCAATATTCTATGGTTGGTCATTGCCAAGTACTGCCTTTATTATTTTTTGTTTTTTTTTGTTATTACCCATTGCAAGTGCCTTTATTTCAACTACAAATTATATATCCCAATTCATTAAATAATCAAAATCAAATATAATATAATATAATATATATAATATAATATAATATAATATAATATAATATAATATAATATAATATAATATAATATAATATAATATAATATAATATAATATAATATAATATAATATAATAATAATGCAGTGGCAACATCCAAAGCACATTACATTATATCATATGAATCTTGGAGCTGAGTGGCGTAAAGGAGTCTTACGTATAGATTTTTTCAATATCATAACATAGAAGCGATCAGTTCGATGATGGTAGAGGAAACCAGAGTCTCCGGAGAAAACCAGCGATTTTTTGCCAAGCCAACTTGCAAAAGTTGCTCATATAAGGGATTTCTCCCAGGAGGATTCGAGCCTAGAAGACGAGAGGTACTGTGATTCTTACTGAGCCCCCGGTTTTGTGTATATTTTCAGTTCAATAGTAAGTATATATTTATCATAGTGACAGAATCAATATAATACCATAAAAATTTACAATATATTATACATGAAAATTTACAATATATTATACATGAAAATTTACAATATATTATACATAAAAATTTACAATATATTATACATAAAACTACTTATATGTTCATATTCCAGCCATATGTGGCTTACGAGACACTTTTATATGTATAATACCAGAGACATATAAATTTTATATGTCTCTGATAATACCTATTTATCATGAAAAAAAAACCAATTGCATAGACCATAACATAATATTCCTCATTATAAAGAACTGATTATAACAATTCAGGGGATAATTAAGATTACAATTTAAAAAGTGAAAGTGCCAATTCATAATGACAAAGACAAATAATTATTGTCAAACATGGGGAAAATGAATGTTGTTGAAAAAAATCACAATGTCATTGTCTATTTAATAACAATATTCCTCATTGATACAATTCATACAAATAATTATAATCATACACGGATATAAATATTTATTGAAATAAAACCTATTTTCAGTGTCTATATTACACACATTCCGGATATATTCTAATATATTAATATATATAACATATAAATCATCCTTTAGTATTTACTGTGAATCATGTAGAATTTTATCATTTTTATTGTCTCGCCTGGTGGAGTTTGATCGTATTCTAGTTTTGTTGATTATCGGGAAACATGTTACTCAGTTTTAATTAGTTTAAAGGCCGTATTTAGTTTCATAGTCAAATTAATGTGCTGTTCAATTAATTCTATTTAGTCTAAATTGTCTAATTTCAGTTAACGCCAACATGTGTTATAACTTTAAACATCAATAAAGCACATTTGTTGCATGGGCGGGGCTAAGGCTTTCTATCTCCATTCATCTGAACGATCATTAATTTGATTGGTTATTCCGTTAATTGTGTCCCGCCCATTTATCGACTGAATGTGTTGTATACTGGTGAAAGATTACATTAGAAGGAGATGTAGTACACCAAAAAGCGACGGACAGAGAGTTAAATTATAATCCAGGTTTTTACAACACAACAAAACTTGAGATAATCACAAAACAAGTCATTAGTAAGAGAAGTAACAAGTAAGAGAAGTAACAACATCTTTATAGTGTAGTTAAAACCGCCATTCAACCTGTTAATGGATTTGATGTTTATTTTAGCATAAGCTCTTTAATGGCGATTTCATATTTATGTTGACATTCTGATTTCTGCATTAATTCAGGACAATATTCTGACGGGATTGACAGTACATTTTACCCAGTCTGTTGGATGACGGACACTGAAGTTTGTCGACGACTGGTTAATTTTGAATGATTCATCATGACAAACGGTAAGTCACTTATCTTTGGTATTTTTACATTTTGTTGACCTATTTATGTGTTTCTGTTAACAAAAATCTAAAAAATATCTCCATTTTCTAAATTTATTTTATCAAACTGATACAAGGAAACGCTGTGTTTCATTTGATATTGAAACTTTGATAATATCGTCTGCTTCTGTAATATGTAAATTTATCAGTGTATCAACAGAGACATGTCAATCATTGATCACGGTGACAGCAAAAATAAATTAATATGTAGTTCTTAGCATTTTATGTTTTTATTATATTATTGTAGGTACAGATGAGAGTATGGTTAATGGCACGATGCAGACGGTACGGAGTTGTCCTAGTAATGGCGAGGGACAGGATGGTTCGGTGTTTGGGACCACTGTAAAGTCCTGTGCCGGGTGCGGAGGCAGGATTATGGAGCGATACCTACTACACGCTATGGAACGTTACTGGCATACAGGGTGTTTGAAATGTTCGTGTTGTCAGACTAAATTAGAACATTTAGGATCGTGTTTCACACGTGCAGGGATGATATTGTGTAAAAATGATTATATTAGGTAGGTCTATCATTCATTGAGAGAGAGTGAGAGAGAGAGAGAGAGAGATCAAGCACACAAACACATGTAATGGAACTATGGAACTGTTTAAAACTTATCTCACATTTACGTTAGTGTAAGCTTTCCATTTTCCATGGGATAAAACTTTAGGGTATGGATCAAGTTTGTGTGGTACTTGCGAAGTCTGTGAAGGAGAGTGACAGGGGATCAGGTCCCAGTTTCACAATCATAAAGATCTTTAACTAATATTATTGTCCTTAACTTGAACTCGAATAATTTGAAATCTGGGTAATTTTGGTACTTTTCAAGATATACATGGATTTAAGGTGCCATTTTGAAAACCACTCTTAACTTGTTACCTCTATATCAAAATTTTGTTGATATCTTTTATTTATAGTGTCATGAAATAATGTTGAAATTTAAGATTTTAAGTTAAGTAAAGAATAAGGGCAGGTCTAGTAGTGGTCCTGGCTATGTTCGGTCCAGCCACTCCTCACAAACACGAATCCATATCCTTATTAAAACAACAACACCCCCCCCCCAGTTTGATTAAACCCTGTAAGTATACAAAGAATTAATCATGATTTCTTAATTTATTTGTATCTTCCTTCTAAATGATTAAAATATTACAAGATAATCAAGGAACAAGGTTGTAGAAAATAACACAACATACACAACATCCAGCTGTTTATACACTAAAGAAGATATTTTTTGTTTCTGATGTAGCGTGATATAGACTCAGTAGATCTGTATTATGAAACCCTGTACGTTGGTGTTACAGTCGGGTTGTATTAATTTTGTATACACAGGTTGTTGAATTCAATTCATTAGCAAGCTTCCCTTTCAACCTTCTCTTATCAATAATGCATACTTTCAATTAATTGCCTCCTTAATTACGAGTCCTTCTAGCACCCAGCATATGGGGAACATATGTTCTAATTTACGTGGGAACTTTTTTCATTATTTGCAGAAAGGTTGTAGTTTTTGTCACTTTTCTATATAAGCCATATATTCATTAAGTACATTTGAGTAGTTGATTTGATTGGCACTGTTTAGATATAGACACGATCGATCGGCGTGGTATAATTGAACACAATGAGATTTTTATTAATGTTAAATATTAGATGATAATTATATACAAGTTGAACTTTCTCTAGGCTTAATGAGACAAATATTTATCAAGATAGTAGAGAGTAAATGAAGCAATACCCTGACACAATAAGGCTAAATTGGACTTCATTAAACCGACATAATTACAATACAAGAAACTCATTACACGAACATTTATATCGGGCTATATATAATGAAAAGTAAATTACAAACTATAGAGAAGTTCTGAAGCATGTAGTTTTATATACAACAATGTAATTACGTCTACTCTTATTTCCATTATGAGTTATTGATACTTGGTATTAACGGGCGGATGTCAAATATACCATAAATGGACTTTTTAATAAAATAAAAATATATTACATTCTTAGTGTAATATACAGCTACATGTATATTTAAACTTGAATTATATCCCAAATGAGGTGTTTGTTATATTTGGTTCAATATTCCAAGTGAAATATACAGTTTCAGTTTTAAAACTGGAATTATATCCCAAATGAGGCGTTTGTCAAATTTGGTGCAATATTTCTGGTGTTTTAAGTTGAATGGATCCCAAATGAAGTGTTTGTGATATTTTAGTGAAATATACAGTTTAAAAAGTTGAATGTATCCCAAATCATGTGCTTGTCAAATTTTGTTTAACTTGGCGAACTATTTTATTTTTAACTTTGACATGGAAACTGTAAAAAATAATTCCCGATGTTCTTGTGAAGTAAATTTGATACTGTAGCTAAGGCAGAATAGAATGCACACCCCAACCACATCGACCTCAAGTAAGAAAGGGTTTCCTTTATCACAGACTTTTACTGGTTGGCTCCAATTCAGTATGATGTACTGCATACATCCTCCCCTGCTTGAAGTAGAACGCACAACCCTGCTTATGTTATACTTAATTTAGAACGTAACCCTCCCCTTCTTGAAGTAGAACGTACATCCTCACATGATTGAGGTAGAACGCACAACCTACCTTGCTTATATAGTTAAGGTAGAACGTACATACCTACCCTGCTTATATAGTTAAGGTAGAACGTACATACCTACCCTGCTTATATAGTTAAGGTAGAACGTACATACCTACCCTGCTTATGTAGTTAAGGTAGAACGTACATACCTACCCTGCTTATATAGTTAAGGTAGAACGTAATCCTCAATGCTAATAGTTGATATATAGTGTACACCCTCCCCTGCTTATAGTTAAGGTAAAACACACTCCTCCCTGCATATAGTTAAGGTAGAACGAACACTTCCCCTGCTTAAAGTTAAGGTGAAACGCACACTCCCCTGCTTATAGTTAAGGTAGAACGCACACCCTCCTCTGATTATAGTTAGATGGAACGTAACATACCTGCTTATAGTTATGGTAGAACGCACACCCTCCCCTGGAAATAGTTATGGTAGAACGCACACCCTCCCCTGCCGCAAGTTACAGTTACGTTAAAACGTAACCCTACCCTGCTTATAGTTAAGGTAGAACGAACACTTCCCCTGCTTATAGTTAAGTGAAACGCACACTCCCCTGCTTATAGTTAAGGTAGAACGCACACCCTCCCCTGATTATAGTTAGGTGGAACGTAACAATACCTGCTTATAGTTATGGTAGAACGCACACCCTCCCCTGCTTATAAATATGATAGAACGCACACCCTCCCCTGCTTATAGTTATGATAGAACGTACACCCTCCCCTGCTTATAGTTATGGTAGAACGCACACCCTCCCCTGCCTACAGTTAAGGTAAAACGTAATCCTCTTCTGCTTATAGTTATGGTAAAACGTTACCCTACCCTGATTATAGTTAAGGTGGAACGCACACTTCCCCTGCTTATAGTTAGGTGGAACGCATACTTCCCCTGCATATAGTTAGGTGGAACGCACACCCTCCCCTGCTTACAGTTACGGTAAAACGTAACCCTACCCTGCTTATAGTTAAGGTAAAACGTAACCCTCCCCTGCCTATAGTTAAGGTAGAACGCACACCCTCCCCTGGTAATAGTTATGGTAGAACGCACACCCTCCCCTGCTTACAGTTACGGTAAAACGTAACCCTACCCTGCTTATAGTTAAGGTAAAACGTAACCCTCCCCTGCCTATAGTTAAGGTAGAACGCACACCCTCCCCTGCTTATAGTTAAGGTAAAACGTAACAATACCCTGCCTATAGTTATGGTAGAACGCACACCCTCCCCTGCTTATAGTTAAGGTAAAACGTAACCCTACCCTGCCTATAGTTAAGGTAGAACGCACACCCTCCCCTGCTTATAGTTAAGGTAAAACGTAACCCTACCCTGCCTATAGTTAAGGTAGAACGCACACCCTCCCCTGCTTATAGTTAAGGTAAAACGTAACCCTCCACTGCCTATAGTTAAGGTAGAACGCACACCCTCCCCTGCTTATAGTTAAGGTAAAACGTAACCCTACCCTGCCTATAGTTAAGGTAGAACGCACACCCTCCCCTGCTTATAGTTAAGGTAAAACGTTACCCTACCCTGTCTATAGTTGAGGACGTTTCTGGTTTGTTTCATTTTTTGATTGCCTTGGCTACTGTCAGCTTACAGATTGCTTAGTTCCTATAAAACAGATAGTCAAAAACATGTTTCATATCACGTATGTTAATTTGTTGAAAGATAATTTATTTGCATAGTCATTAATTGTAAAAATGTTCATCTTGGATACCGCGGTCGTTTGTGCAGATGTTACAGAGGCGACACACACGCTCGTGATTCGATATACAGACAGTACAGATCTGTTGAAAGTTTAACACTGAGGCAACGAATAGGAGTCGAAGCACGACTGCTGAGTGGCCGAACTAGAATGGATAACTAGTGACCGAAACGCTGTCGGGAGGTAGATATTTCAGGTGTCGAGATGTAGCTAGCGAGGGGACGAGTTGAGTTACAGATTCGGCATTAATTCGGTAGCTAAGTATTAAACTCTCGACAGGCCTGTACAGTACCTTCTCCGCTCCTTTATCCTTGTTAAGTATGCCACCTGAAGTTTCCAGTAGGCGACTTTAGGGAAGCTGTTAATTACCCTAATATAAAACACTTGTTAATTAGCAAGCATCTAAAAATCAGTCCATTGAGACACTCCCGGTCTACCATATAGAGAGTCCCGTCGTGTTATATAGATATAATACATGTACAATTAGTAACTAAAACAGTCACATCGGCAGTCTCTCGATGACTGTCACATCGACGATCTTCCGATAACTGTCAAATCAGCGATATGTCGATAACTGTCACATCAGCAGTATCTTGTCACATCGACGGTCTCTTGATAACCATCACATCGACGAACTCTCCATAACTGTCACACCGACAGCTGGTCTCTCGATAAATACAAAATTAACGTCACATCGACGAACTCTCGATTACTGTCATATCGACAGCTGGTCTCGATAACAGACGTGTAGCTGTGTCACATGGACGGATAGTTGCTATAAGCTGCCTCATCGACAGTCAGCTTTAACTTACCCGTAAAACATCCCAGTTCTTTGCAAGTTTTGAAAAGATTGAGATTAAACTCGTGTCCCGGTTTCACAATCATTCCTTCTTAATTTAAATTTGACTTTGAATATTTCGCTAGTGAATTGGAATTCATTACATTTATATATTAATGTTGTCGAAACTTTTACCTTCTAGTACCATGAAATATTGTCAGGCTCAGTTTCACAATCATTCATTGACTAAGATTTTCCTTAACTTAAATTTCGCAAAGCAACCTCTGTTAGTAGTTCTGTTTGAACTATGGATGTACATTTATGACGAAACTAAATGCAGATGTTATAAAGGTTGAAGTGATCTTAAAATGACACCTTAAATTTCTAAATATCTTATAACATTTCGCAAAAATATTAAGATTTCAAATTCGCAAAAATATTAAGATTTCAAATTCGCAAAAATATTAAGATTTTCAAAAATATTAAGATATTAAATTTCGCAAAAATATTAAGATATTAAATTCGCAAAAATATTAAGATTTCAAATTTTTAGTTAATGTATGATTGTGAAACCGAAGCCCGTCCATACATTGTACCGCCCGGTATAGCGTGTTCCCTGTAGGCAAAAAGTAAGGTAGAAGGACGGATGCCTTGTAGACTCGGCTAGAACACACGTGTGTGATTGATAACGTTAATTGAGGAGGGTTGACTAAGTACTGCGTATATCATAAATTATCTATTTCTGATATTGATCTCAGATCAGAGTTAAAAGTCAATATTATTGATATTAAATGAGGCGTAACAGACAAATCAGGGAGGAACAATAATTTATCAATGTCGGGTCTGGCTTCTAGCGGGCAATCTGCCGTCATGTTTAATGTAACTTAAACTATTTATACCAGATGTCCAAATTTAACTTGATTAAATGTCCGATTATTATCTTTTTATTACATTCTAATTAACAAATGACAAATGAAATTTAAGATGGATAGAGGTTTTTGACGTTTGTCAATGGCGCGTACCCGAGGTCACGTGGGTTTTATAGTTTAACATGTTGTTGCTGAGGAAGGAAAAACCAGCTGTTGCTGTCATGTTCTTTTTGTTTTTGAGATGTCTTAGGTAACCCAATGTGCTAATTAAAACGTGCCTGTGTGCGCCCACGGTATGGCATAAAAACACACCTTCAGTCTGTATAATTATGTAGCCGCCATTGTTATATGATGCGTTTGTAGGAGGAGGAGATCTTTATTGGCATTACATTTGCTAGGTCTCTAACAAATTCAGTAAAATTATTAGCAGCCAAATTCCAAAAAAATAATGAAAATATAGTCTTTTAAAGTATTTTTCCAAAATTTTTATAAAACATATTACTTTTGTAAAAAGAATTTCTCAGAAATAAGTAGCCAATGGCGATTTTGGCTATCAGGTATGAACATACTGAATTGCAATATATGAATTTTATTTATTTTTTTAAGTATTAAAAAGTATGTCATAAGCTAAACTTTGAATACTAATCTCTCACAAAATAGCATATAACTATGATATTTAAGTGTCATTAAAAAATTATCAACACGGTTGCCAGTCAATGCATATATCTCATTATCAATTATCAAGTTTTGTTACCCCCCCCCCCCCCCCGACACACACGGGATCGACAACCTCAGTTTCGACTTAATCGGTCATTGAACGTTACTTTTAGCAGCTCATGTTCAATACCTGGTCCCACTCGTAATGTTACAAGGCGACGTACCTGTTACATACAACCAGATATTATATATAATTATTAAATTATCACTCACTGCCAATCTATCAATTTTTAAAAGATTTACCATCTAGAAACGTAATTTTGTCAATGCGTTGAATATTTGAGTGAGGGGCAATGTATTATAACTGGTAGTTAGCACAATTTGAAAGTCATTAAATTTGTAATTACATCTCAAAGAATATTGACACTTAAATTTAAAATTTAACTTTATTACTTTATGTATTTGAGATGGTGTTTTTAATATAAAATCCAATTATCTGTCTAAACGGAATAAGGTGCCACTGTGATATTTCTCACAGCGGGGTAGAATAACCGATACAACACAGTCTTAAAATGAAGATAGAAAAACAGTTAATAGAAAGTCTTGATGACAAGAGACCTTCCTCACCTGCCTTAACGGAAAAGTAAGATTAAAATGGCCGACAGCATGAGGATTTTATCTGATTAAACCCAACAGATAAATATTTAATTAATTTTAAATGGATTTTAGATGAATTGATTTGATAAGGTTTCCCGCGTTTAACACATAAATCTTCAAAAATATCTTATTGTTTTTTTATGTGCAGTTATTATCTAGAGGGTTTTGTTTAAATTAATTGATTATTTTATCGCGAGTTTAATTATTAATTGTACCATGGATACGTGATCTGTTTACATTTTACTTCCTTTTAATTTTCCCATAATGGACAATTTTAAATTAATATTATTAGTGTTTTCTTTGATGGATTAGAATTGAATGAATAACTAATCAACGTTATGCTCTTGTGCTTCGGCTCCCGGAAATGATAGTGCGAGTTTGCGAGTTCGTGATATTTCTGGCCCTATGTGCACGGCGTCTAATGGAACTTTATGCTATCGTGAATCGGCTCTCGGAGAGAGAGATGATATCGCGAGTTCGTGATATTTCTGGCCCTAGTATACACGGCGTCTGTGTGATTCAGCGGCATCGGTGGCCAAATGCCTAGTGCTTAACTTTCGACAGATCTGTACCGTACATGCAGTTGAAGACTGTTCACGTGACGTGACCGAGACCGAAACAACTCGACACACATATTATTCCTACAGTACGGACATGTCGGAAGTTAAACACTGAGAGAATGAAAAGGAGCCAAAGCTCGGTTGTCAAGTGGCCAAGATACGGATAGCAAGTATCCGAAAAGCTGACGAGGAAACGTGAGATAAAAGCTGCCGAAAAAGTTGTCGAGAGATTGCTAACACGTTGCCGAAATATAGCACTATTTCGTGTTAAACTTCCGACAGGTCTGTACTGTACATCCGGGGGAGATGTTGTCGTAAAGTTTGACACGTGACCTAAGTTGTCATTTCTTTTGTTTTATTGTACAAATCAAACCATTTTAATTGTAAAACAATGGGTTAGAGTAAACAGCTGTTGTCTGTATACAACATATGATAATGACATGTCTGCAGACCGAAGAATTTTCTAATTAACGATAGCATTGTGCGTAAAATTATCACGTGCATTTTTGGACGTGAGTCTACTAATAAAGATATATATACGTAATCAGAACCTAGATCTAGATAATTATGACAATTGTTCTTTATTTTTGAAACTCAGATATTGGCTGAATTGTCATTTCTTTAGCATTCGTACTACACACTCGGTTTTCTCTATGACGTTCGTACGGCTCATCCGATGTTTTAATTGCGTTCGTACTACACGTCCGATGTCTTTTAATTGCGTTCATACTACTCTATCACTTCCGTACTACACGTCCGATGTTCTTTATCACGTCCGTATCTACACGTCCGATGTTCTCTATCACGTTCGTACTACACTTCCGATGTTCTCTATCACGTCTGCACTACACGTCCGATGTTCTCTATCACGTCCGTACTACACGTCCGATGTTCTCTATCACGTCCGTACTACACGTCCGATGTTCTCTATCACTTCCGATGTTTTCTATCACGTAGTACTTACTGTCATTGTTATCCATTACGATCTTGCTGCACGTCCAATGTTTACGTCCGATGCTATATAACTGTCTGTAATGGCGACGTCTCTCTCTCTCTCTCTCTCTCTCTCTCTCTCTCTCTCTCTCTCTCTCTCTCTCTCTCTCTCTCTCTTTCTCCCTCTCTCTCTCTCTGTGGGCTTGTGAAAATATTTTATCCTTTAAAATATGGAATGTGCAATTTCGATATATATCCGTCATGCTTGTATATAACGATTTGAAGTTAAAGATAAGATGCCTTGTGTTATGTGTCTTATTGTAACAAGGATGATTTTTTTGACAGCGAGATGATGGGGGAGTGAAAGTGAAGCTTTGTACCTAATCATAAACATTCGTACACCGCGGGGACACTTGTAGATTTCCGGAACATAAATCAAAATCATCACATGAACACACTAAATGATATTTGAGAGTGGTCAGAATTTAAAAGGGGAAACAATATTTAAATAAATGGCCTGTCATACTAACAACACTGCATATGTTCCTCCCAACCGATTTTAAAATGAACTGCTTTCTCTTTAATATAACTATTTGCAAGTGCTAATATGATTAAGTGTAGAATTGAGTATAGGGCAAGCAGAAATGAGAATATGGTCCCAAGGCCATGAACTTTGGTCAAAATAATACAAAAATTTATCCTGCAACTAACGTGTACATTGACATCATAAAGCCTGCCGAATAAACCTTATCTTTATTCGGTCACTGACCCAATAAAGCCACGCGCTAACTGTGACGTCACAGTTACGGCACTGCTTTTTCCATTCAACATTTGACGTAACCTTTGACCCAAATGAACCCCATTTTCAATGTATAATAAACATGATCAATAAATTCATAAATTTTAATATTTTATTTTAAAAAAAAGATTGATTTTTTAAAAAATACACGTAGTTATATAAATATGATTTAAAAATAAAAATGAAAAGTTATAAGTTGTTACTTTATTCCGCCGGACTTTTAGAATATGGCAGAAATACGGAAAAACGTCTGCAACTGAAGACAACATTTCATCAAAGAATATTTATTTTAATATTATTATTGTAAGAATTTAAGATTTTGTTACATATATTAAATATGAAAATAATATCGTATTGTAGTTATTTATTTAAATAATTGAGAACTACATGTGCTTGAACGTCGGACTGAGCGAAAATGACAAGTACGGATGTGATGGGGTAGCGTGACGTCACGTAAACATTTGTATCCTTGTGCTTGGAGTGCAAACAAACAAGTCAAACAGATGGATAACACGCAGCTACAATTATAATTTTAGGACGTATCTGTTGCAGGATAAAGTAAATACATGGTCATTGCCGGTGAATAAAGGTCGTATTTGGCTCGGGGGCGAAAACGTGTAGAAAGCTCGGCAGAGCCTCGCTTTCTACACGTTTTCTCACCCTCACCAAATACGACCTTTATTCACCGTCAATGACCATGTATTTACTATGTATTGATCAATATATCAGCATCCAAGTGTGTTTATTATCCAGAACCCGTTTTTTTTTCAGAAAAAAAAGTAAAATACATGATTGAAATCAATTTTTTTCCAAAACAAAAACGTTGATAATAAATTATTGTGTTGTTCTTGGCATTAAATGTAAGGACATTTTAATGTTAGTTTAGTGTATTGATGTATGGTCTGTACACTGCCCAATTTGTACGAATAAAGTATGTGCATTTGCATGATTAAAAATTGCATCCTATAGGTATATTATATTTAGAGATTTCACATTGGCGGACTTGATGGCCATCTTCAATTTGAGGGGTACAGTGTTCGCTTTACATTGTTTTAATGAGATTCGGTTCAATTTGTCAATCGTTTATTGAACTTATGACACTAAATTGGAAACTAGACAAAGCAAAAACCACTTACTGGACACCTAGCTCTTGTTTAGTCAATGAACCACTGAAGCGGCCACAGGTGGCACAATCGATTTCGAAATCTACAGAGGTGTCTTTAGCGTGCACTGAGACACATGACCTACAGTACAGGCTTGTCGAAAGTTTAACACAAGACTAAAAATTAAGTGCAGAATCGGTACCTTATCTCGTCTCCACATCTCTGCAGATTTTCGACAGTTGCTGTTTATTTTTCTACATCATTTAAGCCACTTGATATCCATATCTTGGACGCTCGGCAGCCGAGTTTCGAATCTTGTTCGTTACTTTAGTGTTAAACTTTCAACATGTCTACAGTAGGTTTTGAGTTTCATCCGAAAGACTCCTGTATGTGTGTTGTGTCTTGCCGCAGTAATGTAAATATCTAATGTTTATTTATGTTTTGGTATTTTCAGATTGTTTGGATCAGGGGGATCGTGTTCAGCGTGTGGTCAGAACATTCCAGCAAGCGAACTAGTTATGAAGGTACAGGGGAACGTGTATCATTTAAAGTGTTTCACATGCGTCACCTGCCACGCCCAGTTAGCCACAGGGGACCGATACAGTATTGTTAATGGTAGCTTAGTTTGTGAGCAGGACTATCCAAAAATAATGAAAGGACATACGCCGAGTCCCTCTCGGTCAAGTCATAAAGTTATGAGCATATTATCAAATATGGTGGCGTAACAGTAAAGCAGTAAGGACAGGACTGTGTAATGTCAAGACGAGGCTGTTGTTGTTCGTCTTGAAATGTTCGGTGGTGTCAGAAAAGATGTACAGACTATTCTTGATGATGATTGTCGGGAGTTTTACTTTTAATGACAAGATTCTACTAAATAATATGTGTCATGTCACGTGATTTTATCGTTTCCGGTGGTTTTTGTTGATGACGTAATTTCGCGTTTTGGATCATGTGTTCCGGTATTTGTGTTTGTGTCCATAATGCTGTTTCGTTCAGCAGCATAATAATTAAGCTATCTTGAAGCTTTTTAACAAAACAGACTTTTAATTTATCGCCGTCATTATGGATAATTTTGTGCTTTTTGTTGCCGTTTTGTGAACAGGAAGCGTAATCGAGATATAGCTGATGTGAACGAATACAGGGTGATAACGGCGTGACCGTTTGGTATATTGACGCTAAAACTATTGTGGGTGTGAAAGATAATGAAGATTGAATGATTTTGTTTGGATTAGAGTTGGGGTAATGGTCCGGGAGATGGAATGAGTCAGAAAAGAGAGGAGATGCCTTGTGTGTGATGGGAATGGGCCGGGAGATAGAACGAGTTAAAAGAAAGATGTCTTGGGTGGGATAGGGTTGGAATGGGGGGAATGGACGGGGAACATAATGAATCAAAAGTGAGAGAGAGAAAATGTGTTTTAATATTGCTCTCTATGACCAAATTTAAATAATTCATTTGATTATTTTATTGTTTAATTAAATAACTTGTTAAATAATAATAAGAAGAGTTTCGTGTTATTTTTCTTTAAAGAAAAAAATTAACAATGTAAATTGAATACCAGTAATTCTTTCCTCAGATTTTTGGGGCCTTCAGTGGCCAAGTGGTCTGAAGCGCGCCCTCACAGTGCCTCTCGTCGCCTAGATACGAACCTCACTCGGGACAGATCCTAGTGTGAGAAAGTTTCGCTTGCTAAAGATCGCCAGGTAGTTTTCTCCCGGTATTCCGGTTTCCTTCATCATCCCCGAGCTGACGACCTCAGTGTAAATGAAAGAATCTTGTCTGAGGCGTAAAATTCCAATACTCCACTTGCATAATTTTTGTTAATAGATATACACAATGACTTTTGAACTTTGAATCAACAAGAAACTCGGAGAATAAGTATACTATAGAATCCGATATTCAAATTTTATTGCTGATTTGAGATTTAAATTTCTGGCTTATATCATGAGACGTCACTGAGTGCCTGGAAGTCATCACGGCTTGTATTAACATTACATTAAGTTAAATTGGCCGTATTAACACTGCTAAACAGTCAGACAAACTGCACATTGTAGACACAGGGCATGTGTAAAAAAACGGTGGTTCACAAAATTAATAACTCGGAAATCAGAGAACGAACCTCTCATAACATGTACACGGGATGGTGGTACAAAAGTAACAACTCGCAAAGGACAATGGTTTTACACGAAAATAACCGTAAAGGCGATGTTTAAACCACACCACCAAGTAACATTTTGCCGTGATACCAAGTGTTCGTCCAAATTATGTCGTTTAGCTCATCTACAAATGCAGATGTATTTATAAACACTATATATCTGTAAAATCGTGTATTTGGTCTGGATTCACATTTGACGTCATCTTCCCAAAGGTTAAGGTTAGACGAGGTAAGATAACCCTGCTGCACGCCGGGTCAAAATTCTTTCACTTGTAGGGAGTTGGTCAGTTCTAAGATGGCGAAGAAAAACCAGAGAAAACTAAGGACTTCCTCCGGTAAGCGCATGACCAGCTTTCTCACACTGAGATCAACTCAAGTAAGAGTCGCATCGAACCATTCGTTCGGCCAAAGAAGTCCTTTTCCAAATGAACGGTGAATATTTTTAGATTATTTTGCATCATATCAGAAATACTACTAAATATTATTTCACATTCGGGTTCGTCGCGCCGCCTATCTGGAGCTGCATACACTACATAATAAGCCCATTAAATGATGTTTATTTATTCAGTAAATAAAGTAAAGCTGACTTCCTACTTAACCCGATTAATCTCGTCGTACTTGTTGTATACTTAAAACTTTACACATCCGTGTTATTCATTAATACACTAATGGTCGTCACATCAAAAACTCAGTTCGCTTTAAGTTATCGTTTCTTTATACAGCTGCCGTTTGGTTCCTTATCAAGAAATTACTTGTAGAAAACCTGCCTCCACTATACAAGCTGCTATTACTTGGTGTATTTAATATAAGCCGCAAAATCCGTCTTCTGGCGACAACGACAACGAAATACTACAAACTACAGTGCTACGAATGGGTATTTTTCGCTTTTATCGAGACGTCGCCAGTTAGAGGTGAAATGGCAAGAATTGTTTTACGACTGCAGTGCTCTAAGCACAATGTACAGGAGATTACCTAGAATACAGCGCCTACCGTGACCTGGAACATCGGTTTTTAAGATTTCTGCGCAGGACCCCTTTAATTTCATTTCTAACTGTCGAGTGTTTGGCAAAAGCACAATCACTACCTAATACCTAATCGTACTTAGCTAGTTATGGTATTCGAGATTACCACCATGATTTATATATCAATGTCATGTTTCTTTCCAACCACTGCGGTAGCTCAGTTGGTAGTTATCACTCCGCAAGTGGGAGGTAGTGGGTTCGAATCCCGACCGGGTCTGGCCCAAGACTCCAAACTGGGTAGTGACCGTTCTTTTGCCAAGCGCTCGGCATTATTAAATGAAAGTCGCAGTTCTTTCGGATGGGAACTTAAAATTAACGAAGTCCCGTGTCACGGTAGGCGTTGCACGATGAAGAACCTTGTATAATGCCATCAGTGCAACGCACAAGCAAAATTTCTGTACCTTCGCCTATAGCTGACGACATCTCGATATAAGTAAAATATTCTTGGTTCGGAGCTTAAACACCATTATTTAATTACTCATCGTTGCGCCCTGCTGTTTGAATTATGGTCACTGGTCTTGGTTAGACCTGGAAGTCTTCCCACACACGGAGCGATCACTCTACCAACTGAGCAACACTGTATTGGCCATCTGGGGCTACAGACAAAGTTTTATGAAGTTTCTGTTACTGTAGTGATCCTAGATAAGGTGTTTTCAGTAACTTGAACTTTGGTGTTTTTTGTTCAAAAAGTGTCAGTTCTACTAAGTTATCTACTAAATATCTGTCTAAACCATTAAGGAATCATCGAAGATTTGGTGTCAGATTTTTGTTTCCTAAATAAATGTTGCATTGCTACTCTGTTTCCTTTCCGTTGACAATTTATTTCTGAGAATTTTTTTCAAACAAAAACAAACACCAATCCATGTCCAAACCAAAATCCCAAAATCAAAGCAAAGCAAAAACAAATATACCAATCCATGTCCAAACCAAAATCCAAAAATCAAAGCAAAGCAAAAACAAATATACCAATTCATGTCCAAACCATAATCCCAAAAGCAAAGCAAAACAAAAACAAACATACCAACCCATGCCAAATTCAACCCAAAATCCCAATGGCAAATCAAAGCAAAAACATTCATTCCAATCCATGTCGAAACCAAAATCCCAAAGGCAAAGCAAAGCAAAAACTTTCATACCAATCTATGTTCAAACCAAAATCCCAATGGCAAATCAAAGCAAAAACATTCATTCCAATCCATGTCGAAACCAAAATCCCAAAGGCAAAGCAAAGCAAAAACTTTCATACCAATCTATGTTCAAACCAAAATCCCAATGGCAAATCAAAGCAAAAACATTCATTCCAATCCATGTCGAAACCAAAATCCCAAAGGCAAAGCAAAGCAAAAACTTTTATACCAATCTATGTCCAAACCAAAATCCCAAAGCAAAGTTAAAACATTGAAGCTGGCAATTTAGACTAAACGCTGAATTTCCAGCAGGCTAGGGAAACGAGACAGTGTGCTCCGGGAGGGTAAGCACTTCCAATTTAGTTACACCCATGTGTTATCAAAATTGGGAATGAAAGAAATAACATGTTTTTAACAAAGTCAAAAATACCTTTAAAAGGACTATATTTTCACAAATTTTGTAAATTTGACTACAAATAATTTTAAATTTGTTGAAATCGAGCAATAACAATATCGTCGTCTGCTATTTGAGATCAGTCATATTGGTGATTTTTGTAGTATCATGATGATTTATGGGATTTGAAATACAGTATAGACATGCCGAAAACCTAATACATGTATAAATCTAACGAATTGCCGATGGCTCCGAATCGACAACTCATTTCGAGCCCTTGTTAGCTATATTTCGAAATATTTTGGTAGCTGTTATCTGTGCAGCTCAAATTTTCTGAAACTAGCTATCTATGTCTTGGCTTCGAATTCTTGGCAGCCGTGCTTAGATCACTGTGTTAAACTTTCGACAGTCTGCACTGTACATAACATTTGATCATCACATACTGATGTTAGATCATTCGCAAAACGGAGTGGCCACGATAAATTCCTTAGTTTCCGAATTTACCAATCCCAAATGAAAACTTAATTATATATTGTAAATTAAGGACAAAATGACACTTATCCACAGCTGTCGATATGATACATGGTTTTAGTCCTTGTGTAAATATTATAAATACGGATATTACGTAACGTGTATATATACACAACCCTAATACAAAGTAATGGTCACGAGGACATAAATCCCCCTAATAATTAGGCTGGCTTTTAATGAAGGTTTTTAAGGCTTATTTACAGTACAGGCCTGTCGAAAGTTTAAAACAGAGTTAACGAAAAGGGACCCATGGTCATAACTCGGCTGCCGAGACACAGATAGGTGGTGGCAGGAAAGCTGCCACAAGATAGATAGCAGCCATAGCTGACAAGCTTAAGTGGCAGAGGTAAGCCGACTATTTTGAACTAGTTCGTTAGCTCAGTGTTAAACTTTCGACAGGTATATGTACTGTAGATTTCATGAACACATTCAGGTATCATGGGTAAGTGGTTTGAATATTTTAAAGTCCAAATCGGCTAAAGAGTTTTATAATACGTTTGCTCATTAAAAGCGGGGTAAGATGAAGTCCCCCTTCTCTGAGATTGGCGGTAAACCTGCACGCTAGTTAATATTTACACACTTGAGGCGATTCAATCTTTCTCAGCTAACAAACGTTTAGATAGTTAGTTAATTGAATCATGTTGAATTCATTTTATAAGGATAATTACTCTTTAGTGTTAAACCATTATATTGTACGTTGTCCGCCGTCTTTGACATGAGGTAGTGTGTAATTATTTGTTCAATTTAAGTTTTAAAAGCCAATTACCTGGGCTTCAATAGGGTATTTTTATAACTCTTCAGCGTAATTACTTCTATTCAAACTCAATTAACACAGCCTTTTGTACGAGTTTCAAGTGTTGAAATTAAGCTCTATTAGTTTTGATATCCAGTGTGACATATCGTTTACCTTAGCTGATGATGTTTCCGACATAAGCGATTCTTCTACAAATAACTCATTTTCTCTCTTAATTTGCCTAGCTTTACTCAAATGGTTTTATTTGGAATAAGTAAGAAAACAAACTTGATATTGAGTACTGGTTAATTTACCTGGTATACGATTTGAAAAGCGTTAAATTTAATGTTTAAAAAAAAAATAAAATAAAAAAAAAATAATGATGAATTGAATACCAGTCATTTTACCTGGATCGCACATATACAGGATTTGAAAAAGTAAAATTTAATATTAAAAAATTATGATAACGAAAAAAAAGAATACTACTCAATTAACCTGGATCTTTCTGTATACAGGATTTTAAAAAAGTATAATTTAATATTAAAAATAAATGAAAAAATGAAATAAAAATGAAAAAAAACTTTAAGTTACCTGTGTATATACAGATTTTTGAATATACCAGTTTGAAAAGAGTAAATTTTAATATTAATAATAATATTGAAAATATATTATTGAAACAAAATTGATAAAAAAAAACTGTCTTAAGATTTTATGATATGTGGTGATACAAAAATAATTTAATTGGATAAAAAACTGTATTAAGATTATATAAATACATAGAGTAGATTAGTATGTGTTTACACCCCTGTCATGTTGTTTTTTTACTTATTAATAACATGTAAGGGATTGGTAATTGGATTGGAGTAATGTGGTGGTACGTCCCACTCGAGATCCTTTTACTTATATCGAGGGTAATCAGTTGTAGGATGGTGGTACGTCCTACCCGAGATCCTTTTACTTATATCGAGGGTAATCAGTTGTAGGATGGTGGTACGTCCTACTCGAGATTCTTTTACTTATATCGAGGGTAATCAGTTGTAGGATGGTGGTACGTCCTACCCGAGATTCTTTTACTTATATCGAGGGTAATCAGTTGTAGGATGGTGGTACGTCCTACCCGAGATTCTTTTACTTATATTGAGGGTAATCAGTTGTAGGATGGTGGTACGTCCCACTCGAGATCCTTTTACTTATATCGAGGGTAATCAGTTGTAGGATGGTGGTACGTCCTACCCGAGATTCTTTTACTTATATCGAGGGTAATCAGTTGTAGGATGGTGGTACGTCCTACCCGAGATTCTTTTACTTATATCGAGGGTAATCAGTTGTAGGATGGTGGTACGTCCTACCCGAGATTCTTTTACTTATATCGAGGGTAATCAGTTGTAGGATGGTGGTACGTCCTACCCGAGATTCTTTTACTTATATCGAGGGTAATCAGTTGTAGGATGGTGGTACGTCCCACTCGAGATTCTTTTACTTATATCGTGGGTAATCAGTTGTAGGATGGTGGTACGTCCCACTCGAGATTCTTTTACTTATATCGAGGGTAATCAGTTGTAGGATGGTGGTACGTCCTACTCGAGATTCTTTTACTTATATCGAGGGTAATCAGTTGTAGGATGGTGGTACGTCCCACTCGAGATTCTTTTACTTATATCGAGGGTAATCAGTTGTAGGATGGTGGTACGTCCCACTCGAGATTCTTTTACTTATATCGAGGGTAATCAGTTGTAGGATGGTGGTACGTCCTACTCGAGATTCTTTTACTTATATCGAGGGTAATCAGTTGTAGGATGGTGGTACGTCCCACTCGAGATTCTTTTACTTATATCGAGGGTAATCAGTTGTAGGATGGTGGTACGTCCCACTCGAGATTCTTTTACTTATATCGAGGGTAATCAGTTGTAGGATGGTGGTACGTCCCACCCGAGATTCTTTTACTTATATCGAGGGTAATCAGTTGTAGGATGGTGGTACGTCCCACTCGAGATTCTTTTACTTATATCGAGGGTAATCAGTTGTAGGATGGTGGTACGTCCCACTCGAGATTCTTTTACTTATATCGAGGGTAATCAGTTGTAGGATGGTGGTACGTCCCACTCGAGACTCTTTTACTTATATCGAGGGTAATCAGTTGTAGGATGGTGGTACGTCCTACCCGAGATTCTTTTACTTATATCGAGGGTAATCAGTTGTAGGATGGTGGTACGTCCCACTCGAGATTCTTTTACTTATATCGAGGGTAATCAGTTGTAGGATGGTGGTACGTCCTACCCGAGATTCTTTTACTTATATCGAGGGTAATCAGTTGTAGGATGGTGGTACGTCCTACCCGAGATTCTTTTACTTATATCGAGGGTAATCAGTTGTAGGATGGTGGTACGTCCTACCCGAGATTCTTTTACTTATATCGAGGGTAATCAGTTGTAGGATGGTGGTACGTCCCACTCGAGATTCTTTTACTTATATCGAGGGTAATCAGTTGTAGGATGGTGGTACGTCCTACTCGAGATTCTTTTACTTATATCGAGGGTAATCAGTTGTAGGATGGTGGTACGTCCCACTCGAGATTCTTTTACTTATATCGAGGGTAATCAGTTGTAGGATGGTGGTACGTCCCACTCGAGATTCTTTTACTTATATCGAGGGTAATCAGTTGTAGGATGGTGGTACGTCCCACCCGAGATTCTTTTACTTATATCGAGGGTAATCAGTTGTAGGATGGTGGTACGTCCCACTCGAGATTCTTTTACTTATATCGAGGGTAATCAGTTGTAGGATGGTGGTACGTCCCACTCGAGATTCTTTTACTTATATCGAGGGTAATCAGTTGTAGGATGGTGGTACGTCCCACTCGAGACTCTTTTACTTATATCGAGGGTAATCAGTTGTAGGATGGTGGTACGTCCTACCCGAGATTCTTTTACTTATATCGAGGGTAATCAGTTGTAGGATGGTGGTACGTCCCACTCGAGATTCTTTTACTTATATCGAGGGTAATCAGTTGTAGGATGGTGGTACGTCCTACCCGAGATTCTTTTACTTATATCGAGGGTAATCAGTTGTAGGATGGTGGTACGTCCTACCCGAGATTCTTTTACTTATATCGAGGGTAATCAGTTGTAGGATGGTGGTACGTCCTACCCGAGATTCTTTTACTTATATCGAGGGTAATCAGTTGTAGGATGGTGGTACGTCCTACCCGAGATTCTTTTACTTATATCGAGGGTAATTAGTTGTAGGATGGTGGTACGTCCCACTCGAGATTCTTTTACTTATATCGAGGGTAATCAGTTGTTGGATGGTGGTACGTCCCACTCGAGATTCTTTTACTTATATCGAGGGTAATCAGTTGTAGGATGGTGGTACGTCCTACCCGAGATTCTTTTACTTATATCGAGGGTAATCAGTTGTAGGATGGTGGTACGTCCCACTCGAGATTCTTTTACTTATATCGAGGGTAATCAGTTGTTGGAAGGTGGTACGTCCCACTCGAGATTCTTTTACTTATATCGAGGGTAATCAGTTGTAGGATGGTGGTACGTCCTACCCGAGATTCTTTTACTTATATCGAGGGTAATCAGTTGTAGGATGGTGGTACGTCCCACTCGAGATTCTTTTACTTATATCGAGGGTAATCAGTTGTAGGATGGTGGTACGTCCTACCCGAGATTCTTTTACTTATATCGAGGGTAATCAGTTGTAGGATGGTGGTACGTCCCACTCGAGATTCTTTTACTTATATCGAGGGTAATTAGTTGTAGGATGGTGGTACGTCCTACCCGAGATTCTTTTACTTATATCGAGGGTAATCAGTTGTAGGATGGTGGTACGTCCTACCCGAGATTCTTTTACTTATATCGAGGGTAATCAGTTGTAGGATGGTGGTACGTCCCACTCGAGATTCTTTTACTTATATCGAGGGTAATCAGTTGTAGGATGGTGGTACGTCCTACCCGAGATTCTTTTACTTATATCGAGGGTAATCAGTTGTAGGATGGTGGTACGTCCCACTCGAGATTCTTTTACTTATATCGAGGGTAATTAGTTGTAGGATGGTGGTACGTCCTACCCGAGATTCTTTTACTTATATCGAGGGTAATCAGTTGTAGGATGGTGGTACGTCCTACCCGAGATTCTTTTACTTATATCGAGGGTAATCAGTTGTAGGATGGTGGTACGTCCCACTCGAGATTCTTTTACTTATATCGAGGGTAATCAGTTGTAGGATGGTGGTACGTCCTACCCGAGATTCTTTTACTTATATCGAGGGTAATCAGTTGTAGGATGGTGGTACGTCCCACTCGAGATTCTTTTACTTATATCGAGGGTAATCAGTTGTAGGATGGTGGTACGTCCTACCCGAGATTCTTTTACTTATATCGAGGGTAATCAGTTGTAGGATGGTGGTACGTCCCACTCGAGATTCTTTTACTTATATCGAGGGTAATTAGTTGTAGGATGGTGGTACGTCCTACCCGAGATTCTTTTACTTATATCGAGGGTAATCAGTTGTAGGATGGTGGTACGTCCTACCCGAGATTCTTTTACTTATATCGAGGGTAATCAGTTGTAGGATGGTGGTACGTCCCACTCGAGATTCTTTTACTTATATCGAGGGTAATCAGTTGTAGGATGGTGGTACGTCCTACCCGAGATTCTTTTACTTATATCGAGGGTAATCAGTTGTAGGATGGTGGTACGTCCTATCCGAGATTCTTTTACTTATATCGAGGGTAATTAGTTGTAGGATGGTGGTACGTCCTACCCGAGATTCTTTTACTTATATCGAGGGTAATCAGTTGTAGGATGGTGGTACGTCCTACCCGAGATTCTTTTACTTATATCGAGGGTAATCAGTTGTAGGATGGTGGTACGTCCTACCCGAGATTCTTTTACTTATATCGAGGGTAATCAGTTGTAGGATGGTGGTACGTCCTACCCGAGATTCTTTTACTTATATCGAGGGTAATCAGTTGTAGGATGGTGGTACGTCCCACTCGAGATTCTTTTACTTATATCGAGGGTAATCAGTTGTAGGATGGTGGTACGTCCTACCCGAGATTCTTTTACTTATATCGAGGGTAATCAGTTGTAGGATGGTGGTACGTCCCACTCGAGATTCTTTTACTTATATGGAGGGTAATCAGTTGTAGGATGGTGGTACGTCCTACCCGAGATTCTTTTACTTATATCGAGGGTAATCAGTTGTTGGATGGTGGTACGTCCTACCCGAGATTCTTTTACTTATATCGAGGGTAATCAGTTGTAGGATGGTGGTACGTCCTACCCGAGATTCTTTTTCTTATATCGAGGGTAATCAGTTGTAGGATGGTGGTACGTCCTACTCGAGATTCTTTTACTTATATCGAGGGTAATCAGTTGTAGGATGGTGGTACGTCCTACCCGAGATTCTTTTAGTTATATCGAGGGTAATCAGTTGTAGGATGGTGGTACGTCCTACCCGAGATTCTTTTACTTATATCGAGGGTAATCAGTTGTAGGATGGTGGTACGTCTTACCCGAGATTCTTTTACTTATATCGAGGGTAATCAGTTGTAGGATGGTGGTACGTCCTACCCGAGATTCTTTTACTTATATCGAGGGTAATCAGTTGTAGGATGGTGGTACGTCGCACTCGAGATTCTTTTACTTATATCGAGGGTAATCAGTTGTAGGATGGTGGAACGTCCTACCCGAGATTCTTTTACTTATATCGAGGGTAATCAGTTGTAGGATGGTGGTACGTCCTACCCGAGATTCTTTTACTTATATCGAGGGTAATCAGTTGTAGGATGGTGGTACGTCCTACCCGAGATTCTTTTACTTATATCGAGGGTAATCAGTTGTAGGATGGTGGTACGTCCTACCCGAGATTCTTTTACTTATATCGAGGGTAATCAGTTGTAGGATGGTGGTACGTCCTACCCGAGATTCTTTTACTTATATCGAGGGTAATCAGTTGTTGGATGGTGGTACGTCCCACTCGAGATTCTTTTACTTATATCGAGGGTAATCAGTTGTAGGATGGTGGTACGTCCCACTCGAGATTCTTTTACTTATATCGAGGGTAATCAGTTGTAGGATGGTGGTACGTCCTACTCGAGATTCTTTTACTTATATCGAGGGTAATCAGTTGTAGGATGGTGGTACGTCCCACTCGAGATTCTTTTACTTATATCGAGGGTAATCAGTTGTAGGATGGTGGTACGTCCTACTCGAGATTCTTTTACTTATATCGAGGGTAATCAGTTGTAGGATGGTGGTACGTCCCACTCGAGATTCTTTTACTTATATCGAGGGTAATCAGTTGTAGGATGGTGGTACGTCCCACTCGAGATTCTTTTACTTATATCGAGGGTAATCAGTTGTAGGATGGTGGTACGTCCTACCCGAGATTCTTTTACTTATATCGAGGGTAATCAGTTGTAGGATGGTGGTACGTCCTACCCGAGATTCTTTTACTTATATCGAGGGTAATCAGTTGTAGGATGGTGGTACGTCCTACCCGAGATTCTTTTACTTATATCGAGGGTAATCAGTTGTAGGATGGTGGTACGTCCCACTCGAGATTCTTTTACTTATATCGAGGGTAATTAGTTGTAGGATGGTGGTACGTCCCACTCGAGACTCTTTTACTTATATCGAGGGTAATTAGTTGTAGGATGGTGGTACGTCCCACTCGAGATTCTTTTACTTATATCGAGGGTAATCAGTTGTAGGATGGTGGTACGTCCCACTCGAGATTCTTTTACTTATATCGAGGGTAATCAGTTGTAGGATGGTGGTACGTCCTACCCGAGATTCTTTTACTTATATCGAGGGTAATCAGTTGTAGGATGGTGGTACGTCCTACCCGAGATTCTTTTACTTATATCGAGGGTAATCAGTTGTAGGATGGTGGTACGTCCTACCCGAGATTCTTTTACTTATATCGAGGGTAATCAGTTGTAGGATGGTGGTACGTCCCACTCGAGATTCTTTTACTTATATCGAGGGTAATCAGTTGTAGGATGGTGGTACGTCCCACTCGAGATTCTTTTACTTATATCGAGGGTAATCAGTTGTAGGATGGTGGTACGTCCTACCCGAGATTCTTTTACTTATATCGAGGGTAATCAGTTGTAGGATGGTGGTACGTCCTACCCGAGATTCTTTTACTTATATCGAGGGTAATCAGTTGTTGGATGGTGGTACGTCCCACTCGAGATTCTTTTACTTATATCGAGGGTAATCAGTTGTAGGATGGTGGTACGTCCCACTCGAGATTCTTTTACTTATATCGAGGGTAGTCAGTTGTAGGATGGTGGTACGTCCTACTCGAGATTCTTTTACTTATATCGAGGGTAATTAGTTGTAGGATGGTGGTACGTCCTACCCGAGATTCTTTTACTTATATCGAGGGTAATCAGTTGTAGGATGGTGGTACGTCCTACTCGAGATTCTTTTACTTATATCGAGGGTAATCAGTTGTAGGATGGTGGTACGTCCTACCCGAGATTCTTTTACTTATATCGAGGGTAATCAGTTGTAGGATGGTGGTACGTCCTACCCGAGATTCTTTTACTTATATCGAGGGTAATCAGTTGTAGGATGGTGTACGTCCTACCCGAGATTCTTTTACTTATATCGAGGGTAATCAGTTGTAGGATGGTGGTACGTCCTACCCGAGATTCTTTACTTATATCGAGGGTAATCAGTTGTAGGATGGTGGTACGTCCTACCCGAGATTCTTTTACTTATATCGAGGGTAATCAGTTGATGGATGGTGGTACGTCCCACTCGAGATTCTTTTACTTATATCGAGGGTAATCAGTTGTAGGATGGTGGTACGTCCACTCGAGATTCTTTTACTTATATCGAGGGTAATCAGTTTTAGGATGGTGGTACGTCCTACTCGAGATTCTTTTACTTATATCGAGGGTAATCAGTTGTAGGATGGTGGTACGTCCCACTCGAGATTCTTTTACTTATATCGAGGGTAATCAGTTGTAGGATGGTGGTACGTCCCACTCGAGATTCTTTTACTTATATCGAGGGTAATCAGTTGTAGGATGGTGGTACGTCCCACTCGAGATTCTTTTACTTATATCGAGGGTAATCAGTTGTAGGATGGTGGTACGTCCTACTCGAGATTCTTTTACTTATATCGAGGGTAATTAGTTGTAGGATGGTGGTACGTCCTACCCGAGATTCTTTTACTTATATCGAGGGTAATCAGTTGTAGGATGGTGGTACGTCCTACTCGAGATTCTTTTACTTATATCGAGGGTAATCAGTTGTAGGATGGTGGTACGTCCCACTCGAGATTCTTTTACTTATATCGAGGGTAATCAGTTGTAGGATGGTGGTACGTCCTACCCGAGATTCTTTTACTTATATCGAGGGTAATCAGTTGTAGGATGGTGGTACGTCCTACCCGAGATTCTTTTACTTATATCGAGGGTAATCAGTTGTAGGATGGTGGTACGTCTTACCCGAGATTCTTTTACTTATATCGAGGGTAATCAGTTGTAGGATGGTGGTACGTCCTGCCCGAGATTCTTTTACTTATATCGAGGGTAATCAGTTGTAGGATGGTGGTACGTCCCACTCGAGATTTTTTTACTTATATCGAGGGTAATCAGTTGTAGGATGGTGGAACGTCCTACCCGAGATTCTTTTACTTATATCGAGGGTAATCAGTTGTAGGATGGTGGTACGTCCTACCCGAGATTCTTTTACTTATATCGAGGGTAATCAGTTGTAGGATGGTGGTACGTCCTACCCGAGATTCTTTTACTTATATCGAGGGTAATCAGTTGTAGGATGGTGGTACGTCCTACCCGAGATTCTTTTACTTATATCGAGGGTAATCAGTTGTAGGATGGTGGTACGTCCTACCCGAGATTCTTTTACTTATATCGAGGGTAATCAGTTGTTGGATGGTGGTACGTCCCACTCGAGATTCTTTTACTTATATCGAGGGTAATCAGTTGTAGGATGGTGGTACGTCCCACTCGAGATTCTTTTACTTATATCGAGGGTAATCAGTTGTAGGATGGTGGTACGTCCCATTCGAGATTCTTTTACTTATATCGAGGGTAATCAGTTGTAGGATGGTGGTACGTCCTACTCGAGATTCTTTTACTTATATCGAGGGTAATCAGTTGTAGGATGGTGGTACGTCCCACTCGAGATTCTTTTACTTATATCGAGGGTAATCAGTTGTAGGATGGTGGTACGTCCTACTCGAGATTCTTTTACTTATATCGAGGGTAATCAGTTGTAGGATGGTGGTACGTCCCACTCGAGATTCTTTTACTTATATCGAGGGTAATCAGTTGTAGGATGGTGGTACGTCCCACTCGAGATTCTTTTACTTATATCGAGGGTAATCAGTTGTAGGATGGTGGTACGTCCTACCCGAGATTCTTTTACTTATATCGAGGGTAATCAGTTGTAGGATGGTGGTACGTCCTACCCGAGATTTTTTTACTTATATCGAGGGTAATCAGTTGTAGGATGGTGGTACGTCCTACCCGAGATTCTTTTACTTATATCGAGGGTAATCAGTTGTAGGATGGTGGTACGTCCTACCCGAGATTCTTTTACTTATATCGAGGGTAATCAGTTGTTGGATGGTGGTACGTCCCACTCGAGATTCTTTTACTTATATCGAGGGTAATCAGTTGTAGGATGGTGGTACGTCCCACTCGAGATTCTTTTACTTATATCGAGGGTAATCAGTTGTAGGATGGTGGTACGTCCTACTCGAGATTCTTTTACTTATATCGAGGGTAATTAGTTGTAGGATGGTGGTACGTCCTACCCGAGATTCTTTTACTTATATCGAGGGTAATCAGTTGTAGGATGGTGGTACGTCCTACTCGAGATTCTTTTACTTATATCGAGGGTAATCAGTTGTAGGATGGTGGTACGTCCCATTCGAGATTCTTTTACTTATATCGAGGGTAATCATTGTAGGATGGTGGTACGTCCTACCCCAGATTCTTTTACTTATATCGAGGGTAATCAGTTGTAGGATGGTGGTACGTCCTACCCCAGATTCTTTTACTTATATCGAGGGTAATCAGTTGTAGGATGGTGGTACGTCCTACCCGAGATTCTTTTACTTATATCGAGGGAAATCAGTTGTAGGATGGTGGTACGTCCCACTCGAGATTCTTTTACTTATATCGAGGGTAATCAGTTGTAGGATGGTGGTACGTCCTACTCGAGATTCTTTTACTTATATCGAGGATAATCAGTTGTAGGATAGTGGTACGTCCTACCCGAGATTCTTTTACTTATATCGAGGGTAATCAGTTGTAGGATGGTGGTACGTCCTACCCGAGATTCTTTTACTTATATCGAGGGTAATCAGTTGTAGGATGGTGGTACGTCCTACCCGAGATTCTTTTACTTATATCGAGGTAATCAGTTGTAGGATGGTGGTACGTCCTACCCGAGATTCTTTTACTTATATCGAGGGTAATCAGTTGTTGGATGGTGGTACGTCCCACTCGAGATTCTTTTACTTATATCGAGGGTAATCAGTTGTAGGATGGTGGTACGTCCCACTCGAGATTCTTTTACTTATATCGAGGGTAATCAGTTGTAGGATGGTGGTACGTCCTACTCGAGATTCTTTTACTTATATCGAGGGTAATTAGTTGTAGGATGGTGGTACGTCTACCCGAGATTCTTTTACTTATATCGAGGGTAATCAGTTGTAGGATGTGGTACGTCCTACTCGAGATTCTTTTACTTATATCGAGGGTAATCAGTTGTAGGATGGTGGTACGTCCCACTCGAGATTCTTTTACCTATATCGAGGGTAATCATTTGTAGGATGGTGGTACGTCCCACTCGAGATTCTTTTACTTATATCGAGGTAATCAGTTGTAGGATGGTGGTACGTCCCACTCGAGATTCTTTTACTTATATCGAGGGTAATCAGTTGTAGGATGGTGGTACGTCCTACCCCAGATTCTTTTACTTATATCGAGGGTAATCAGTTGTAGGATGGTGGTACGTCCTACCCGAGATTCTTTTACTTATATCGAGGGTAATCAGTTGTAGGATGGTGGTACGTCGCACTCGAGATTCTTTACTTATATCGAGGGTAATCAGTTGTAGGATGGTGAACGTCCTACCCGAGATTCTTTTACTTATATCGAGGGTAATCAGTTGTAGGATGGTGGTACGTCCTACCCGAGATTCTTTTACTTATATCGAGGGTAATCAGTTGTAGGATGGTGGTACGTCCTACCCGAGATTCTTTTACTTATATCGAGGGTAATCAGTTGTAGGATGGTGGTACGTCCTACCCGAGATTCTTTTACTTATATCGAGGGTAATCAGTTGTAGGATGGTGGTACGTCCTACCCGAGATTCTTTTACTTATATCGAGGGTAATCAGTTGTAGGATGGTGGTACGTCCTACCCGAGATTCTTTTACTTATATCGAGGGTAATCAGTTGTAGGATGGTGGTACGTCCTACCCGAGATTCTTTTACTTATATCGAGGGTAATCAGTTGTTGGATGGTGGTACGTCCCACTCGAGATTCTTTTACTTATATCGAGGGTAATCAGTTGTAGGATGGTGGTACGTCCCACTCGAGATTCTTTTACTTATATCGAGGGTAATCAGTTGTAGGATGGTGGTACGTCCTACTCGAGATTCTTTTACTTATATCGAGGGTATCAGTTGTAGGATGGTGGTACGTCCCACTCGAGATTCTTTTACTTATATCGAGGGTAATCAGTTGTAGGATGGTGGTACGTCCCACTCGAGATTCTTTTACTTATATCGAGGGTAATCAGTTGTAGGATGGTGGTACGTCCCACTCGAGATCTTTTACTTATATCGAGGGTAATCAGTTGTAGGATGGTGGTACGTCCCACTCGAGATTCTTTTACTTATATCGAGGGTAATCAGTTGTAGATGGTGGTACGTCCTACCCGAGATTCTTTTACTTATATCGAGGGTAATCAGTTGTAGGATGGTGGTACGTCCTACCCGAGATTCTTTTACTTATATCGAGGGTAATCAGTTGTAGGATGGTGGTACTCCTACCCGAGATTCTTTTACTTATCGAGGTAATCAGTTGTAGGATGGTGGTACGTCCCACTCGAGATTCTTTTACTTATATCGAGGGTAATTAGTTGTAGGATGGTGGTACGTCCCACTCGAGACTCTTTTACTTATATCGAGGGTAATTAGTTGTAGGATGGTGGTACGTCCCACTCGAGATTCTTTTACTTATATCGAGGGTAATCAGTTGTAGGATGGTGGTACGTCCCACTCGAGATTCTTTTACTTATATCGAGGGTAATCAGTTGTAGGATGGTGGTACGTCCTACCCGAGATTCTTTTACTTATATCGAGGGTAATCAGTTGTAGGATGGTGGTACGTCCTACCCGAGATTCTTTTACTTATATCGAGGGTAATCAGTTGTAGGATGGTGGTACGTCCTACCCGAGATTCTTTACTTATATCGAGGGTAATCAGTTGTAGGATGGTGGTACGTCCCACTCGAGATTCTTTTACTTATATCGAGGGTAATCAGTTGTAGGATGGTGGTACGTCCCACTCGAGATTCTTTTACTTATATCGAGGGTAATCAGTTGTAGGATGGTGGTACGTCCTACCCGAGATTCTTTTACTTATATCGAGGGTAATCAGTTGTAGGATGGTGGTACGTCCTACCCGAGATTCTTTTACTTATATCGAGGGTAATCAGTTTGTTGGATGGTGGTACGTCCCACTCGAGATTCTTTACTTATATCGAGGGTATCAGTTGTAGGATGGTGGTACGTCCCACTCGAGATTCTTTTACTTATATCGAGGGTAGTCAGTTGTAGGATGGTGGTACGTCCTACTCGAGATTCTTTTACTTATATCGAGGGTAATTAGTTGTAGGATGGTGGTACGTCCTACCCGAGATTCTTTTACTTATATCGAGGGTAATCAGTTGTAGGATGGTGGTACGTCCTACTCGAGATTCTTTTACTTATATCGAGGGTAATCAGTTGTAGGATGGTGGTACGTCCTACCCGAGATTCTTTTACTTATATCGAGGGTAATCAGTTGTAGGATGGTGGTACGTCCTACCCGAGATTCTTTTACTTATATCGAGGGTAATCAGTTGTAGGATGGTGGTACGTCTACCCGGATTCTTTTACTTATATCGAGGTAATCAGTTGTAGGATGGTGGTACGTCCTACCCGAGATTCTTTTACTTATATCGAGGGTAATCAGTTGTAGGATGGTGGTACGTCCTACCCGAGATTCTTTTACTTATATCGAGGGTATCAGTTGATGGATGTGGTACGTCCCACTCGAGATTCTTTTTACTTATATCGAGGGTAATCAGTTGTAGGATGGTGGTACGTCCCACTCGAGATTCTTTTACTTAATCGAGGGTAATCAGTTGTAGGATGGTGGTACGTCCTACTCGAGATTCTTTTATATCGAGGTAATCAGTTGTAGGATGGTGGTACGTCCCACTCGAGATTCTTTTACTTATATCGAGGGTAATCAGTTGTAGGATGGTGGTAGTCCTACTCGAGATTCTTTTACTTATATCGAGGGTAATCAGTTGTAGGATGGTGGTACGTCCCACTCGAGATTCTTTTACTTATATCGAGGGTAATCAGTTGTAGGATGGTGGTACGTCCCACTCGAGATTCTTTTACTTATATCGAGGGTAATCAGTTGTAGGATGGTGGTACGTCCTACTCGAGATTCTTTTACTTATATCGAGGGTAATTAGTTGTAGGATCTCCTACTCGAGATTCTTTTACTTATATCGAGGGTAATCAGTTGTAGGATGGTGGTACGTCCCACTCGAGATTCTTTTACTTATATCGAGGGTAATCAGTTGTAGGATGGTGGTACGTCCTACCCGAGATTCTTTTACTTATATCGAGGTAATCAGTTGTAGGATGGTGGTACGTCCTACCCGAGATTCTTTTACTTATATCGAGGGTAATCAGTTTAGGATGGTGGTACGTCTTACCCGAGATTCTTTTACTTATATCGAGGTAATCAGTTGTAGGATGGTGGTACGTCCTGCCCGAGATTCTTTTACTTATATCGAGGGTAATCAGTTGTAGGATGGTGGTACGTCCCTCGAGATTCTTTTACTTATATCGAGGGTAATCAGTTGTAGGATGGTGGAACGTCCTACCCGAGATTCTTTTACTTATATCGAGGGTAATCAGTTGTAGGATGGTGGTACGTCCCACTCGAGATTCTTTTACTTATATCGAGGGTAATCAGTTGTAGGATGGTGGTACGTCCTACTCGAGATTCTTTACTTATATCGAGGGTAATCAGTTGTAGGATGGTGGTACGTCCTACCCGAGATTCTTTTACTTATATCGAGGGTAATCAGTTGTAGGATGGTGGTACGTCCTACC
>CM037857.1:28191160-28226160 GCA_021292105.1 Anadara kagoshimensis
CATTTTTCTGCATTCTACAAGTTACAGTAGTGAAGGTTAAACGCGTACAAAGAGAATTAAAATTCGGATTTTTGCTAGGTGTACGGGGAAATCCTTGACTAGATTAACATATTCCGCTAAGCTCATTTTTTTCAGAACCCTTTCTTTCTCTCTGTTTTAAAAAAGTAATTTTACTGTAAAATCTTAACATTTTTTAATAAAAATTTAAAATCATTATGTGCAAGCACAGGATTATTGGCTTATATACACGCTACGTCACTGGACGGGTATGTTCTGTAATCAAGTTACACTTCCTTTTCTTCTCTACAGCACAATATAATGAGCACTCCTTGCCCGAATGGTCTAAAACGCAAGTCTACAAATAGCAACGCCTCACTTGGTGTAGATCCTAGTGCACGTGTGAGAAAGAATCTTAGTACGATTATCGAGGGTCGGTGGTTTTCTCCGGGTACACCGATTGCCTCTATCATTAAAGAACTGACCTCCTCGATATAAGCGAAAGAATCTCAATTGTGGCATAAAACACCATAACTTAATTCCACGACCATTTTTATTATACAAGTATGTGGGTTTTTTTTAAAAATCATAAAATAGCTTTAAATTCTTATAACTTGACTATTTGAACAAATAATTATATATAGGCCTAATGGGATTTTCAGTTTTGACATATTCTTGTAATTGCCTTCAAAATGGGGTCTAGGTCATTGGTTATTTTGTACTGGAACATCTGGAAAACTATAAACTTTTGTATAGGATTGTGTATTAGAATAATGTAGATACATGTTATTGATACAACAATTATTATGCCATGCATGTATAGATGAAGGTCATAGGTTCAAAGGTCAAGGTCACAGATGGGAAAAATATACTGAAATGGTTAATTATCTGGGACCCTTTAAACTTTTTGTATAGGGGTGCATATAAAAATATTGCAGGTATTGATACAACAATCATTTTGGTGTAAACAGGCATAGATGGAGCTCATGGGTTCAAAAGTCAAGGTCACAGATGGGAAAGAATACTGAAATAGTTAATTGTCTCAAAAAAGTGAAAACTATAAACTTTTGTATATTGTATACCCATACAGTTAGGTATATAAGAACAAATGTAAGTATTGATACATATATGAAGGTAATGGGTTTAAAGACCAAGGTCATAGATGGGGAAAATATACTGAAATGGTTAATTATCTGGAAAACTATAAACTTTTTGTATAGGCATGTATATAAGAATATTGCAGGTATTAATTCAACAATCATTTTTATACATATATATAGTTGAAGGTCATAATTTCAAAGGTCAAGGTCAAAGTAAGAAAGAATATTGAAATGATAAATTTTCAAAAAAATCTTTAAATCTTGACTATATATAAAGATTTTACATTGTGATTTTAGTTTTTTGTTTTCTTGAAACATTTCAGCTTGTCATTATTTATCAGGTGAGTATATAAGACCCAAATATCAGGCCCATTGGGGTTCTTGTTTATTGATAATCAACAGATGATGGCACAGAACCCTGTGCCTGATTGTTCAAAACTCTCTAGCTAGCATAACCAAACAGTTGGGGGAAATTCAAAATGTTTTAAAATTTAAAAATATTTATAAAGATCCCTTGATAGCTGTCTTTGCCATCTCATTATCGCCAAAAAAATTTGAAGTCTCTAAATCAATTTTTTTTATGTTGTTCCTCAACTTATTCTCAAACCACTATAAAAAGAACAAACAATGAATCCAGTCTTACAGTACTGGACATAACTTAATTGGATGCATTAATTTTAAAAATAAGACCTTCTTTTTATCCCATAGACACACACCATTAATTCTAAGAAATATTGTGGTAAAATTAAAAACATCTCGACCATAAATATTAAAACAATAAATAAATATGATTAAAAATATGATGTATTTATTTCTTGAGTAAAAATTAACATATATCCGTTATCAAAAGTAAATCTATATATATATATATATATATATATATATATATAATATATATATATATATATATAAACTGAATAATATTTTATATACACTTTACTTTGTGAGATGTCGCAACTTTTTCAATGTCAAATTTGTACCCAATATTATTTTGCATCATAATATTTTACCAATATCAATCCAAACTGGAATGACTGACTATTTATCAGTATATGAACAAATTTTCCTCCTATAAGGACCTTTTGTTGGTTGATTTCTTTCGAAAACTATTTACTTGCTGCTGTACAGCTTTACAGTAGTTACAGTCTTTGATCCCTCACCGACGGCGTGCTTAGCGAGTTCACCAGTCAAGCAACATTTTATCATAAAATAGCCACCCTATTTTGATGTTCAAAAAGTCATTTCTGTTATGTTTTTCTTTACAAGTCTTTCTCAATGTATCAGCAAACCCCCCTTTATTACACCAAAATTTAACTGAACATATGTAGGTAATGAATTGAGAATTTACTTTATAAATTATTTACTGACACTAAATGACATTGATACAATATCCGCTAATCCACATTCAATGTTATCACCAGGATTAACAGGACCAACGCCCTCTGGTGTCCCTGTTAGAATTACGTCCCCTTCTTCTAAAGTAAAATAATTGCTGATATAACTAACTAAGTAAGGTAAACTAAATATCATGTCTTTAGTATTTCCATCCTGTTTTTTCTGTCCATTAACTTTTAACCATATATGTAGATTACTGGGGTCATTAAGCTTAGATTTATCAATAAAATCACTAACTGGACATGAAGTATCAAATCCTTTGGCCAATGTCCAGGGTTGACCATTCTTCTTAGCAAAGTCTTGGAAGTCTCTGGCAGTCATATCTAAAGCAAGACAGTATCCACCAATGTAGTTCATAGCCTCACTCTCTGGAACAGACTTTGCAGTCTTACCAATCACCAAACCCAACTCCACTTCATGATGTAAAGAGGTACAACCAGGGGGTACCTGTAAAAACAATGGTACTAAAGACTCATGACTTAGTGTGACTTGTGACTGAATGGCTGATTAAGACTTGTGACTGACTGTCTGACTGGTTAAGACTTGTGACTGAATGACTGGTTAAGACTTGTGACTGAATGACTGGTTAAGACTTGTGACTGACTGTCTGACTGGTTAAGACTTGTGACTGACTGAATGACTGGTTAAGATTTGTGACTGACTGAATGACTGGTTAAGACTTGTGACTGACAGACTGGTTAAGGCTTGTGAATGTTCATAGTGGTGTGGTTAAGACTCATGTCTGAGTGGTTAAGACTTGTGACTGAGTGGTTTAGACTCATGACTTAGTGCTTAAGACTCATGACTGAGTGGTTAAGACTCATGACCGAGTGGTTAAGATTTGTGACTCATGACTGGGTAGTTAATGTCTGGGTGGTTGATGACCAAGTGGTTAATACTCATGACTGGATGGTTAATGTCTGGGTGGTTAATACTCGTGACTGGGTAGTTAATGATTGGGTGGTTAATACTCATGACTGGGTGGTCGATGACTCTGTGGTTAATACTCACGACTGGGTAGTTAATATCTGGGTGGTTGATGACTGGGTGGTTAATACTCATGACTGGGTGGTTAACACTTGTGACTGCATGGTGAAGACTCATGGCTCGATGACTGAGTGATGGAGACTCATGACTGAGTGGTCAATGTTCATGGGTAAAAGGTTTCCTTAACAGTTTTAAGCAGGTTGTATAGGATATCCTTGCCGAGTAACTCAGCAGCCCTCTCAGTAAATTTTCAAGTAGAAGGAAAATTTCTCAAAATACTCAGCAAGAATGGAGTACCAGTAATATGTATTGCAAAACATATTCAGAAAATGTAAATTTAGCAGAAGTAGGCAATAAATTTAATCCAAATCCAAAAAACTAGAATACAACATGTGTCGCCTTGCTGGCTTTAATGAAACCACTGAGCAGGACAATTGATTTCACAGTGGTCTATTTCACCTAGCTGATAAATCAATAGGTCGTCTCAGAAATGCTGCAGGTTAATCTTGACATTTGATGGGACCCTATCCAAGACGGGAGTCTTGTACTCAAAACCACTCCAATCATGCCACAGAAACAGGAATAAACCCTGACCTGAGGAACCTACAGGATTATCATGATAGATACAAGATGCACTAAAATTGTCTTGAACTGATTAAATACTTGTCCTTAATCACTTAAATGCACCATTATTTCTTGTTCTGAGGTGTTTGTATGTTATACCGAAACATGTTTATTTTTCGCGGTGTACTAATTTTCGCTTACCTACATGTATTTCGTGGTCGTTTGTTTTCCGCGAAAATTAATACAAAGCGAAAATTATATTTTACTTTTTATGTTATAGAGCATATTTCAAAAACGCGAGAATTTAACTAAGCAGATATGTCTAAATATCCTATGCCTGGAAAATAAATACACGCGAAATTAAATAAATTTACAGTATGCAAACAACATCAGCCTGTCTGCTTGACCTTTCCTTAATACATTGGCGGTTAATAAATAATCAATGCATGTTTTCCATGATGCAGATGAAACAAATGGTCCGTGAGCTACTGCTTACTTATTATATCCCTACTTTTAACTTCAACCATGAACCGTACATGTCCAAAAAAAAAACAAAGTCGGTTAACAGAAAGTAGATGTCTGGCAGACTTGAAATTGGTACTTATGGCATGGAACCTCATACTGAACTCAAATACAAAATTTCAAGTGGTCCTGATTTTTAGTTGCTTAGAATTTTAGTTTCAGATGGACGGAAGGACAGAAGTAAACCAGTATACCCCCTTCTTCTTCAAAGCAGGGTTTAATTAACACTTGTGTTCCCTATATATAAATTACAGTCCAACCTGCCTTAAAGGCCACCTCTATATAAGGGTCACCTGCTAATAAAGGCCAGTAGAATTTAATCCCAATTGTTCTTCATTCACATAATCTAAACGTGTATATAATGGCCACTTGCCATGCCCATAAAGGCCACTTTTACTTGTTCCCTTAGGTAGCCTTTTTAGACAGATTTGACTGTACTGATTCATAATAAAAAGGTCAATCAGACAAGTCAATGTACATTGCCTATACTTGTCAGTGAGTATTAGTGTAAATACAAACCTTTATTGCTTGCCCTTGAGTTATATATGCTGTAGTTGGTTTGAGAAATAGAATTGGTTTAGTTGGGACTGGATTTCCTAATTCTTTGGCATGAGCTCTGAAAAAAAGTTGGAAGGAACTATTTTAAAGATACACTCTTCATAAGGCCAAATTCTATATGCATCATTTGCTCTAGGGATATATACATGTACATTAAACCCTCAATATCCTTGTCATCTTGCTTTTTGTCTCAGTATTTTAATTTTCTTTCAAATTTTCCTCAATTTGTGCCAAAACCAGTTCATAATGCCAAAATGTGATTAAACAAATGGTGGTGATGAAATAAAGTTTTACTTTATCTGGAAGTCAAGAAGCTTTAGTATTAACACCAAACTGAAGTTTTTCAACTGCAATGTCAAATCAGTCCTTCTTTATGGCTCAGAATGCTGGAGAATAATACTAAGTGGCATGCAAAAGATGCAGTCATTCCACAACACCTGTCTCCGAAAAATTCACAGAATATTCTGACCAAACAAGATATCCAAACGAAAATCTGTTCAAGATCAGTAAATGTAACAGCATCACAATACAAACAAGGTGTTCAGAGAACAGAGAAAGAAGATTTTGAGCAGATACTGACATTGAACACTTCCCAACAAAATGATGTTACTTGAAAAAAATTGTAAAGTTTAGTAAAATATGGCTACAATCCCAGAAAAACTGGGTTTTAGTAATAATGAATAAGGTTTAGCATACATATTTAAATCCTAAAATCTTTGATGATGTACATGCCCAGTAGACTTTTAAAAATAAAATTCTTAATTCAAAATAACTGTTGAGATGGACAAAATAAAAATAACCAAATACATGTTGTATATACTTGTAATTTCTACCAACTGCTACAATCTTTTTGCCTCTACTTTTGAAGTTCTGAAGTTTGCTGTGAGCCTCCATATTTATAATTTACCTACAATGTCCTATATATTGACCTCATACTTATGGAGGGTCATGTTATCAGTCCTACTTTATGAGAGATAAATGTGCTTTAAAATGTTATAATCAGTGGTCTCTATGTGTACTTTATCTTGTTAGTTGATTAATGGTGTTTTACATCACGTCAGCAATTTTTTAAATTGAATTTTCTAAAAGATTAATCTATTACTAAATAAAAGCTCATTTGGTGTGCGAGTTTTGTGCAAGTGTTTATGGTCTGCTTTTTTCTATTGCACAAATATGGGAACCAGTAGTTCATTTGCTCATAATGTCACAGATAAACATCACAGGTCACTCAGTCCATTATTCTGGTAACAGGTCAGTGATTATGATTGCCTAAAATTATACTTCATGTACCAAATAAAGGTAGTTTCCTCTGGACAAAAATGACTAATTTTTCTGACCTTTGACCACTAAAATTCCCAAATACAACAGTGATATACTATTGTTCGTCTTTTTTACTTAGAGACAGTCTTTAACTAAAATGGCTGTATTATCATTTGGTTTCTCATAAAATAACTACAATATTTGTGTTTAAAAACAAAAATACTAACAAGGAAAAATACTTGAAAAATCAAAATCATTACATTTATTCCTGTATATAGAGACGAAATCAGCAAATTTACAATAATCGTGATTAGACTAAGAACTAAAACACCCGTTTTGGGCCCCGTGTTCTAAATAATTGATATTCACGCCTGAATCACGCCTGTGTCATAGACTTAATCAGTTTGTCCACTTTCAAAAAATGTGATTCTGATGCTTTTTTACAAATTAAAACTTGAAAACTGCATACTACTCGTCCTCTGGAATGGATATTTCTTCTCCATAATTTTGTCTAAACCGATGCCAATAACAAGTGTCATATAAGTAATTGTTGACCTTATTTGAACCTTTTAATATATGCATATGAGGTCACCAAGGGAACATACTACAACTGATTTTAAGTAAACAATGTAAAATTTTCTCTATGTAGGAGAATATCGGAGAAAAGTAAAAATAAAACAAAAATACGTTTAGATGCGCTTTTTGTTTTCAAAACAAAATATGATTGTTAGGTTTCAAAAACTTAAAAGGTATAAAAGTTATTTATAAAAATGACTGTCTCTAAACATTAAAGATGAACAATAGTTGTCCTTACCCACAAAATGTTAGATATTGTCACAATATAACATCTTTGCAATGAGGATCCTAAGCTATTGAAAATATGTCATTATGCAGTTTGCTGAATTTCAGAACTTTTATACCAATTTCTCCAATTTAAAAGACAGAATTTTACTTTAAAAATGTAACAAAATCATTGCAAGTGAACAAAAGCCTACCTGTATGACAAGGAAATCCCCAAACTCACTTGAGGTTAACTGAGGTAAAATCAACAGCAGTGAGAAGACTTGAGTTTGAAAGCTAATTTCTTAACAAACAAGCTCTTTCTGATTTGTTTCTTATTTCAACATTGTGTTGTTACTGTTATTGTTGTTATGGTTACTGTTGTTATGGTTATTGTTGTTATGGTTACTGTTGTTATGGTTATTGTTGTTATGGTTACTGTTCTTATGGTTACTTTGACTACCCATGTCCCTGGCAACAATGCATGAATCTGTGTGCAATTTTTTTTTTTTTTTTTTAATTTAGTGGTTTACTATTAAACGACTATAAAGCTCAAAGTACATGTAAGATATAAATAATTTTTAAATTTCTCAATTTTTTGTAGACTTGAATAAAAACCTCCTCAGAATTTATTTGTGAATCAATTAGAATTCTTCTCATGATTTTGGTTTGACCAGGGTGACCCCTGGGGTCAACTAAGTTCTGAATTACAAGTATTACCATTGAAATAATTTATGTTAATATTTGTATTGTATAATTTGTAAATTTTAACATGCATGTTTTTCCATAAAGATTTTATCATTACTATTAAAACTGGATATAATTGTGTGTGTGTGTGTGTGTGTGTGTGTGTGTGTGTGTGTGTGTGTTATACATGCATTTAGTAAAAATATTATAAGCAGAATAAAAACTAAGGGATCATATTTTTGGTGTGATTTTAGTCCAACTAGAAATCCCATTAAATGCAAATTTTAATTTTTGTCTTGTTATGATCCCAACAAAACAGGAAATTAAAATGAGAGTATAATAGTGGGCTGATAAAAATTGAAGTGATGTGGTCAAAGGGAACTAACTCCTTTAAATTCTTGTTACTATTAGCCCATATAAATCTAGTAGGACTTACATTGACCCAATTAATTAATTACAGTTAGCTGGTTAAGTAGATGAAACTACAATAATTATCATACCCATAGTTTCTGCCAACTGCCACAATCTTCCTCCCGATTTCTCTGAATTTGGTGAGATTTACCGACGTCATGTCAACACAACTTTACTATGTGGAAAAAGAGAGTTATCTACCTTGTGATACCTGTTAGTGAAAAAGAGCGCCAAATTTGAATGATAATACAAGATTTGCTTCTCTTGCACCGCATTTTTAACAACCTTTATAACGACGATAGGGACAGTGGGAATCTCGTTAATCCATTCATGCGCGTCACTAATTAGATGACGAGGCATTTGATTCATTCAAAAATTAAGTTAAACATGTGAACTTTCTCCACCAGGGAAGTGAGGCCGGATGCTTCGGAAGGAAAACATACTTCATCCGCCACGTTTGTAATCAAAATTGAGAATTCGTGAAAGGGAAAGGAATTATGGGATGTCACAAAAAAAAACTTTATAGTAGAAGAGGCAGTAATGTTGTTTATGACTTGCATAAGTAGTCAGAATCATTCACTAATATCAAGTTATCCGTCAGAACTTTAGAAGACGGTTGGGGAAATCAGAGTTCCCGTAGAAAACGCAAACTGACAAAATTTCTCACACAGTATCTGCCCGAGTAGGATTCGAACCTGGACAGTGATAGAATAGATACATTTCGTTAATAAGAACACTATTCAGACCACTCGGTCACAAAATGAAAAAAAGACTTTTAAGAGAAGACTTGAGTTGCGTAAGGGTGCTTAACGTCCCAGTAAAGAATATTTCACTGACGGCGCCAGCTATCTAGGCGAAGGACCATGCCGCAGAAATTTTGCATGTGCGTTCCGCTGATGACATTATATACAGCAGGGTTCTTTATTATGCCACGCCTACCCTGACAGGGGGGCTCGTTTATTATTATACGTTACCTACCGAAAGAACCGTGACAATCATTTCGTGATACCGCGTGCTTGGCAAAAAACAATCACTACACACTTTCTTGTCTTTGGTGAGACCCGGTCGGGGTTCGAACCCAAGCTTTCACTGATGGAGCGAGCACACTACCAGCTGAGCTACCGCAGTGGTGACTCCTGAAAAGTGCTTAACCCACACCACTGGGTAGTATTGTGTCATTGGAACTAGTGGTTGTCCAAATTCAGAACGGACGTTTCAATGCCCTAGGTTCAGAACTTGATAATGGCAATGATTAAGCCTAGTAATGCTACAAAATAACATTCAGATATTAAATCACAGTGGGTGTTTCATTATGACCGAAACCTTTAACCTTTACTTACCTGATATATGGAAATACTATCCCGTGCGACACTGTTTGTGCTTAGTTGCTATGAAAGCCGGTGTTTGTCAGTTCTGCGGGTATTCTTACCACGCACATATTATGAATTGCTAAAGGCTAACTGTAACATTTCGAAAAGTTAACCACAACTTAAGCTTCCCTTTAATTTCCCGTCATATGGGAATAATATTGTTATACGCTTAATTTATTGCTTTCGTACCACCTGCTCTGTGGTCATTGCTCGATGATTAAGACAAAAAGAAAGCCTCACTATGCCTTCACTTTCTATTTTCCTGTCATATGGAAATAATGTTGTTATGTGCTTAATTTGTTACTTTCAAATCACATGATTGTCGGCTCTGCCGGTATTCATAATTTAGTCACGGTGAATGTCTCACTTTACTTTCACTTTACATGTATATGGAAATTCCTTTATTTTCTCTTGCTACGATATGTGCTTACTTTGTTGCTTGGCAACGCATAATTTTACGGCTTTGGAGTATTCATACTTGGTAATGACAGCTGCTATGACACTTTATGATTAACGTTACAGATTTTTATGTGGGAAACGCTTTCTTTGTTGTGTTGACGGTTATGTGGTTATTTACACTTTTCAGCTGCCGCGTATCATTATGAATTCAACTTTGGGTTTCCATGTATGTTAAGTTGTTTCAAATCGGAGACCAGAATCCATTATCTACTATAAATTAGAAAATTTTTCCAATAGTTAATTTTCACGAGAATTGCCATTACAAGAGATTTACGTCATTGAATAAGGGTCATTTTAACTGCTGGAGATTATATAAGAATAAAATATTCGCTAGAGTAATATCGCGTATTATTATATTCGCAAATTACGCTATATACAGTACTACAAAACATGTAGTTCAACCAACATGTCCTTCACCTTGATATGTCCTTGGCCTTCATGCGTAGTCCAGCCTACACGTCCTTGGCCTTCACATGAAGTCTTTGGTCTTTACTTGTAGTTCAACATACATGTCTTTAGCCATGACGTGTAGTTCAACGTATATTTCCTTTGTCTTGACGTGTAGTTCAACATACATGCCCTTGACCTTTATGTGTAGTTTATCATACATGACCTTGGCCTTCACATGTAGTTCAATCTACAAGTCCTTAGGCTTTACGTGTAGTTCAACATACAAGTACTTGACATTGACGTGTAGTTCAACCTTCATACCCTTGACTTTCATGTGTAGCGCTTGATGGTCTTGATGTGAAGTTCAACATACGTGTCCTTGGCCTTCATGCGTAGTTCAATCTACATGCCCTTGGTAATGACATTGCCTTCACATGTAGTCTAAAATATATGTCCTTTGACCTTGATGTGTAGTTTAGCATATATGTCCTTTGACCTTGATGTGTAGTCCAATTTATGTGTCCTTGGCCTTGATGTGTAGTTCATCCTTTATGTCTTAGGCTTTGACGTGTGATTAAACCTATATGTCCTTGGCCTTGACGTGTAGTTCAACTTATGTGTCCTTGGCCTTTACGTGTAGTTCAACCTACATCCCCTTGCTCTTGATGTTTAGTTCAACTTTCATGTCCTTGGCCATGTCATTAGCCTGTACGTGTGGTTCAACGTACATGTACATGTCCTTGATGTGTAGTTCAACATTTGACGTGTAGTTAAGTCTACACATCCTTGGCCTTGACGTGTAGTTCAACCTGCATGTCTTTGGCATTGACATGTAGTTCAACATACATAACCTTGACCTTCACAAGTATTCGGACAATAATGCCCTTGACCTTAACATGTAGTTCAACATACATGTCCTTTACCTTGCATTTAGTTCATAATTCATACCCTGGACCTTGACAAGTAGTCCAATATACACATCCTTCACATAATCTAGTATTGATTTTCTTTGATTTTAAAGAACATATAAACTATCAGGATCCAGTTTTAAAAGCTCTGTTAGCTTTACTAGTTAATTAGCGAAAATTTGTATCTTTTGTACTATTAATTTTTTATATATTTTTTTGTGAAAAGTAAATGCATATAATATTGCTATTATCATATAGATACAGCTCAACCTGCCTTAAAGGCCACCTCTATATAGCGGCCACCTGCTTATTAAGGCCAGTAGGATTGTATCTCAATTGTTTTTATTCATATTATTTGAACCTGTATACAGAGACCACCTGTCCATAAAGGCCACTTTCATTGTTTCCCTTGATTGGCCCTTATAGACAGGTTTGACTGTAATTATATGTCTACAAGAATCTTTCGCATCTTAATAACATTTCGAAATTTCACGAACCAGTTGGTAAGATTACAGAGCTTTGAAACACCAGGTCCTGATGTTTACTTCAATAAATCTTAATGACCTATTCTGTAAATTGAGCAATAACGGTTTCTGCACATCCAGATGGTGAGGTTATGTCATCTTAAGTGGCTGATTTGGTGAAGTCCTCATATTGGAGGTTGGGTGTTTGGCACCAGTCCTTACCAAAACTTGAAACATGTAATAATTATGTATAAATACTTAATATCCTGTCATTTTATAGAGCAAGGACCTGGGCCGATGGTCTGAAGTATGTGCTAATTGACCACAGTGTCTCTCATCACCTAGGTTAGAGCCCAACTTAAGACAGATTATAATGTGAGAAAGTTTATCAGCTTGTCAAATTTCACTGGTTTTCCTAAGACACTCCAGTGTCTTCCCATCTCTGAACATACCACTTTATAAAGTGAAAGAATCTTGTCTTGGGCATAAAATTTCATAATTCCAATCATATTATATTATAGAAGTTGATGGGAACCCTTACTAATCACTGTATTACAATAATCTTGACTGATATGTAATATTCTGGCCATTTCAAACTGCAAGAAAAATAATCTTGACTAGGATGTAAAACTTGGCCAATTTCACTGACAAGTGTTTTTGTATTTGGAAAAGGTCAGCTAAAAATTCAAAAGGTATGATATCTTGTATTAAACAGACAATGTCAAAAACAATATTGAATATAGCATGTTTCTTTTTTGGGGGAGTGTGTTAATTCTCTCTCTCTCTCTCTCTCTCTCTCTCTCTCTCTCCCAAAAACAAAATAATCATTTTATTTGTATCATTTTTATTTTTCAATTTTACAGATACAATAATTACAACTTCATATTACAGTAAGTTAATCAAAGTTAACAGATGAACACATTATAACAAGAATCAATTACCAAGTTTACATTTCATTTTAATTTAAAAATGGTTAATTACCTACATTTTAAATTTGAATTAAATCATAATTTAAACTTATATTTGTTTAATTACCCCCATAACATCTCAAACACTTATCTTTTATTGTTCAGCTATAATGATTTTCAAGCATTATATTGAATGAGAAACAAGACAGTTATCTCCCTTATCAAAACCAAAGATAAACTTGTAGAAGTTATCTCCCTTTCTTCATATGACAAAGGGTAGATAACTCAAGTAAAACTCATTGAATGCAAAAATTATAATCCTGGATATGTTCAATATTATAAAGCGAGCATTTCACCAATAAATGCTAATTTTAAAAATCAACAGCAAAATTAATAACCTTATTGTAAAAGAAATCTGCCAAATATACTCTGTTAAATCAGCATATTTTCAACATTGTATGATTTTAACAAATAAATTGAACAACATGTGATTGTATATTGAAAATATGCTGAGTTTACTAGGAGAAAAAAATTTTTGGCAATAAGAATTCATCACAAAGAACTTTTATTTCACAAAGGATCAGTCTTGTAATAAAAAAAATCTATGATGAAAAAACAATCATCATGAATTATGGTACCAAATTCTGAATCAAAAAGAAATAAATTTTAAATGCAAAGTTTAACATAAAACCAATCATGCAATATTAAGGAGGAGCATGTGTCCAATTTAAAATAATTTTTCAAAAATGTACACAAATCCAACTACAGATATTGAAATTTACATATCAAGAAAATGTATTTAACGATGCAATGACCGTGTGTTCGAAATATATTAACTATGACTGAGAAAAGAAAAAAGAAATTTTTATCTTGAAAATAAAAATCCGATAAATCAAGATCTTTTTTTAGAAAAAAAAAAAAACTAGTTATTAGAGAGGAGATACAAAGTTGTTCATCATATTAACAGCCAATTTTATCATTAACAGCATCTGGTAATTATTTATATACAAACAAACAAAAATAAAATTATTCACAAAACATTTGGGACAAAACAATAGTAAATACTGTAATAATATCTATCTCATCATGAACACAACATCATCACCCCCATCTCTATAATAATGGAATTGGTCCTATCATCCATTAGGAACAATCCATTTAGATCTAAAGGGTGAATAGACTTGGACGACATCATGATACTTAATGATAAATGCAAGAAATACTAGCATTATTATCAACACCCCTCCCACCCACCAATACCCAATATTAAATCCAGTGTTTAAGTTCTAAAGTCTTGGTTTACCTTACTGAAATAGACCCAGCTGGGCCAAAACCCATAACCCCTGGTTCTGTGAGAAGTCCTATACCATTAGGCACTTATCACCTAACAGCTTAATGAGGATTTAACCTGAGACAAGCAGGCAAGTTTAAGGGGCTGTGACACTGTGTATTATTTTGATCAGAAAAAAAAGAGAAACTCTTGAGAATATTAACGACTATTCTCAAGGGTTGAAATGTATGTCATGCCAGTGACATGGAACTTTTTAGGTCATGTAAAGTTATGTATAAAACTTAGTTGTATCTACACGTATAACAGATACAAAAATTCTCCAATATTGTTCTTATAGGAACCATTGGCACCTTCATATTTGGGCCTGTTAAAACTTGGGGCACACAGGACAAACAAAATCATTGGGCTTCCACAGTTCACAACATGAAAGACCATTACAAAACAGTTAATAAAGGGTGGACAAATGAAATAAAAGTCAAAAAGTCTTTTTTTGTCACAAGTATTAGGGGTTGAGATTGCTACTCATGAATTTAACAAAAGAAGAGAAAAAGTCAATAATAAAAAAAAATCATAAATGAGAAAAATAATAATTTTGGAACATAAAAATATGAACACACAAAGTTCATAGTTCCCCTTAACAAGACAATTCATACATTACAACCTTTAATATTTCTGCTTATAACTAACAATCTGTTATTCAATCAAATTATTTCATTTTATTTTACATACTTTTTATGAATGAATTAACTTTTAACTTATCTAGTTTTTAATTTAAAAATAAATTTCAAATTTAAGTGTCACATACTCATTAGTATGCAAATCAAGGAATATACAGCTATTGAAAACTTAGTCATAATTTCATCACATTTCATTGGTTTAATTATCGTTTTTAATTTTTAATTGATCATATTATTTTGAAATTTTACTGCCATTCCTGACCTATCACCTACCACACCCATTCATAACAACTTTTCAGCCCTACAATATCAATGGAGTTAGCCAGCGCACCGCATGATCAATACCCCTTATGGTTTGTGTGGAAAGTTTTTAAAAAGCATTTACAAATTCCAGGATAAAAATCCTTTTTATGGGAAAATGTCATTTTATGCAATTCCATATCCAATGGAAATAAACGTTCCAAACAAACGTTATGGGTTTAACATGGTGCTACAGCTAACCCCATTTCTTGTCCAAATTAGGTGTGGTAGCTATTCGATCATCTTTCATAGACCGATCAGTGTAGCTTTTATTTATGAAAATCAACAATTTTCTTTACAACCATATAAACAGAAAAATTGCAAATATACATAAATTCATATTTAAAGCATTCTAGTTTCAGCATAAAACTCTAAAGGTTTTTTTTTTAAAATCTTAAAGCTAATATTAAAAAAATAAAAAGCAATTTTACTGAAACCAATCTATACTAAAAAGAGATCATTCATTGTCAGAACATACTAATTATACAACAATAATAACAATTAGGTCAATGATTATTAAGTATAGAAATTTGCATATCTTTGCATTAAAAATCAAAAACAAGAAAAATGCTTTTATGCTGCATTTTTTTTTTCACAATATCTTGATTGAATAGTATAAATGTTGCACCATTTAAAACAAATAACAGACTTTTCTAACAATAACATTGTCCGTTCTCCTTTGTAGTTAAATATAACAATTTTAAACTACACTACCCAACTCTTAATTAAAAACTTTGTATTTAAAATAAACAGGTCATCAATATTGTAAAAAATAAATCGACCACCTCCGATGCCCAGTTAGTATGAACCAATCTTGAGGAAACAAGACATACCATTTGAACACTTGGGCTCATCCCCCCTTTAGTGATCCAACCCCTTTTTTGGTGATTGAAAAAAAGCTTTTTGTTTTATTTTTTTTTTCCTTTCCATTCAGAATTGAATTTTATGGGTTTTTTCTTTCTTTTTTTTAAAATCAAATATATTTTATATTCAATCCTCCGTAAAATTTTTACATTTAGATTCCCTCTAATCGAGTTTTCAATCTTTTTTAAAATCATTTCAAACAACTTTTTAATCTGTAAATTTTATTATTTTTTAAATTTTATTTATTTATATTTTGGTAATTTACATTTTGTATAATATTATTGAACTATTTTTTTAATGTACATTCAGTCCAACAGGGACATTCCTATCACTAACCATACATTTCCACTGAAATATGTCAAATTAAAAAAAAAATTAATCTTACATTTTTAGAAATAAAATCTTAACAAAAATCCATTGCAGTTAATCCAAGGAATGTGTTAAAATAGTTAAAAATAGTATATAATGCCTGTAACGAAAGGGAAGTTTTGTTCAAATTATAACTTGGTAATACATCATGTGTTACCTCACAAATTTGTGTAGAACTTTGCTCTACTGTTTGCCTGCAAGATCCACAATATAAATCATTTACAAAGGTAAAGGGTGAAATATTATTAAGTTCCATATCAAATGGAAAGAAAAGTTTTTTTCACAAACAGTTCTGTTTAAATATTTTGCCTGCAAATTTTAATAAAGTAATTTATAATTTTTTATCTAATGGAACAAGTTTTCCACATAAGAACTTCTGACTAGTGATAACAACCAGTAGCAATTTTTCCAAGAAAAATGAAAATTTAAAATTCCATATCGAATGGAAAAATATGTTTTTTTTTCACAAACATGCAATTTTACTAAATGTTTGCCTGCAAATTCTAATAAAGTAATTCTAACAGGAAATCTTAAATCAAAATTTTGTATCCAATGGAAACCAGTTTTCCATATATGGACTTATGAATGTTTGCCCGCAAAACTTTCTAACTTAAGAACAATTAATCATTATATGTTAGACATTGGAAGAATGTCACGAAATATTGTAGAATTTTCAGGTCAAAATTTCCAATTAACCAATTTTCAATTACGTATGTTATAGAGTCTGTCATAACATTTCATCAAGACTTGGTATTTTAAAATACAGTAAAACCGGCTATAGTGACCATCTCTACATTAAGACCAGTTGTCTATTATGGTCACCATTTAAAGGTTCCTTCGCTTCACACTGCAACCAAAAACCTCTATATAAAGACCGACTGTTCATTAAGATCACTATTTGAAGGTCAGTCCCTTTGCTTCAAATAACAACCAAAGAGAACCTGTCTAAAAAAGTTTATATTCATTAAGTTATACAGGTGGTCTTTATATACAGGTTTCACTGTGTTAAACAAAAAGCATTATCCTTGTGAAATAAAAAGTAGAAGTAAAAAGTAATAACTAAAAATATCCGTTTATCGTTTAAAAACAACGCCCTGGCCTTAACTAAAAGTTTGGGTTTTTTTTGTTCGTTTTTGAACAACTGTGGTAAAATTAAAACAAAAGTGTAAAAAAAAAAAAAAAAACTTAAATGCAATAAAATCATGTAAAACTGAACACAAATTGGCTTACAAGACACATTAAACTGCAAAATAAAATATAATAAAATCAGACGGCAGTGGCTCAAAAACAAAAAAGTATAAATTTGATTTTTTTTTATATGTGAGCTGATACACGAGTAAAACTTTGAATATAAAAATTGTAGAAAATTTTTACACAGATCAAAACTTAATAATTGAACACAATGCTGTGTATTGTCGATGCTACAATAAATCATGGTCACCATGGCGATGATACAAATATTGCCATGTTGTGCTACATCTGGACACTTATGATAAATCATGGTCACCATGGCGATGATATAAATATTGCTATGTTGTGCTACATCTCAAATGAGCAAAACATCACAAAAATGAGACAAAACTTTCAAATGTAAATCTTTGTAGAACCTAAAATCAAAGATGATATAAAGATGTTTGTTATAATCTCATGGGGTCTCATGTTTTATGAAAGAGACAGAATTTTCTTAAATTTCAAGTAAAATTTCAATTAACTTACACTTAGAATAAAAATTAAAAATGCTGCCAGTTCTTCAACTAATAAAATTATATATAAATTTTAATTTATTTTTTTCTATTGTATATCAAACTTTATATGTAGCCACAGTGAATTATAAATATATGACTGAATGAAAAGTAAAATATTCTTATCCATACATATATAATAAAATCATTAAATGAAAGATTTACCTTTAAAAAAATTTAAAATGTATTTTTTGCCCCAAAAATGCATGGATGATACTTAAAAAAAACTTGTGTAGCTTTTAATAAATGTTTTAAAAGTCAATGGCACTATGTCTGCATTTGTGTACTCTGCAGATAAAACATTAATAAATATAAAACCAAATTTTTTTTCCATAAAATTTTAACCAACTGCAATATTAACCAAACTTTTGGATATTTTAAACAGGAAAATTCTGTATCTTTTAACCCCTAGTAATAGCCGAGAAAGATATTACAAGTTCTGAAGGCTGTTATACACACATGTGACATAATTTTTACAAGTTCTGAAGGCTGTTATACACACATGTGACATAATTTTTACAAGTTCTGAAGGCTGTTACACACGTGACATAATTTTTACAAGTTCTGAAGGCTGTTATACACACATGTGGCATAATTTTTAGAGGATTTAGTGTTCACCTCATATGTTCTGATGGCTGGTTTAAACACATGTGTAACTTAAGAATGTATTTTCTGAGGATCTATACTTCTCGAGTCTGTTTACACACCAAAACAAAAATAAACATACAGGGGACATACAAGTAAAATGAACATAGAATATTAAATCCTTTAAGAAGTCAACAAATAAACAAAGAAAAAAAAAGAAAAAGAAAAAGAAAACCTGTTTGATTAGTCGGACCTACAACGGTCATCTAACATCTGAACAACTTCTCTATGGCAGTGATAAGTAAACTTGTATATATACATCTCAATAACAATTTTATACTGAATTCGGCAGCTGGATTTCATTTCTACTGTCACATAAAACATATAATTTACAGAAATTCCTCACATTTAATTATAACATGTCAACATTTTTTCAATTTGCAAGGCCTCGGAATTCTAACACGTATGCTTTCTCATTAACAAGTCAGTTCCTGTCCTGCATGAATAGCTACATTGCAGCACTTTATTTATAATCCACATAAGCACACATAAAAATAAATATGCACCAATATTAACGATTCAACGATTAATTACACCAGTTAAAATTTTCAGAAGAATGACATCAAAAATCTTCTTGTGCTGTTGAAATTGGATAAAACTATACCGTCGGAGCAGTTCCGCGAATGAGCCACGACTCAACTAATGGAGCAACTCCACTAACAAGTTTTTTATCCAATCAATGGAGGAACTCCACTAACAGCCCTTTTTATCCAACCAATAGAATAACTCCATAGATGAGCCTCTTTTTGATTTATGTCATTGCGGCACATTAAATATTTCTCAGGATAATTAAATTCAAATAAACTGAATGATAAAATGAAAGGATGATGAAGAACACGTATATAATGCCACTGATGAACACAATACTGGTTATCCTATCTGTACACAGTACCGAGGAACAGTTTACACAGTACCGAGGAACAGTTTATATTTATATATATATATCTATATATGATGTTTATTTATAATAATAGCCCTATTGTTTAAATTGAAAAAAATAAACACATTCAACTAAACAATTCGTTAAAAATGGTTATCAATGTTCCATTCAAAACTGCCAATTCCTAGTAAAACTCCAATTTTTTTCCAAACTTCCTGCAATGACCCTCAGTGGTCAATTTATATTTTCTTATATTCAACTTTTTCTCCTTGGCTCCTACAAAAGTTTGTTTGCAGCTTGACCCAATATCAATCGCCTTTATAACAAACTCCTTTGGGATTTTAACACTTTAGTGGCCATAATTATTTCACTATGTAATGCATAACTTTATTTCACCATTTCACTACGCAATGCATAATTTCATTTCACCATTTCACTAGGTAAGGGATAATTTCATTTCACCATATATGGGATAACTCCATTTCACCCATTGTTTACAAGATCATTTTCACTTCACCATGAACAAGATTAACTTCTGTTTCCTTGCATACGATGGAGTAATTTCATTCCACAAGCCGTCACAACTCTCCCTTAAGCTACTGGCTTTTCATCCTGTTTTGTAAAAGTTTGAGGGCATCTTGGCACATTTGCATAGGTTAATTTTTCTGTCTGACAATATGGAAGACAATTAAAACAACCGAGTTCACAACAAACATTAAAATATATGTGATAACAAATAGATGATGAATCAAATCTGATCATGTGATCCGACCAAATGACTGATCATGTGATGCGATCATGTGATGTGACCATGTGAAAGTTTAACAAATGCCTGAGACAAAACACAATACTGATCAACACAAGTATCTATTTATAGTCAGCTACTGGAGCTGCCACTACTACTACTACTACTTCCGACGGCCTCGTCACTCTCGCTTCCACTACAACTCCGAGACATTGAAGAATACTGGCTATCTGACGTACTTAACGGCGTTTCCACTGGCTCTAAATCCAAATATTCCTACAAAATAAAAAATGTAAATACTCAACAAATGCAACTGGAAAATTCTTTTGTTCAATTGTCGAAGACCACTTCCTTTGGCAGTTTTGAAAGTACTGTATAATTTTATGTAAAAAGGGTATGTTTATTGTAATAGAATTACAGATTGATTGATCCAAGACCAGTCTGAACAGGCAAATAGCATGTAATAATATATTGTATTATTTCCAACATACAAAATTTCTGACTTATCAAATATTTTCACCGATTTCATATTTCGCAGTTGACGATCCAAGAACAAATAACTGTTTAGTAACAATAATTTCTGTATATTATAGTCCTAGATGTACCAACAACATAAAAAACAAATCAAACCTGTGGTCCATGGAGGCTTAAGATCAATGTAAATTTTCCCAATTAGGACGAGACCACTTAAGTGAACAAATCAATCCATGGAGGCTTAAGACAAGACCACTTAAGTAAGTGAAAAAAATCTGTCCATTGAGGCTTAAGATCAATTTCCAATTTTCCCAATTAGGACAAGACTACTTAAGTGAAATTTATACACCCACATAAATTATTAGTTATACAATATTATAAGTTAACAGGATCTTAAACTTTCTTAATAAAGAAATCTGACTTACCTCCCCTGTATTTGCCTTCAAGGTCAAAAGTTTATCAAGTTCTTTAACCAGATGTAAAAATGAAGGTCGCCTTATTGGATTCTCATTCCAGCAGCGTTTCATCATGTCATGTATATCTGAAGATGCATAAGGCGGTCTTTCCATCCGATGACCTTCCCTGAGCAATTCAAACAGCCGTTCTACTGGGACTGACGGATATGGATTTCCACCCAAGGTAAAGATTTCCCATAATAAAATTCCATATGACCAACTGGAAATATAAAATTTAAGTTCAATTAATATCATCAAAAATAAGCTATATATGTATGTCAAAGTAAAAACTGGAATTCAGTAAAATTCAGAATTTTACTAGTAAAAAGCAGAATTCAAGTTTTTTAAGTCCGTAAAAAGTAGAATTCCGCCTTTTACTAGTAAAAACTAGAATTTTGAATTTTACTGGAGAGTAAAATTCAGAATTCTTGTTTTTACTGAATTAAATCCAATTAAAACTAGAATTCTGCTTTTTACTAGTAAAATCCTGGATTTTACTGAATTCTAGTATTTTACTGTGACATACATAAATATACACAAATGCATTCATATTCTCAAAGAGATTTTTCAAATTATAACTGATAATTAATGCAATAATTTTTTTTTTTTAAATCAACAAAAAATGTTTTTCTTCTTATAACTATATTTCATTAAGTTTTATCGAAGGTTTACCATTTCTTTCCAGTTAATATCCCATACATAATTAATTGGAAATGATTATGTTTTTTAATTACAGAATTATTAATGTTTTCTGATTTATTAAACAATTTTCAGTACCTTTTTTTTACTACTAATACACAGACGTTCCATGAAATAATAGTGGATACTAGTAATGCCTAGGTTTTCATAAATTTAGAATTATTTGTAGTCAAATTTTCAAATTTTGTGAAAATAGGTTACTTTCTCACAAAAATTAGTACCCAATGTCGTTTTACGCTACGAGGAATGGAGACATGCAAATGTCCCAGGTAAGATCCTTTTTTCAATATTGAAGCTACCCGTCTCTAGGGTGGACTAGAAAACTGTTAGTCAAACCTGTCTATAAAGGTCACTCAAGGGAACCAGTAAAATTGGCCTTTGTGGGTAGGTAGTCCTTATATACAGGTTTAAATTACATGATTAAAGAGCATTTTAGATAAATTTTACTGGTATTTCAAAGCAGGTGGCCCTTATACAGAGATGGCCTTTTAGACAGTTTTGACTGTCTGTATATCCAGAGTAAACCTACAAACTTTTTAGTAGGTCCTGCTTATGTGGGTAAATGGCGACGGCTTAAAATTGAAGGTACTACTCACACATCACTCTTTGACGTATACTTTCTATCAAATAACGCTTCTGGCGCCATCCATTTAACTGGTAATCGACCCTAAAATATATACAATACACATAGTTGACAGGCTGAATGAAAATAGAGTGAGAACACCAATAGTTCTTTTATGCATGATTCAAACTTAAATTATACACAAAAATTTCATTGTGTTATTTTGAATTTTACTATACAGTTCGTATTTATATAGATGACAGAAAATTAACAAACACTGTTCATTGTCTATAAAAAAATGCTTTTAATAAATTCTGACAATAAGATTTTTTTTTTTTGGTAATGGTTAATAATTGCGATGCTTCATCCAAGTTTCTGTACTTTTAAAATGACTAGAAACCAAATTTCCAAAATTTGTGGAAATATGATCATTTTTAAAGCATTTTTTTTCACTAATTTGGTCAAAAAGAATAGTTTTTGAAACAATTTATCAGAATAGACAATGGTGATTTTGGCTACCTGGAATAAAAACAGCCAATGGTGATTTTGGCTACCAGGAATGGAAATATAGCCATAGTCAATTTTGAGGGTTTCATTTACTTACATCCCCAGTCTTTCTGTAATAGTCTATGTTTGTAATATTTCTTGTTAAACCAAAATCTGCTATTTTTAATACATAATCTTCTGCTACCAAAACATTTCTAGCTGCAAGATCTCTGTGGATGCACTAGAAAATAAAAATAAATAAATAAATAAATAAATATGAAAAATTTCCTCCATTGGTTTCGCAATAAATAAATAAATATGTAAAATTTTCTCTATTGGTTGCAAAATAAATAAATAAATAAATAAATAAATAAATAAATAAATAAATAAATAAATAAATAAATAAATAATTTTTCTTATATTATATTTTGTACCTGTCTTGAAGCCAGATATTCCATTCCTCTCGCAACTTGGTATGCAAATGAGATTAAATCTTTTTCTGTTAAAGGTGTGGTATCCACACTTTCGTAATCCAACATTGGTTTTTCGTATCCTGTTAATGGGGGACGTCTGCTACGGAGGAAGTCACGCAAGTTTCCGTTTGGCGCAAATTCAACAAGAACATACAAGGGACCTGAAACAAGAAATAATAAAATTACTGCACTATAAACTAAACTGTTCTGCCAACCGTTATCAAATAATAAAGGCTCTTGCAAGCTAATACCTTATCTTGAAATCAATTTTTTTTACAGGAAAAGATTAGAATGGATTTTATTTATTAAAGATTTTTTTAAGTCAACAAGATTCTTTCACTTCTATCAAGGCAGTCAGTGGAAACCAAAGTACCAAAAGACAACCACCAACCATTGACAATCACTAAGACAAACTAAGGCAAGAAATGCCCTCAACTCTATGACATGCTACATAAGAGTTAGCTCCCTTTGTCCATGTGGCACCCTTTATTCATCCCAATAACTTACCATTTTGAGTGCAACAACCGAGTAAGTTAATGATGTTTTTGTGGCTTCCAATCACTTTCATGACCTCCATTTCTTGTATCAGATCGGTAAGTTCACGGTCAGTTGCATCTTCTGTAACAGAAAACATATAAACTTTTTATTTCAAATAAAAAATTTAGTCAATTATCTACTTTACAATACAGTTTCAAAATCATCGCTCTATAATAGTCAAAATAAGAAAAGAAACGTAATGTTTCTTATTCAGTTTTTGCACAAAATATTTTTAAAAACTACCCATTTTAACTTAACATGGAAATTACCAGGGCTTAGTTTTGCTTGGAAAGAGACAGTAGTATTATCCCGAGTAATGATGAATTGATTGAATGGGGTTTTACATCCTACAGTTGTATCTGGATGTTGCCAGCTTCAGGTGAAGTGTCAAAAATTTTAATCTTTACATTGTGCTCAATAGGAGTTCTTACATATACTAGTACTGTTACAAGGGGCATTGGTTTTTAAGGTATGTTCTGAAGGACCTGTGATTTTCTTGGCCAAAAAAGTCACTACCTATTTTCAACTTTTGACCAGACCTGTAGAGGGTTCAAACACCAGCTCCCACACTCTACCAAATGAGCAGTTGTGTTTGAGTAACAATGGATGTACATAAATTAGTTCTTCAATGCTTGTTTTAAGAGTTATTTCCCTTTGAATAAAATACCATGACCAATATTTCATAAAACTTGCCTTTTAACATTTTGACAGCCACAGTGGTGTTACTGACTTTGGGGTTTATTCCACGTGCATCAGCTTTCATTACTAAACCAAATGCTCCCTCGCCTAAAGGCTTTCCAATAGTCAACCTGGAAAAGTACAAAAACAAGTCAGTTACCATGACAACATTTTTAACAAAGTGAAACAATAATGACCTAATTTTAACAAAGTGAAACAATAATGACCTAATATTTGAAAAGTAAAAAGTTTTAAAGACATCAATCTGTTTAAGTGTGTAAATATATTGAGTAAGCCCCATTTCAAAATTCCAAATATTTCTTTCCCAAACTTTTAATTTATTACACTTAGTTTACATACTTACAGTTTTATTATTTGAATGTAAAATCTGTTCCACTCACAAGACCTAAGAAATATGGACTTTATATAGGTGGTCTATATATAAAGAAGTTGCAATTTGAAGTAAAGAGACCTTGTAACACTGACCTTAGTAGACAGGTGGTCTTTATTAAGGTGGTTGCCATAGCAAGGTTTACTGTATAACACTACTTTTTAACATTAATACTTTTCTGCATTTTTTACATTAATTCAATTTTGCTAATTTTTCTAATTCCGAATAATCCTAATCCAGTGAGCTGGATCAAAACTTACTTGTCTCTTGAGAACTCCCAGTTTTTATCCAAAGGCAGGTCGTACTCAGATACCATGGTCAGATCTGAAGAAAGTCGTCGTCGATTGAATGGTTCAATTCTAACTTGTGGAATAACCAATGGCTGACCATCTAATGACCCCCCTTTGTTTGGATAATAGATTTCATTCTGAAAAGAAAAACAAGATAACCGTTACTTGAGGCAACTAAAAGAGTATTGCCAAGTATGCAAGCTACCCAATCTACATGTCCATGTACTGTGTAATCATTAACTTTTGTAGACTGTATCCAATATTTCATGGTTCTAAAAAAATGCCAATGCAAATGGTGGCAAATTTGTAGTTTACGGTTATTTTTAAACGCTTATATACACTTTTTTTATTGACAGGTAAATTGGTGGGTCAGAATGTCTGTTTAAACACTGACAAAATTGAGACACCAGGAAAATTAACTGATTAATAATTTTCACTAACAAACGGCAACTAAAATATTAGTTAAGAAACGTTGATTCTGTCAGAAACTGATCATGAAATCAGACATTTTCTGTACTGGATATTATATTTGTTACTTGTATCTGGTAAATGATGGAAATCGACTGAACTGATTTTACCGGTATATCAGTATCTTGTTTGTTACACCAGTCCTCTACAGACCTACCTCTTACACAATGACAAAACAACCAATCAGCTGTAAAACATGACTAATATTAGTAATGCTTACTGGTTTCATAACAATAACTCTCTTGACGCTGCGATAATTCAGTTTTCTGTTCTGGTAACGACGGACACACACCACTGCCAGTAACACAATGACGATTACCAACACACCACAGAGAGAAGAAGTAATTATTATGATAATGGTTTCTTTTGGACGTTTGGTTTGACTTTGAACACTCTCCTGTGGTTCTCTCACGTCAATCTTCGGTTCTACAATAAAAGAAAATAGAAATGAAAAACATGTACTTGGCAACCGACAAAGTAATCAAGAACACACATAATACAAGAACCACATGATAAAACCGCCAACTACGACAAAAGAAAACGGCTCATATTGTGTCACTTATTTTAAAATTTCCAACTTCAGACTTTTTTGTGCTCCTTTCTGGCAATAATATTATTTCATATCTAAAGCCTCCATTACCTACTACTCACCTTGGTATCGGATTCAGTTTCCATGCATCAGACCAAAGTTATCAGTATTTTTTAAAATTTCAATATATCCATTTATTATGTATGCAGTGTCTTAAATTTTCATGCATGGCTTTGTCTGGGTTCAAACCCAACTCCTCTCACTCTTGAGACGGATGCTCCGACATTGTGCCACAGAGGCTGTTGACTTATATATCGGTAGGTATGATACATGTAATAAACCCATTATACTTACCTCTTATTTCCAACCAAGCACTTTCATACGTCCTTCCGAGAGCGTTGGATACCAGACAGGTTATACATCCCGCGTTATCATATGTAACATTGTACAGATGTAGAAGCTCTGGGTTAGACATATTGATTGTCGATTGCTGTAAGTAAAGGGAGGTAAATCTTAATACATAAACTACGGTGAATTATCATCTCTTAATACATTCTAACTTAAAAATTAAATCTATAGATTTGTCCTAATGCCCAAAACATAACCCAGTCAAATTGAGAAATCAAAATGGAATACACTGTCACAATAAGCAAGTTTGTAAATCCAACAAGGGGTTGAATTACCATTTCTTCCATTTTCAAAATAAAATATTTTAACACATTTTTTCCTGACAAAAAGTTTGTACTATGTTATTTAACACAAAGAAGTTAAGTTAAAAAGATGTTTTTTAATTGAAAACTTATTGATGCCTATGACTTGATTTCCATCAATTTAAAATTCTTTGTTGCCAATTTTCACAAATTTGCTAAAATAGGTTACTTTTTGAAAGAATTTCTCAAACTTAAGTGTCTCATATTGGTTATTTTGCAAACATAGCTTTATTGACCCTTTTTTCTATTTATAAATATCATTAGTTAAGATACAAGTTTGGATAAAAAATCATTAAAAATCAAAATCAACCTTTTGTGTGAACTGACATGCCTTTTGTATGATTTGTATGATCGACACAACTTTTTTTTTAAAATAAAGGGAGATAACTTTATAATATCTCATAATTATTACAAATTAAAATCTGCATTCTCATTTCTGTAATGTTGTGCAATAATTATAATTTACAACAAAAAAAAGCATCTTAAATCACGCAGCTAAATTAAAATCAGAATTCAAACAACTAAAAATTTATCATGCCACAATGTGTTAAAGCAAAAAAATTAAAACTGCCATTCTGATGGAGGAATTTTGACTATATAAACGTGATCTTGCATTCAAATCTTAATGAGAACATGCATTCTTCATGAGTGAATTTTTTTTAAGTGAAGGATTTGTCAACTTTTAATTTAAATATATTCATTTTACACATTTAGTTGCATGCCACTGTGTACAATATATAATAAATAATTTTTATAGTCACACATTATTAACTTAAGTCAGACCATGCAGATTTCTAGGTCATCTAGATTTGCAAATTTTATGGACCAAAACCTTAAAACTAGAAATTTTCAGGCTTCAGACAACAATTTCAAGAGCAACTTGTGCTGTTGCCTGATGTAGAAGAAAAAATCACTCGCCATTCAGACATTTTACTTGGTACATAACTCTCGGCAGTTATTAAACAAAATTGTAGGTCTTAGACAAATTAAGCTAGACTCTATATTTAAGCCACAAAACAACCGTCTTGGCACCATCACAAATGACTAAATAACAATACAAATGTACAAGTTTTCAATCACATTTACACAAACAATGGAGTAATAGAGTTTTATGCCACAGTCAATTTCTTTCACTTACAGAAAAGCAGCCAGTTCAAGGATGGTGGAAGAAACCGGAGTGTCACCTTTAGTAAGCGAACTGACAAATTTTCTCAAAACTAGAATCTGCTCCAAGTGGAATTCAAACCTAGTTCATGAGAGGTGCTGTGATCCAGGAATACGGGCTGTAGACCACATGACCACTGAGGCCCCAGAAACCGAGAAAGGAACTAGCCTGATGACAGTTAAAGATCCATGAATCCGAACTTTAGAACACTTGGCCACCAAGACCAAGAAAACCGAGAGGCATTAGCCTGATGACAGTAAAAGATCCATGAATCCTAACTTTAGACCACTTGACCACCAAGACCCTGAAAGCCAAGAGGCATTAGCCTGATGACAGTAAAAGATCCATGGATCTGGGCATTAGCCCGAGTACAGTAAAGGCTAAGTAAGGTCAGACTTTAAATCTTAACTGATAAACTCATATAAAACGATCATGTCACAAACAAATATATATACACTAACAAATGCCTTTTATCTTACTAATAGATAAAAAAAAGTTATACAACATTTACAATCAAGTCATCATTGATGTTATTATGTTAATAAGTCACAACAAAGTCATTCATTCATTGTCATCATACAATAATGAAGAAATAACAGCCTAGGCTATACAATTACCTTGTTACTCTGTAAAAATGTCAATCAAAAACAGTTTAGAAAATTATTTTTTTCATAATAAATCAAGAAAAAAAAAAAGATTAAAAATATTCAAATTTCAGTATGAATTGTTTTCTGCAGGTGCTTTTGAAAAAGAGGCTAAATAAATACTACAATTGACTATGGGCACATGATTTGTAAAATTAGTGAAAATGAAGTTAAAAGGGAAATAGTTTTGAAAAACCTTCTTTAATTGCCCATTACATCAACAAATCATGGTACCTTTTACGTTACAAAGAAGAACAAAAAGGGCTATTATTTGTGCTATTAATAGTGGCCATCTTGGGTTTTTTTCGCCATCATAATATTTTTTATTCTATGTCACCGAAAACAAAAAAGACGAAAGGTAACAGATGTATATAACCATGTTATCCTTAAAGACCAATGGTAAGACCCAATATACATATATTGGTCATTCCATTTACCATTTTAGGGAAGAAAAGGGTAAATTCAGATACTATTACAAGACTTACCTGTAAAAGATTAACATAAGGTTCTCCCGTCGCAGACAGGTAGGAATCATTTACTGTGTAATGTTTCAACCACTGGATATGAGGCTGCAACTCGCTGTAGACAATCCGACAGTGAAGGGTGACATTTTTCCCCAAAGTCACTGATGTATTCTTTGGCCCGTCTATGATAGGTTCGCCTACCTTTCGGTCTATGGGTAAAAAAGAAAACAAAATTAAACATTACTGCAACTGTAATTTATACCAATATTTTGTGTATAAACCATATCATGATAAAACTAAGAGGCATTTTAAACTCTTGACACATCAATGTCTACAACAAGCATCTGACACGTCAATGACTAAGCATTCGAAACATCAATGGCTGAAACAAACATCTGACACACCAATGGCTGAAACAAACATCTGACACACCAATGGCTGAAACAAACATCTGACACACCAATGGCTGAAACAATCATCAGACACACCAATGGCTGAAACAATCATCTGACACAACAATGGCTGAAACAAACATCTACCGATAAACCATTAATGGCTGAAAAGATTGCTGATGAAAAGTTAAATTATTGTAACCAGCAAATGAATTGAAATGCAATATTTTCATTAATTGATGTAAGAATTCCAGATGATTGACAGGTATACAGGTAGGATATAGTTACCATCATGATGGATTATTAAAATAATTGGCATATAAAGATAAGTCTTATACGACCAATTACTTATAAATGTGTGATATCTCCCCGTCTTACAGATAAGCATTTCTGATAGTCAGAAGATTTTTCATCCGCATTCAAACTTCATGAATTTACCACGACAAGACTGCAACTCCTTAAAATCTCAGAAGTCTCTATGGTACCAGCGGGGCAGTAATGCAACACCATATAATTTCTGATAAAAACCAGCTTTATAAGTCAAAATGCATGCAGGAATCTCAACTTATCATCCAATTCTACAAGGCTTATTAGATACAAGTTTGATAGTAGTCTTAAATACAACTCAAGTACTTTAAAATACGGCTACTGCAAGACTATCATACATTCATCAAATCTTAACTTAAAAATATTTCAAAGTTTGTATTCTTGCATTCTTCTTCTTTTTTTAAATTTTAATTCCCCCCTTCTCTCTCTCTCTCTCTTCTCTCTCTCTCTCTCTCTCTCACACACACACACACACACACACACACACACACACACACACACACACACTTATGTTAATAAACTGATTTTAAAGCTGAAATTTTTTAAATTATGAAAATTGGCAAAGTGATTGTGAAAAAAAAAACAAAAAAACATTTGAATTGTGAATGCGGCAGAACATCAGCCCCAAAAATGACCTAGCAAGTCAATTGCAGTATCTTACCTATGATTTCGAGGGTATATGTCCAGGAAATGTTCCCATACTTGTTTTTGGCCACACATCTATAATCACCATTATCCCTTTTACTTAAATCATCCATTCGGAGTGTCTGTCCATTTGCTTTTATTTGATACTACAATAATTTAAAAGTTCAAAATAAATAATTGATGGTAAAAAAAGCGTGCATATTTGTAATGAGAGAGAGAGGGGAGAGAGAGAGTGATCGAGATCTTAAGGTATCATCCAAGGGACCAATGTCTTTTACATTTCTGCTGATGAACGACGAAATGCATTAAAATGAAAGGTAAAGATATCAAGTATTATTACTACAACACATGAAGGAGCAAAAACTTCACTATAAATCTTTACTATTATCAAGTTGTGAACAAAGATAAAATGGTCCCGAGTGACTTACAATTCTAAGATAGTTGATGTAATCATGTTTTAAACAGATATAAAACATTTACAAACGAGCCTGTAGGTAGGGTAAGAGAGAGAGAGAGAGAGAGAGAGAGAGAGAGAGAGAGAGAGAGATCCTTACATAATGCTTTGTACAAAATAGGATTTTTTTTATACAAAATAGATTTATTGAGCAACAAATATCAGATAAAATGGTCAAGTGTAAATCTATGCATCATTACAAAAAATGTTCCGATAAATAAAAATTTAAGTTTGGGCGACATAATGTAAATCTCCATTTTCATTTGATGTAACTGAAACCTTGCAGGTATGAATATAAACCCAATACCCTTTAATGATTTAGTTCAGATTAGATGTTTTTTATTGATGCTGAATAATTTATCAAACAATGTTCTAACAAATAGTTGCTTTTACAAGTTATCTGTTTATTTGCATTTACGTTTTCACTGTGTATATTTCCATTACTGGTAAACACAATCACCGCAACAGACTATTACAATGTAATTTCTGAAAAAATATCCTAACACATTTGTGAAAAAATTCTTTCAAAAAGAACTACACCGGTATTTTCACAAGTTTTGGAAATTTGGCTACTAATAATTTTCAATTTAATACATGTATATATATAATATATGTTGATTATTGATTGACAAAATTAATTTACATAAATTTCCAATTCATCAATAAACTTACATCACATAAAAATAAAAAGAGATATTTTGTTTTATTAATTATCCACAAGTATCTATTTTAAGTTGTTTTTGTTGTTTTTTTCCTTTCTTTTTTTCCGAAATAGATTGATTTTTTTTTTATTTTAATAACTACATTGTGTAACATGTTGTAGTAAGATGTTTTTGGTTAGGTTTTACCTTGTCAATTTCTATATATAAATTATAATATTGAAGGTTTTTTTTACATCTGTTATTTAAATGATGACAGCTTTCTGTTACGATAAATTTATATATAGTGGTTTTGATTTTTTTTATATTTCCTGTATAATTTATGTACTAGATATATATATATACATATTCTAAGTACAGGCCCCGGTTTCACAATCATTCCCGATCTAAGATTTTCCTTAACTTAAATTTCGCAAATTTTGGTAATCTCTTTTTGGAACTACCGATGAATATTTTTTGTCAAAACTAATGCAGATGTTTTAATCTAGAAATGATATTAAAGATGTTACCTTAAATTCCTGGATATCTTGAAAATTAACAAAATTATAAAGATTTGCAATTTTGCAAGATTTAAGTTAAGGAAAACCTTAGCTAAGGAATGATTGTGAAACCGGGGCCAGGTAATTTTGCATTCTCTGTGGGCAAGTGGTCCAAAGCACATGCAGATCACAGGGCCTCTCATCACAGATTAAATCCCATTTGGGGAGATCCTAGTGTGAGAAAGCTTGTCAAGTTTACTTGCTGACAGGTTCGTGGTTATCTCAATGTACTCTGGTTTACTCAGCAAATCCAAGAATTAACCACCTTGATATAAGTGCAATACCATTACTCAAATTCACTCAAAAGTACATCCAATTTCCAAATCATTTTCATTTTTTCCCCTGAATTTCAGTCTTTATTTGTCACAAAAGACTTCTGCTATAAAATGTTCAAAAAAAAAAAACAAAAACACACACACACACACAAAATGATGATACTACTGGAAATTCTGATGTAAAGGCTTAACGTTCCAATCAAACGTTAAAGGGTATTGATCAGGTGGTATGCTGGCGAACTCCATTCTCGAAGTATTTTTTATAGATTCTCAAAACACAAAAAAGTAAGAAAAAAGACAAAAGGAAACCGGATGTAAAAGGCGGGTTGTTACCAATGCCAAGAACCAGATCATAACACCAGTCAGTGTATTGGTTAAGTGGAAGAGATTTACAACAAGATGCTTGGTTTTGATGAGAGGTTTTAGGCAGTAATCACAGACATATGGTTATATTAAAAAGTTTATATGAAATATTTCTGGCCTAAATGTTATAAATCCACATCTTAAAGAGAGAAAGGGCAGCCTTTAATATATAAACAGTACAGACCTGTTGAAAGTTTAACACTGAGGTAACGAATAAGTGCCAAATTTTGGCTGCCATGTGATAGAAAAATGGACAGCTAGTGGCCCAAAAGCTGTACAGAGACAGAAAGCAGCTGCCGGAAAACTGTCAAGATACAGCTAATGAGGGGCACGTCAGATTCACCACCAATTTGTTAGCTTAGTGTTAAATTTTCGACAAGTCTGTACTAAATATATATATCCTGCTATTGCTGTCAATGTGTTTTTCACATGTACAGTTGAAAATCTTTGCAGTATCTGTGTGGTCAAAATCTCTAGTTACTTCACCAAAGGGTTAAATCAACTTCAAAAACATCTTATTAATTAAAGACACCAACAACAAAATTTATTTATAAATAGCCTATAAAACGCAATACCATGTGCAATTCTGTTATCATATAGAAAAATATGTATTATCCTAGTAAAAAAGAAAAAGAAAAGTCCTTCCAATTTTTACAGTTTAAATATCAACTCCCAATATAAAACAATTGGTCCCGGACCTTGGACCTGAGGAATTTTTTAGCCCCTGCTTATAATGAGTACATATAAGAAACAAAAAAATGTCCAAACTTAGTTTTTTTTAATAAAAAGCTCAATAGATGGGGCAGAAAAAATTAAAATTGGTTTGGGCACATCACTTGGAAATGCATTTTTACGTGGAAACAGAAAAAGGAAAACATTTAGTTATTGAAACCATTTTTTTCAAGGAAGCAAAAAACGGAAAACATTTGATAAGTACACATCACATGCCAAGACATTTTTTCATCAAAACAATAAAAGAAAATATTATATGTCTTACCCGGCCATGATCGCTCTCGTCCACGGTAATCTGCTGGTCTTTTTTGTACCATGTAATTTCCGGCGTTGGTATACCACAAGATTGACATTTGAACTCCACACTTTCTCTGGTTGGTTTAATCCTATGATGGTTATTCAATTTTTCTCCTCTCCAAGTTGGTTTCCCTAAAAATAAAAATTTTTATTTAAAATTCAATCCTGATAATACAAGCAAGAACAGTATACAAATAAAGATGTACAAAAATAAATCTTGGAAAAAGAGGCAACATTTTTATTCATGTTTTGGGTCCATTCTGTCGTCAGGTACCCCTGACAAATAATAGGTACCCATGGGTCATTTTCTGTAGATATGATGTTTGCTGTAACCTGAGGAAGGATTAAAATATTTTCAACACCCTCAACAGATTTTTAACCTCATTCAACTCCACACTCAACAGATTTTATTTACCCAAATACACTTTGATTTTTATTTTTAATATTTTTTTTTTTAACAAAAAAAAAGGGTCATTTTTTTAAAAAATTGTCATAGAGTTCACAGATTCATTGGACCTGGTTTACTAGATTGCTAATTTTCAAAAGGTACTGGTTTAGCTAGTGACTGATAAGATCATAAGGGGAGATAATTCTAGGTTTCATGTAAATATATTGTATATCAAAACACATCTCAATTTTAAAGAATTATTTATTTAGTGTCAGGCTCTATTACACATCTCACCAATCAAAATGACAACAAATAAACATGAAAATAATAGACACAGGAATGTCAAAAATCCAACCGGGCTGTGCTTACAATGTCACCCCTTCCCTTCACTGACATCTCTCAGTCAACTGGTGTAATTCTAGATGTTTCAACACAAGAATATACTATTGTCTGAATTAATAAATTCTATGCTCTGACAAAAACTAGTTGTCATTTAGTGTTATAAGCAATTAACTAACTCAAACTTGTTACCTCCATCATTGGGTAGGACATTTGCCATCAAGGAGTATAGAGAATAACAAAGTTTTTTTAACACACCAGTCAAGAATCTTTCACTTATATTGAGGCAGTC